>JANAVB010012800.1:488358-940858 GCA_029216955.1 Iris pallida | reverse complement strand
CGATTGTACTTACTTACTGTCTGCCTACGGGCTGTAACATGATTGACAAGCCCCGGGGGTTGATCATGTATGACTGAACTCTTGCTAGTCCTCACATTTGTAACGACTAGCTTCATGATCATCTGGATATGTAATGTTTGGGACGCCTTACAATTGTATATTTGGAGATCTGATATCTTGTGATTATTATTAGTTGGTTGAGATTGAGACAATAGGCTATTTTATGACCTTAAGAGACTGATGGATTGTAGTGAACCCTCACATATCTAGACAGCCGTGACCGTATAGCGGTATGGATCCCATTCCGTTATACGTAGCTGGCTATGTCTGCCCCCGCTCTCCAGTATTCTGGTTCTGGGGCGTGACATCTGAAGTGGGGCCGCAAGAGGGTCTTTTTTGCCGTCTTGGGCAAAAGCGAGTAATCCTTCGAGAGCTTGGGGAGGAGCGAATGATTTGGGCCTCCACTACCTGCGGGCCTTCTTCGTGCGGGCGCACCGCTGGACCGGGCCAGCGCTTCCGTCGGAGAGCATTTCTTCAAACGCCTGCTGGTCGAACCGGACGACCGACATTTGTTGAGTGGAGCCAAGTTTGGCTGCGTTCGATTGCGTCACCAACTCCTCAGCCGTGGAGAAGTTAGTCCCCAGCAGAGTCGCTATCATGTTTGCCATTGAATGTAAAAGTACTGAACAATTATATAGGAGGACTGAACTTAGACTCACAATACAAACTCGCTCGTACAAGAAAAGTCTAGGGACGAAAACCTAGGTACAACAATCTAAGTACGATTGTTTATTTTTGATTCTGGGGGGTGACGGTAGAGGCTCAGGAAAGCGACGGCAGCTCTGCCTTACTCCTTGGACAATCGGACGTTGCCTTGGCTCTGGTGAAGAAATGCTCTCGAGATGCGTAGGAAGAATCCTCTGTGCGTGCCTTTGTCTCTCTGTGTGTCCAGCCGGGTGGAGAGAGTCTCTTTCGGTATGGAATGATCCTTCTCTTTTTCTCCCCAATTCTTCAGTTCTCCGGGTCTTCCGGGGTTTACAAAGGAATGACACCTTGCTATTTATAGAAGTGGGGGAGTGATCATTAGGGTTTGCGATGATTCCCCCTTGAAAAGTCGGCGCCCAATCATCTGGACCATTAATCTTGATTGTATTACATCTTGGCAGTTAATTCTTGATTACGCCAAATCCGTATGGGCAATTAATGCTGATTGTAATGAATCTTCATAATTTGTCATGACAAGATCGGATCTCCCGCCACGTGTTCAATTTGCTTAATTACAACAAATCTGATTTGATCCGTGTAATTATGGTGATTGCACTAAATCTGGTTGTTATAATTTGCGAGCAGTCATAATTCCGAGGGGATAAGACAGCCACGTGTCTCAACTGTCATGAGGATCACCACATGTCTCGTTTGACAGAGCCGCATGAGTACGGCCTCTAAGTGAGCTGCATACAGGTGGCGCCTTCACAATCCTAGCCGTATAAAGGTAGCAGCCGCATGAAGGTGGTGACCGCATGAGGGTGGGCAACCGCTATGAAGATGGCAGCAGCATGAGGGAGGCGACCGCACGAAGATGGCAGCCACATGAAGGTGGCAGCCGGATAGGAGTGGCCGCCGTATAGGAGTCGCAGCCGCATGAAGGTGGCAGCCGCATAGGCATGACAGACGCATGAACGTGGCAGTCACATAGGGAGCTTCGGGGTCGGTGGATCGTGCCAGCTGTAACAAAGATTTTCTTCGTTTCCCTAGGAACACGCCTTTATGTCAGAGTCATTATTTCGACTTTATGTCAGAGCTGTCACTTGTCAGGGCTGTTATTGTCAGAGCTGCCGTTAGGGCATTTAATGCGGCAATTGCTTTGTGGCCAGCTGTAGAGGAGAAATACTTAGGGCCACGTGGCTCTTTTCTGAGCCGTATGGAGCTATCCGAGCCGCATGAGGCTCTAAAGGACTTTGAGCCGCATATTTTTTCTAATGGATTTCTGAGCCGCATAAGGCTCCTTCTGTCTGAGCCGCATGAGCTTTTTCTTGTCATTTTCCATGCTTCTACAAGTAGTAAAAACATGGCGCAACTTGATTTTTAGGTTCTACAAGATCCCCTTCAAAGTTTTTGAGTTTTAAAATGTTACAAAATTTTGAAATACTTTGAATCATGACAATGACAGAGTCAAGTTGCGCCTATCCTGCGTAGTCTGTTGCGATCTGTTACGGTTTTCATGCGCAACTAAGGGTGACTGTTAGGATTCTATCATTAGGCTATAAATAACCCTTGTTTAACCGGCTGTAACTCTTTACTTTCACTTTAATCTTCTTGAGAGAATACTTTGAACTCTTGCAACCTTCTTCTCCGACCATTTCCTCGACGACATGGCCCCCAAGAAGACCGCCACTGACAAAGGGAATGTCATACCTCAGAACCAAAATACTGGACAGCGGGGGACAGACACAGCCAGCTACGTACATTGAAGTGAATCCCACCTCGCAATACAGTTACGGTTGTCTAGATGCATGAGGGTTTACTACAAGCCATTAGTCTCTTAGGGTCAAGAACAAGCCTAGTGTCTCAATCTCAAACAAGCAAGTAAATGTAACAAGATGGTAGATCATCAAACATACAAAGTAAGGCATCCCAAATATTATATATTCAGATGATCATGATGCTAGTCATACAAAATACGAAGACTAGCAAGAGTTTAAGTTATACATGATCAACCCTAGGATTTGTCAATCATGTTACAGCCCTTAGGCAGACAGGAATATAAATTCAACACGAGCTAACACTTGCTCGGCGGCTAAACGCCTCAAAAGAATAATTTTACAACAGAGTGGGAGATCAAAATAAAACCCACTCTTTGCTAGGGTTTCTTCTAGTAGTCACCATCTGGTAGGAAGGCTGGGAGATCCTCGAAAGCTGCTCCGAAATCTGGCCATACAAAACCAACTGGATCAGACCCCAGAAAGAGCAAGTGCCACAAAGGAGGCTTCACTTAAGAACTAAAACCAGCATATTAGCACATAAGGATATAAACGAAATAACAAAAAACATGAGTTAGAGAAAACAGGATGATAAAAAATAAGATAACTAAAGGACTATTTCGGTAACCAAGTTACAATCCGTAAACCAAATAAGGACCGGGGTTGTAACCCTTCACCTGAACAGAAATTAGTCTCTAACCAATTATCGATAAGGTGAAGCATACACAAGCATGACCTAAGATAGCCATGTACTGGATCTAGGCAAGACTAGACAAGATAGGACTCCATCCAACATTTACGGCCAAGCGAGAGTACGGCTTGATACTTAAACTAATTAGGGTTATCACAAGCCTAGTTACTAGCAAGATGCAATGAGGTATCCCTACGGCCATAAGCCCTGTCGACTATCCAGGTTATCCAGACGCAAGGTTCATGCTAAGAGTTATCATGACTTGTTAGATAACTTGAGTACAACACATGACAGTGTGCATAGTAATCGTTTCATGAAGTGTCCCACATGACAGTGAGCTGGAAATGTGCCCTACTCGTCGGCATGCTACAAGTCCATCAGAGAAGGCGTCCAGATAATGGGATTGCTTGTAGTCGAAATACCTCTCTATATGAACTACTTGATCAATCTAGTCATTAACCTAGTCCGATTCAGTATGAATCCCTGACCGTGGTAAACCGTGATACAAGTCTTAGACATGATGCGAGACAAGACTGGTAGCTTATACAAGCACATTCAATACAATCACCCACGGTGTCATGATGAGAATTTACTTAGCATGATAAGAATTTACTTTTCACGATTACTTGTCAAGAGTGCGCCACGACGGACCACTAGCAAGATTACTTATCATGTCAAGAGTGCGTCACGATGGACCACCATCAAGAATTATCATGTCAAGGTTGCTTGTTAAGAGAGCGCCTTAACAGGCCACTATCGTATCATGTTACTTGTTACTTGTTAAGAGTGCACCTTAACAGGCCACTATCATGAATGAGAGAAACTTGCATAAAAATAGCTAGTAACATATTCTTGAAGCCAAGGAAAAGATCTACAACTTCTATTTTGGAAGTTGGAAGAGATTCTGACCACAAATCAGCCAAATAGAACAAGAAAATAGCCAAAATAGGCACTATACGGCCAAGGGTGGATGGGGTCTCATGCGGCAGTGGATGGGTACCCATCAATACGACAGGGTCGATGGGGTGCCATCCATGCGGCAGGGTCGATGGGGTGCCATCCATGCAGCAGGGTCGATAGGGTGCCATCCATTCGGCATGGTCGATGGGGTCCATCTATGCGACAAGATGGATGGGGTACTATCTATGCGGCAGGGTCGATGGGGGTGCCATCCATGCGGTAGGGTCGATGGGGTGCCATCTATACGGCAGGGTGGATGGGGTACCATCCATACGACAGGGTGGATGGGGTACCATCTATGCGGCAGGATGGATGGGGTGCCATCTATGCGACAGGGTCGATGGGGTGCCATCTATGCGGCATGGTGGATGGGGTACCATCTATGCGGCAGGGTTGATGGGGTGCCATCCATACGGCAGGGTGGATGGGGTGCCATCTATGCGGCAGGGTGGATGGGGTGCCATCCATGCGGCAGGGTGGATGGGGTGCTATCTATGCGGTTTGGTCGATGGTACCCATCTTCTCTGAAATCTGAAAAGGATGGCTATAGAACCTATAGCTTCCAAGCTCCACAAAACCTTCAATGTAAGTCCAAATTTGGACTTCCATGGGTCTAAATGGGGTATAAATTTTTTTTTACAACATGAAATAATCAAAATTTGAAAATAATAAAGTTTGATAGATCAAAACCCAAGAAATCTAAAAATGTAACAAACTTAGATCTACAAGAAATAAACCATAGAAACTAAAAATGCTAAGTACTAAAGTGTCTTAGAATCTCGTAAGAAAGACAATTGAACAACAAAAATGGAGTTCCTCCTTGAAGCAAGTTGCACTTTCCTAAGCCTCTCTTGGTAGGTGGAGAAGTTAAGAGGAAGAAGATGAAGAAATAAATCAAGAAGGAGAAGTAAATGAGGAGAGAGAGAGGGATTGGTGGCTTTTAAAGGGAGGGGTTACATGTTGAACCAACCTAACCAAGCCAAACCAAACCCAACCAAGCCATGCCAATATTAAACTAATGCAAGATTAAACCAAGATTAGCTATTTAAGATAAGTCACAATATGGGTCAGAATTCCGTACACGTATACTAAAAATACGTAAAACGGGGGTGATAACTCTATCCACCTTAAAAGAATTCCGTCCTCGAAATTTAATCAAGAGGCTAGTGATGTCGGGGCATGCTATACTAATCACAGGCAATATGTGACTAAGCAATCAATCAAACAATCAATTATGCAAGCAAGGAATCGAAGACATGAGGCATAAAGAAGACATTATACCTCATGAGTCAAACAAGTCAGGATATCGCGATCGGATATCATCCTCACGCTTCCATGTTGACTCGTCCAAAGAGTGATGACTCCAAGCAACGCAGACTAAACTAATAGTCTTGTTCTTGAGCACCTTCTCTCTTCGGTCCAATATAGATACGGGCCTTTCGTCATACGAAAGGTTGGTACCAACAACCAATTCCGAATGATCAAGGACATGGCTCGGATCCGGGATATACCATCGCAATTGGGATACATGGAAAACATCATATACCTCACTTAAAGATGACAGAAGAGCGAGACGATAGGACACATCATCTACTCGCTCCAGAATATCAAACGGTCCTATATACCAAGGATGAGCTTTTCCCGTACGCCAAAACGAATGACGCCATGGGTAGACGAGATCCTAAGAAATACGTGGTCGCCGACAGAAAACTCAAGTGGACGCCGCTGAGAATCGGCCCAATGACGATGATGATCTTGCGCAACTCGAAGATGATCTTTGACTCGTCTGGCCACCTTAATAGTCTGTGAAATTATTTTGGGACCAAGCATCTCCCTCTCGCCTACATCATCCCAGGCTAAAGGAGATTTGCACTTTCTGCCATACAGTGCTTCAAAGGGTGCCATCTGGATACTGGCCTAAAAACTATTATTATAGGAGAACTCCACGAGATGCAGGTGATCTTTCCACGAACCATCGAAGTCCAGCATACAAGATCGCAACATATCTTCGAGAGTCTGAATCGTGCATTCTGACTGACCATCTGTCTGTGGATGATATGCTGAACTGAACTTGAGACGAGTCCCCAAACTCTCTTGAAGACTCTGCCAAAAGTACGATATGAATCTTGAATCTCTGTCTGATATAATACTAACTGGTACTCCATGCAATTTGACAATCTGCCTGAGGTATATCTTTACAAGCTGATCCGTTGACTGGCCAATTCTGAAAGAAAGAAAATGAGCTGCCTTCGTGAGTCTGTCAACTATAACCCAGATAATATCTCTTCTAGCTGAAGATTTAGGTAATTCAGTTACAAAATCTATGGTAATGTGCTCCCATTTTCATTCTGGGATCGGTAAAGGTTAAAGAAGTCTAGCTAGTCTCTGGTGTTCAGCTTTAACTTATTGATAAACTAAACAACGAGAGACAAACCAGGCTATCTCCCTCTTTATGCCATTCCACCAGAAATGCTGACGGATATCACGATACATCTTCGTGCCACCGGGATGAATTGAGTACTGAAAACTGTGAGTCTTTGCCATGATCTTCTGTCTGATATCACCACTGGGTACACAAAGACGTCTCCCATGTCGGAGAGTACCATCTTCGTAAATACATAACTCTGGTCTTCATCATGCTTTACACTCTGCTCTGAGCCGCTGAAGCTTAGAATTTGTTGATTGAGGCATCTTGATCCTCTCAACTATGCTGGATTGAACTTGCATGCTGGCCATCAATGCCAGATTGGTAGGAAGAACAACTTCAATACCTATCTTCTGAAGATCGACTAACAATTCTGGCTGTGCTGTTATAAAATAAACTCCGGCTCTTCTGCTCAATGCATCTGCAGCAACGTTGGCCTTCCCAGGATGATACTGCAAGTTGATGTCGTAGTCCACGAGTAGCTCTAGCCATCTCCTCTGACGCATGTTAAGCTGGGTAAACACATACTTAAGAATCTTGTGGTCGGTAAAAATCTCCACCCGATCTCCATACAAATAATACCTCCACAACTTGAGTGCAAAAACCATCGCTGCTAATTCTAAGTCATGGGTTGGGTAATTCCTCTTATGATCATGAAGCTGACGTGACGCATAAGTTACTACCTTACCATGCTGCATCAAGACATATGCCAATCCTCTGCCAGAAGCATCATAATAGACCGACAATCCTCCAGTCACATCTGGAAGCGTGAGAATGGGTGCCGTCATCAATCCTCGCTTCAACTTCTCAAATAAACTCTGACACTCTGCTGTCTAAGAAAACTGCACATCCTTGCGGGTCAACTGCGTCAATGGTGCTGAAATCCGAACAAAGTCTGACAAAAACCGTCGGTAATAGCCGGCCAATCCTAGAAAACTTCGAACTTCTGTGACGGTGCTAGGTACTGGCCATGTCTCTATGGCCACTATCTTCTGGGGGTCCACTTCTGCTCCACCTCTGGTGATGATGTAACCTAAGTACGAGATACGATCCAGCCAAAACTGGTACTTACTGAACTTCGCGTACAACTGGTGTTCCCTGAGTATCTGAAGAAGTACATGAAGATGCTGCTCATGCTCTTCCTCACTCTTGCTATAGACTAAGATGTCATCTATGAACACTATCACGAACTGATCCAAATAAGGCATAAAAATACGACTCATGAGGTCCATGAATACGGCTGGCGCATTGGTTGCTCAAAATGGCATAACAAGGAACTTCCAATGTCCATACCTCGATCTGAATGCTGTCTTTGGGATGTCTTACTCTCTGACTCTGATTTGATGGTACCCTGACCGCAAGTCAATCTTCGAGAATACAACCGCTCCCTTGAGCTGATCAAATAAGTCATCTATCCTTGGCAGAGGATACCTGTTCTTGATTGTTACAGAGTTCAAGGTACGATAATCAACACATAATCTTAACGTACCATCCTTCTTCTTCACAAGAAGCATCGGAGCTCCCTAAGGCTATCCACTAGCACGAATGAATTCCTTGGTTCTGAGTTCTTCAATTATCTTGTATAAGATTTCCAACTCTGAAGGTGCCATCCTGTAGACTCTCTCCGATACTGGTGCCGTCCCTGGAATCAAGTCGATGGTGAACTCTATCTCCCTTTCTGGGGGTATGCCTGGATCCTCTTCAGGAAATACATCAGGAAACTCTTCTACTACTCTGGGAAACTGAACTACCACTGCTACTGCCATCCGCAATACTGGGGGAGAAGGTTCTACTTCGCCCCTGAAAAATGAAAACTCCAGTTCGCCGGGAAAACCAAAAATAATCCTGCAAATATGGCAGTCTATTCTTGCATATTGCTCCTTCAACCAATCCATTCCTAGGACCACATCATAATCGGCCATCGAAAATTCTATCAACCTAGCAGGGAACTCTCTACCGCTAACTACGATTCGACACGAGGAATAGACTCTATCTACTCCCATAAGACCGTTACCGTAAATATATTGAGCCTTACTGATAACGACTCGGGCTCCAGTCTTATCCGTGTTACGAATCGTACAGACATAAATGAATACGATGCACCCGAATCAAATAATAATGATGCAGGAAAAGAGTTGACGGAATGGTACCTACCACCACCTCATCTGATGCCAACTCTTCTTCTACAGTCAAAGCCATCGCTTGACCTTGCCCTCTGGGTGCTGGTACCCTCTGCTGGAAACCTCTCTGGCGGTTCTGAATCTGAGCTTGGACCTGGGCAAACTGCTGCGGCCTCTGCTGCTGGAAGGCTTGAGCCTGAGACGACACTGGCCTCGGAGGTTGGTACTGCTGCTGTTGCATTGGTGCTGATCCCCTCACCGAGGGACTAGTCTGGGCCGATAAAGAAGAACCGGCTCTCTATGGGCAGGACCCTATCATGTGGTTCGATGCCCCATAAGCCAAATATAATTCTCGTGCTTTGCGATACTCCGATACAACGTGTCCTGGCTTTCCACAATGGGAGCAGCCCATTGCGGAAGACCGCTTCTGCTTTTGCTGCTGAGGGTACGTCGAAGTTGAATGCTGAACCGACGTAACTGATGCCGCCCTCCTCAGAGCTCCAATAGTCAAGGCCCTAGCTGTCGGGGCTGGGGCTGAGGACTGGGTCATCTGACCATGGGACCGCTTCCGTCCTCCAGTTCTGTCTATTATTCTCTGGGAGGTATACTCATGCCTCCTAGCTTCTCGCAAAATAGCATCAAAAGTCTGATGCTCAAACTGCTCCACTGCTAGAATGATCTCTAGGTGGAGTCCCTGCTGGAACCGCTGCGCTCGACCAAACTCGGTTGCCACCAAGGTGGGAGCGAATCGACTCAGTCTCGAAAACTCGGCCGCATATCCATCGACCGCCCTGTTCATCGGCCTGAGATTGGTTAACCTCATCTGTAGGTCGTGCCAAGCTACAACATCGAAGTACTTGATCTAAAACTTGTCACTGAATATCTCCCATGGGACAGGCGTCGCCAATCCAACTACTAACATCACCCACCAGGTGCGGGCTAAGTCCAACAACTGTAGGCGTACTACAGCTACCTTATCTCCTTTTGGAGTCTTGGCTGCATCCAATATAATCTTGATATCCTGGAGCCACGCATCAGCTGTAATAGCGTCTTCACTGCCGTCGAAGAAGGGAGGGTTAAGGTGCTTGAAACTGTTAGCCACATTGTTCCCTTGATAACCAACACGGCCCATGGCATCTTGTACTGTCTGGTGCAGGACATCGCCCTGACGATCTTAAGATGCAAGCAATTCCCTAATGAGACCCACCAGGGTTCCATTGTCAGGCTCTGCAGGCTGGACTGGCTGAACTGGAGGCTCTGGATCCCCGGAATGCATGACTCGGAAGGCCGCTCCAGAGTGTTGGGCTTGGTCTCCGGGTTGCTGCTGGTCTACTGGAGGTACTCTGCCTTGCTGATCGGTAGGACAAGGAGCAATGCCGCTGAAGAAACGACATAGGGAACAATAAGGAAGGACCATAATAGATCGAGGATATGAACATGTGATCAGGTCAATTTTTCAGAAAGATTAGAAGACACGAGTAGAGATCAAGGGCGAGTGCTGATTGAGACATCTATTCAGTGAAACCCTCACACATCTTGATTTACAAGACCTGCATAGGCTACCACTTAAACCGTGTCACGCCCTAGAACTAGAATACTGGAGAGCGGAGGACAGACACAGCCAGCTACATATATTGAAGTGAATTCTACCTCACAATACGGTCACGACTATTTAGATGCATGAGGGTTTACTACAAGCTATTAGTTTCTTAGGGTCAAGAACAAGCCTACTGTCTCAATCTCAAGCAAGTAAGTAAATGTAACAAGATGGTAGATCATCAGACATACAAAGTAAGGTATCCCAAACATTACATATTCAGATTATCATGAAGCTAGTCATACAAAATGCGAAGACTAGCAAGAGTTTAAGTCATACATGATCATCGCTAGGATTTGTCAATCATGTCACAGCCCTTAGGCAGACAGGAATGTAAATTCAACAGGAACTAACACTTGCTCGACGGCTAAACGCCTCAAAAAAATTATTTTACAATAGAGTGGGAGAGCAAAATAAAATCCACTCGTTGCCAGGGTTTCTTCTAGCGGCCACCATCTGGCAGGAAGGCTGAAAGATCCTCGGAATATGCTCCAAAATCTGGCCATACAAACCAGCTGGATCAGACCCCAGAAAGAGCAAGTGCCACAAAGGAGGCTTCACTTAAGAACTAAAACCAGAATATTAGCACATAAGGACATAAATGAAATAACAAAAAACATGAGTTAGAGAAAATAAGGTGATAAACGATAAGATAACTAAAGGACTATTCCGGTAACCAAGTTATAACCCATATATAAACCAAACAAGGACCGGGGTTGTAACCCTTCTCCTGAACAGAACTTAGTCTCTAACAAATTATCGATAAGGTGAATCATAGACAAGCATGAACTGAGATAGCCATGTACTGGATCTAGGCAAGATTAGACAAGATGGGACTCCATCCAACATTCACGGCCAAGCGAGAGTACGGCTTGATACTTAAACTAACTAGGGTTATCACAAGCCTAGTTACTAGCAAGATGCAATAAGGTATCCCTACGGCCACAAGCCCTGCAGACTATCTAGGTTATCCAGACGTAAGGTTCATGCTAAGAGTTATCATAACTTGTTAGGTGACTTGAGTGCAACACATGACAGTGTGCATAGTAATCATTTCATAAAGTGCCTGGCATGACAGTGAGATGGAAATGTGCCCTACTCGTCGGTAGGCTACAAGTCCATTAGAGAAGGCGCCCAGATAACGGGATTGCTCGTAGCCGGAATACCTCTCTGTATGAACTACTTGATCAATCTAGTCATTAACCTAGTCCGGTTCAGTATGAATCCCTGACCGTGGTAACCAGGGATACAAGTCTTAGACATGATGCGAGACAAGACTGGCAGCTTATACAAGCACATTCAATACAATCACCCACGGTATCATGATGAGAATTTACTTAGCATGTCGAGATAGCCGTCGCAACAGCATTCAAGATTACATGTTAGACTTACTTATCAAGATTACTTGTCAAGAGTGTGCCACGACGGGCCACTATCAAGATTACTTATCATGTCAAGAGTGCGTCATGACGGACCACCATCAAGAATTATCATGTCAAGGTTGCTTGTTAAGAGTGCGCCTTAACAGGCTACTATCGTGTCATGTTACTTGTTAAGAGTACGCCTTAACAGGCCACTATTATGAATGAGAGAAACTTGAATAAAAATAGCTAGTAACATATTCTTGAAGCCAAAGAAAAGATCTACAACTTCTATGTTGGAAGTTAGGAGGGATTCTGACCACAAATCAACCAAATAGGACAAGAAAACAGCCAAAATAGGCACTATGCAGCCAAGGGTCGATGGGGTCTCATGCGGCAGTAGATGGGTACCCATCTATGCGGCATGGTCGATGGGGTACCATTCATGCGACAGGGTCGATGGGGTGCCATCCATACGGCATGGTCTATGGGGTGCCATCCATGTGACAAGGTCGACGAGGTGCCATCTACGCGGCAGGGTGGATGGGGTGCCATCTATGCGGTAGGGACGATGAGGTGCCATCCATGCGGCAGGGTCAATAGGGTGCCATCTAATGCGGCAGGGTCGATGGGGTGCCATCTATGCGGTAGGGTCGATGGGGTACCATCCATGTGGCAGGGTGGATAGGGTACCATCTATGCGGCAGGGTGGATGGGGTGCCATCCATGCGGCAGGGTAGATGGGGTACCATCTATGCGGCGGGGTCGATGGGGTACCATCTATGCGACAGGGTCGATGGGGTGCCATCTATGTGGCAGGGTGGATGGGGTACCATCTATGCGACAGGGTCGATGGGGTGCCATCCATGCGGCAGTGTCGATGGGGTGCCATCTATGCGACAGGGTAGATGGGGTTCCATTTATGCGGCATGGTCGATGGGTACCCATCTTCTCTGAAATCTGAGAAGGATGGCCATGGAACCCATAGCTTCCAAGCTCCACAAAACCTTCAATGAAAGTCCAAATTTGGACTTCTATAGGTCTACATGGGGTAGAAAGAAATTCTCTACAACCTGGAATAATTAAAACTTGAAAGTAATAAAGTTTGATAGATCAAAACACAAGAAATCCGATAATGCAACAAACTTAGATCTACAAAAAATAAATCATGAAAATTAAAAATGCTAAGTACTAAAGTGTTTTAGAATCTCGTGAGAAAGATAATGGAACAACAAAAATAGAGTTTCTCCATGAAGCAAGTTGCACTTGCCTAAGCCTCTCTTGGTAGGTGGAGAAGTTAAGAGGAAGAAGATGAAGAAAAAAATAAAGAAGGAGAAGTAAATGAGGAGAGAGAGAGAGGGGTTGGTGGCTTTTAAAGGGATGGGTTACATGTTGAACCAACCCAACCAAGCCAAACCAAACCCAACCAAGCCATGCCAATATTAAACCAATGCAAGATTAAACCAAGATTAGCTAGTTAAGACAAGTCACAATATGGGTTAGAATTCCATACACGTATACTGAAAATACATAAAACGGAAAACGGGGGTGACAGGGAAGAGCGTCGCCGCTCCTTCGACTCGTGCTCCGTCGACCCGTTCGCAACAGTATGCGCAGCCCTCTTCTCGATGAAAGATGGCAAACCCAGTTTTGGAAAGTGATCAAGAAAGAAGACTATTGAAGCTGACTTGATCTTTAATAGATTTGTGCCGCTCTTCTTAGAGTGTTTGGCGCATCACGAACTCTGCGCCACCCCTTATTAGGGTGTGGTTGCTTAATTTGAGCACTGTTCGTTCTTACGAATAGTGTTGTGCATACTGTTACGCAACTCAGTTATTTGCGCAATCAAGAATATTGCACAACCAAGTTGTGGCGCAACCTGTATGTAGCACAACATGAGATGTTACGCAACTTAAGTTTTGTGCAACATAGTATGTTGTGCAACCCAGGTTATCGTGCAACCCAGAATGTTATGCAACTTAAATGTTGTGCAACCCAGGATGTTGCGCAACCTAAAATGTTGCGCAACCTAGTAGGTCGCACAACCCAGAATGTCGCGCAACTCAGGATGTTGTGCAACTTAATTGTTGGCACAACTTAGGATGTTTGTACAACCTAAAATATTGTGCAACCCAGAATGTCACGCACACTACCAAAATAAGTCATATCAGCGACGTATTTAGCGACTCCAAACAAAAATGTCACTATTTTTTGGGGTTTTAGCGACGTTTAAGCAAGACGTCGCTGTTTGTCACTGACAGCGACTAATAGCGACGTCTAGCGGCTGCAATTTGTTAAATGAGAATAGGCGTCGCAAGTTCGTCGGTACACGTCGCTGATTCAGCGACGTGTAGCGACACAATTTAAGTAGCGTCGCCGTTTCATAAATACCAGCGACGTTTAGCGACGTTATAGAATTACGTCGCTAATATTTTCATATAGCAAGGGTTTCGCTTTTCGATCTTTCACAAAATTTCCCCCCAAATATTTCGTGCCCTCCTCCTCCGCGACGCCCCTCCGACGATTTCCCTCCTCCGGCCTCCTCCTCCGCGGCGCTCCTCCGGCGATCTCCCTCCTCCTTCTCCTCCTCCTCCTCCTCCTTCCTTAGGTAGCTCCGGATCAGGTAACTCTCCCCCCCGTTTCCCAGTTTCTCCTCGTCTTCTAGCTCTCTCTCGCTTGTAGTTCGTATCCACGAGAGCTTGGACTCGCTGCCGGGGACACGAGACTCACAGTGGACTCGCTTCTAGTTCGTGTGACACCTATTTTGTTGGTTTGGACACGTTGTGTCCCACTGTGTGGACACGAGACTCACAGTGGACTCGCTTCTAGTTCGTGTGACACCTATTTTTTTGGTTTGGACACGTCGTATCCCACTGTATGGACACGAGACTCACAATAGACTCACTTCTAGTTCGTGTGACACCTATTTTGTTGGTTTGGACACGTCGTGTTCCACTGTGTGGACACAACACTCACAGTGGACTCGCTTCTAGTTCGTGTGACACCTATTTTGTTGGTTTGGACACGTCGTATCCCACTGTGTGGACACGAGACTCACAGTGTGACACCTATATACTGATACTGGGAGTTTTTTGGGCATATCAACTGTCAATTTGATGTTTTGTTTGGATTCGAATTCTAATTTAGGGTTCGAGCCCTATTTACTGATACTGGGAGTTGTTTTTGGGCTTTTTCAGGGTTTTGAAATGATGAATAAATTGACTAATAATTATTATCGAGCTCTATAAAATTTTAGCTATGTCACGAAGGATGGATACTAATCCTGTGAATGAGTTTTCTCCTAAGTATTCTCGACAGTTGAGAATGATTTAGCTCACTGACATTACTGAAATATGGAATGATTAGTGTAGGATATGTTGGTCAGGTTTTGGCAGAGTCAGCTATGTCACGAAGGATGGATACTAATCCTGAATACCATATTTTAAATCCTACAACGCTGCTTAGTTGAAAGTCTTATAATTAGACTTTCTGTTCAGTACCCTTTGACTGCTTAGTTGAAAGTCTTAATTAGTAGTAGATAATCTATGGTACGACATCGTGATCAGGACATAGTCCCTGCAGCCATTCGAATGGCGAGGCATAAACTATGTAGCCGTAGATAAAGTTGACTGTCCTCCTATCCCCATCCCTCGGCAATGATAATACGACAACCTATCACTACATCTTTTAGTAGTAGATAATGTCTTAGTATTACATTATGTGGGTTCATCTTGATTCTGTTACATCCTTCAGATACTAGATTCGATAAGAACATATACTACACAATATGTACAGAACATAGATGATTCAAACTGATGTATGCTAGAATGCATTTTGGGTTGTGTTCTGAGCCATTCGTCCCACACTTGGCAATTATGCAGAACCGTTTGTGGATATACAATCGTCATCCTGATGAATTATTATCTGTGTCAATATTTGCAGAATTATCTTAAAATGGATATGAATTACTATCTGCGAAACCGTTTGTGGATGTACAATCGTCATCCTGATGACATGTACGGTGTGCGGGATGAATTTATACAGGGTGTGTAACAGTTCCTGCAGTTTGCCAAGGCGTTCCCTCAGTACATGAACCGTACAAAAATTAAGTATCCATGTATGAGATGTCGCAACTTGAAATATCATTCGGAAGTGGATGTGACATATCATTTGTATTCGAGGGGTTTCATGCCAAATTATTATCAGTGGACCGCACACGGAGAACTTGTGTCTTTAGCCTCCGAGCCGGAGACTTATGTGGAGCCTTATGTAGATGTCCACGAGCATGCTGATTACGACCAAGGGTTGACGAACATGGTTTTCGATGCTGCGGGGCCTAGTTTCGATCCGAACAATCAATATGCACCTGAGGAGGCACCGAATGCCAATGCTGCAAAGTTCATGGAGTTGCTGGAGAATGCAAGGACTCCTTTATATCCTGGTTGTGATGACCATTCACCGTTGGAGGTGGTTACAAGATTGTTGAGCATAAAATCAGATTTTAATATGTCTCAAGAATGCTACAACCGAATCCTGGAGTTAAATATAGATATATTGCCGGAGGGTGGCAAGTTACCTAAAGACTTCTACCGATCCAAGAGAATAGTGAGATCGCTCTGGATGGGGTATAAAAAAATTGATGCATGTCGCAACGGATGCATGTTGTACTATAAGGACGACAAGGATGAAGACGCCTGCAGATTTTGTGGTGCCGATCGCTTCAAGGCAACTAGTACAACAAGGACTTCTGGTGCACGCAAGCCAACAGATTCGATGCACTATTTGCCTTTGACGCCGCAGTTGCAGAGGTTGTTTATGGCAAAGGAGACAGCTGATAATATGAGTTGGCACAAGCGGGAACAAATAGATGGAGTACTGGATCATCCATCCGACGGGGAAGCATGGAAGCACTTTGATCGAGTTTATTCCAATTTTGCTTTGGAGCCGCGTAATGTCAGATTGGGGCTTTTCTCCGACGGTTTTACCCCATTTGGACTTTCGGGCTCACAATATTCTTGTTGGCCAGTGATTGTTACTCCGTACAACTTGCCGCCTTGGATGTGTATGAAGACTCCTTCCATGTTCCTAACTGTTATTATTCCAGGTCCGAAGAACTCGAAGAGGAACATCGATGTGTACTTACAGCCCTTGGTAGATGAGCTGAATCAGTTGTGGGAAGTAGGTGCAACCACATATGATGTTTCCAGAAAGCAGAACTTTCAGATGAGGGCCGTACTAATATGGACCATCAATGATTTCCCGGCCTATGAAATGTTATCAGGTTGGAGCACCCATGGTCATCTCGCATGTCCGTATTGCACGGATCGCACTAAGGCTTTTCGTTTGAAACACGGAGGAAAACCGTGCTTCTTTGATTGTCATCGACAGTTCCTGCCAAAGGATCATCCGTATCGGAGGAACATGAATGCTTTTCGTGCTGGCGTGGTGGAGAAGTCCAGTCCACCGCCACGGTGGTCTGGGGACACGATATGGGAAGAAGTTAAAGAATTGTCAAGTGCTATTGAAGAGCCTACAGCGGGGTACAAGTGTGATGGATTTGGCCATGCTCACAACTGGACGAAGAGGAGTATATTCTGGGACCTACCATATTGGAGTGACCATCTGCTCAGACATAACCTGTATGTCATGCATATCGAGAAGAATGTATTTGACAATATAATAAATACTGTGATGGACGTAAAGGGAAAGACGAAAGACAATCCCAAGGCCAGGTTGGACTTAGAAGAAATATACAGACGTCCAGAGTTGTATTTGATAAAGGAAGGCAGTGGGAAGTATAAGCAGCCCAGGGCCATTTTCTCACTGGACAAGGAGGACAAATGTAAACTTTGTAAGTGGATCCAGGACCTAAAATTTCCAGACGGGTATGTATCGAATTTGAGAAGATGTGTTGACCCGAAGGAGAACAAACTCCAGGGTATGAAGAGCCACGACTGTCACGTTTTTATGGAGAGGTTAATCTCGATTGCATTTCGGGAATTCTTACCTCATGTCGTTTGGGATCCACTGACAGAGCTTAGCAAATTCTTCAGAGATCTTTGTTCTACTAAGTTGCTCGTCGATCGGCTTGAAAAGTAGGAGAAGGACATTGCAGTAACATTGTGTAAGCTTGAGAGGGTGTTCCCTCCTGGATTCTTCGACTCTATGGAGCATTTGCCAATTCATCTTTCATATGAGGCACGTGTTGGTGGGCCCGTCGGTTATCGGTGGATGTACCCGTTCGAGCGCCATCTAAACCACCTGAAGAGGAAGGTGAAAAATAAGGCATAGGTCGAGGGTTCTATTTGTGAAGCCTATGTCCTTGTGGAGATTACAAACTTCTGTTCAATGTATTTTAAGCCTCATATTGCTACAAATAGAACAAAAGCTCCGAGGAACGACGATGGAGATATAGAATATAATGATGCATTATTGAAAGTCTTCAATGCTCTTGGAAAGCCTTCAAAAAAACTAAAAAAGAGATATTTGAATGATGAGGAACTAAAGGCGGCCCAATTATATATATTACTCAACTACGAGGAGGATGAAGTGGAAAAGCTAGAGTGGTAAGTGAAAATCTTCAACATTCAAGTCATCTATTTGTTGATTCCGTTATTATAATTTAACGAGTATATCCCGATATTTATTGGTTTTCAGCAAATTTAATGATGAGGTGAGGTCAAGTAGACCATACATTACAGATGAAGAAGTAGAAGAAGAAATAAGACTTCATTTCCCGTCTTGGTTGACTGCATATGTACGTAAGAAGCTAGTTAGAATCTTCCTCCATTCACAACTGCACAAGAAATAACTTAACATTAAACTTAATTTTGTATCTTTTCGTGTTTAGGTCGATCGTCCGGATGTCATTCTTGAGAATGAATCTATTAGAACTCTTGCCAAGGGACCAATTTATGCCGTCAAAGTATGGCCAAGTTATTGCGTGAATGGGTTTAAGTTCAAGTCAACAAATGCTGTCATCAGAGATAGCTTCCTGGATTTTGATTCCACAAAAAACAGTTGCTTGTGTATCAAATCTACAAACTACAAAGATGTTACTCCAGGCAATGATTTCTATGGCGTCTTACGTGAGATCGTAGAATTGACGTACAACTATGGCATAGAGCCTGCCAAAATCGTGTTGTTCAAAGTTGATTGGTTCGATCCCATACAAGTTCAAGGATGGAAAATTGACAAACATGGTCTTGTAGATATTAACTACCGTCGTCGATACCAAGGATACGAACCATTTATCCTAGCAAGTCAAGCTCAACTCGTATATTTTACAACATATCCTAGACGGGAAACAACGAGGTACGACTGGTGGGCAGTATGCAAGACTAAAGCCAGAAATACCTACGACGTCGACGAAGTGGCTTATCAGGAGGACGAACTGCCTCTTGTACCTAATACAGTTGATGTCGACTCAGCAGAAGTTCCCCATTCAATATCTACTTGTGTAGAAGAGGTACAAGTATCCGAAGGGGAAGACGAAGGAGATGCTAGTGACGATGAGGAGGAAGAGGAAGAGGATGAGGAGGAGGAGGCAAACGAAGAAGATAAATTTTCAGAGGATGATTAAGAAACTGTGATTTTGATGTATTCATACTTCTGTAATCTTAAATTATGAACTATGATCACTTTTGAAAACTTAAATTATGAATTCCAATGTATGCAGATATTTCTAAACTGTCATTGTATTTATTTATATTTTCAATCATAAACTGTGATTTTGATGTATTCATATTTCTGCAGTCTTAAATTATGAACACCAATGTTATTATCAGCATGGCAGGACGACGCGGAGGCACCTCAGGACGATGCAGAGATAGGCCAGCACGATCCGTGTCCTTAGGTGGGCAGAGGGCTCCGTTACAGGAGGATGGCTCTGGACCATCCTCTGACCCGAGCACTCCATTGTACCATACGGTCTCAGGTCCGGATGGCAGTGCACCTGCGACGAGCAGTTCCAGGCTTTCTGAACATACTACTTCCCCTAGCCTTTCTAGCGCTGACAGCAGCATGGCGGGTGGGGAGCAGGTAGTGGAGGTAGTCCCTACTCCCGCCCGTCCCGCCCGGGCGGATCCATACCAGAGTGACCCTGCATGCGCACCTCAGGACGAGACGAGGATGGAGATTTGGGCCGACGGTCCTACGAAGTAAGTTAAATCAATATTTTATGCATGTCTGTATTTCTATATATATTCATTAATACGTCGGTTATCGTTGTATACAGATATCGTCCCTCGTCGGTACAGAGAGCGTTGGGCACATTTCTAAGGTCCAACTATGGGGGTCCGTGGATCAACTACTCGGATGCCTCAGAAGAGAGGAAGGCATTCTGGTTTGCCCACTTCAAGGTAACTAAAGATAGTTAATTTAGTATGATTAATATAATTTTAAGTATTTTTTAGAACTAATTATTTTAATTTGTAATTCTTATAGAGGACTTATTTTTATCCACCACACCGCGCCGAGCAGATTGAGAGGCAGTTTCCTGCCGTCGCCGCCAAGTTGATCCGTGATGCTATTGACGATCAGAAAAAACGTTACCGCTCCGGAAAGTCGATTGCTGGTTGGATCACACCTGACTAGTGGGCCACGATGAGGGCTCGATTTGAGGAGCCCGAGTACAAAGAGCGGTCAGAGAAGGCGAAGGCGGCTAGGACGATGGTCGGAAAGTGGTGTGGTGGATCGATTCCTATGACGGAGCATTTCCGTCGTCTGGTATGTAATTTATTATCAAATATAAGAATTTATTGATAGTAGGAGTCTATAATTTTCTATTTTACTAAAGAATAAAATATAACAAATACGCAGGTGAAGAGGGGTGAGGACGCAAACATGGTGACCGTCTTCCTGGCCACCCATCAGAAGGAGGGGAAGCTCATCGACGACCGGGCTACTCAGAGCTATGTAAGTACTAATTTAGATTTCGTTAATTTTTAACACAACTTGAAGAATATACAGATAACCATATACTTAATAATAATTAAATATTTTAGACGTTTATTAGGCTAATTTAGGTAAGTACTGATGTATAGAGATGCACAATGATTTCTAGGAAGAGTATGTTAGGCTACGTGATGAGCGTGCGAGTGCTAGTGCACAGGTAGAGGGAGGGGTTGGTACATCGCAACCCTCTCCATCTCAGTCGAAGGACGAGCTCTAGAAGACCGCTGTTGGTGGTCTTCAGAGGGGTACGTACTACGGTACGGGATCCTACGGCGCATTTGTTGCGACGCAGGCATCCAGGGCTCCCTCTTCCATTGCGCATTCACAGCCGTCACAGGCCGAGTCATCCCGAGTCGAGGAGACCATTGTCCGCCAGATTGCTGAGCTGCACGACGATATGCTGAGCAGCAAGGGCCTCAGGAGCAAGAGGACGCTGCGTCGGTCACCGCACGCTTTGACGAGCTCGAGCGCACCGTGCAGCAAGTACAGGAGACACATGAGTCTATTCACGACACCGTTACCAGGATAGCGACTTGCATAGAGCAATGCAGCGCCAGACTCCGAGCCCTAGAGGAGATGCGGACGCACCCATCTCCAGCGGTTGCACTGCCTCCTTCTCCAACGATTGTATTGCCTCCTCCTTCATCGTCGTCGGTGGTTCTTACACCGGAGCAGTATGCTTACCTTCTTTCCAGGAGCGGTGATAGGAGCGGTGATGCTCCTCCTGATCAGTCGTAGTCGGCATATACATTGTTGTGTGATGGCCCATTGTTGGGTCTTTTATGTGGTTTTACATACTTTATTCTTATGTGGACACATTATGTTTGACATTGTTACAAATTTTCATAAATCTGTATTGATTGTGGACACATTGTGTTTCAAACGTGTTCATGATTGTGTGTATGTGTTGTTTGATACTGTGTTCGTGATACACAGTTGTTGTTGTAACAAATGGTGCTGTAAATTCTGCAAATGCTGCAATTGCTGTAATTTTTTTTAATTTTTTTTAATATTAGCAACGTTCAGCGACTGTCAGCGACGTCCAGCGACGATATAAACGTCGCTAAGTACGTCGCTAATATTAATGATTACCGTCGCTAATCGTCACTAAACGTCGCTACAGGGATGTTGCTAAACGTCGCTATATGTCGGTAATATAGTGACGTTAAAAAGTCGCAGAACGTCGCCATTTGGCTCTAAAGCCAGGTCAGCATCGATGCATTTCAAGTCGCTCAACGTCGCTAGGTTACGTCGGTAAATTATGACGTTTTATGTCGCTGGCAGTCGCTAAATTAGCGACGTGGGCACGTCGCTAAAGATCGTCGCAATAGCGACGTTTGGCGACGTTTTCTTGTTTAGCGACTAGCTTAATCGCGACTACTTGAAAATGTCGCTAAATACGTCGCTAATAGAAATTAGCGACGTATTTGCCCTTTTTAGCGACGTCTTGACGCATCGCTGAATTGACAGATTTTAGTAGTGGCAATTCAGGATGTTTTGCAACTTAATTGTTTGCGCAACCTAGGATATAGTGTAACTTAATTGTTTTTGCTCTTTATAAAGTTGCACACTCTTGTTGCTTCTAACTTTTGTTCATGTATGTCTTTGCAGTTGATCTCAGGAAGACCCTAATGCTGAAAGATTTGCTTCAGCATTTAATGTCCCAGTGTATAAGGAGAATTTATCTCATGTTACATTCCCTCAGTACGATGGCCCTGAAGCACGAAAGACCCTCCTCATGGCCCAAGAAAACCAAACCCTGCTGAGATTAATGAACGCGGAACCTCTGGAAAGTCTTGATAGTGTGGTCCACAAGAAGCCTGCCTTCCTTTTTGGAGATGCCATCAAGAAGACTTTCCAACCCAAGACCAAGAAAGAAGAGAGAATATTCAGACGTGAAGACAAGATCATATAACTCAAAGAAATATCGAGGTCTATGGCTTTATCACAATATGAATTTGCAAGCTATCCCAGAAGAATGTCATGGGATCTGACTCCAATCCAGCAGGTAAGAGTCGGTAGAATCTGTTATAGAACGGGTCCACAGCACAAGGACCTCTTTTTACAGTACTTCTGAGAAATATAGCACCCACCTGAGAGGTTTGAAGCCGGGCTGTATTCCTTTCGAGGATTCCTCTTTGCTCCTTCCAGTGAGAATACCCATATTTGTAAACACATTCGCAAAGGCTGAAGGAAGATACCTAAATTGCGGCAAGCGTATGACTGGTCTGGTAATCCCAAATATGAAGCATTAGAGCTGCTTAACTATCTAAATTTTGGATCAGTTTAAGGTCAGACTCCTCGATCTAGACCTTTACAATGCCATCTAGACTACAGTCTACAACATTCACCCAAATGCTCATATGTTCCTGGCCTTAGTAGAGAGGTATAACAAAAGTACTGTAACTTTTTTGACTTCCCATGGAGAAATGGGACTTGCACTCCATGAGATGAAATATCTCTCTCATCTTCCGACGGGCGATAATACATACAAAGAATATGTACCTGCAAATAAAGAATTGGATGCTATGGCAGAGGAGAACCCTCAGATGATCGTCGTCTTCCAAGAATTATTGTGTCACTACAAGATCAGCTCGCTCTACTACAAAAGTTCTACTAAAGGTACTTGTTATACAACCAAGTGGATGCCATACCTCTTCTTGGGTCATATAAGGGAGGACAAGCCACTTGATAGTCAAGCCTGTGCTCCTCGTTTCTTTGAACCATTCGGTCAGAGCGACATGCAATATTTGATGGAGCAACATAATCATAGAGATATCAGACTGAATGAGGATTCACATCCGTTTAAGGCTGGTGACACCCTCCAGAGTTATCTCAGACAGGGTTACAGACCCATGTCCAAAGAGGCCCAACTAGCGGGTTTTCTCTCTATATTGCTGTGACGCTTCATAGTTCCAAGAGCTAGCACAGTTGACAGATTCCATCGAGGCGTTATGTTTGTTACAACATGTCTTGTTTTTGGATATAAGATGGATCTGCTATCAGCAATGACCTGCCGCTTGAACGTCGGATTGCATTCTTTTGTACAGACGATGCTTCACGACAAGGCGGCAAGGCAAGGCTATTCTTGCACCGAGATGCCTTATACCTATTTGTTCGGATGGCTATTGCTTCACCATCCCTGTTTGATGAACCCTAATATGGAAAGTGTCAGTGGAGACTTCATTAGACGCTACTCCAGTGCTCATTGGCATTACACTACTCTTTTAGAGTGCAGATTTGTATTGAATCGTAGATCGGGATGGAGATTTCAATGTGTTCATCCTCCCCACGGATACGAGAATATGCCTCCACAGCTGATGGATCTAAATACAGAATCACTCTGCCTCAGTCCACCCATCTTTTCATGGTTGCAGGCGATCCTCCCATCCCACTTGGTCTATAGATTTGAGGAAGAATGTTATTTAGAACTGTACTTGCCAAGTCGATTTGTATGGCAGTTCGGCTATGATCAGCTTCACGTGGGTAACGCCACCACTTGCCTACAGGCCAAAGGTTATGTGATCGATGGGGCTAGGGCTTGGAGATATTATAATGCTAGGGATACTAAAGCGATATTTTCTACGTCCTTCAATCTTCAGCAAGGCCCGTGTATGTTATATACAAACGCAAACTTTTATACTTCAGCTAATACATTCACTGAAAGCTTCCATCCTGCACATAGCTTTGCATGTGAAAAGAGATCCAAATTTGGAAAACATACTACTCACTCTTTTCGGGATGCAGATGATAGTAATCCTGCAGATCCACCATTGGAGGCTTTTATTCTAAAGAACTATCCCGATGAAGTTCAAGATCCTCTGGACGTATCTTTAAAGGTGCGAAAAGAGAAATCCCCTGCCAAGGGATTGAAGAAAAGAAAGGCTAAGGAGACGACGGCCCTTCCTCAGCTGGATAGTAAACTTGCCTCACCAAGGTCTCCAGAGAAGAAAAGAAGGACATCATTGGTTACAAATGAACCAACGACTACAAGAATGACTCGTTCTCAGTCAAAATAGATCCTTCTCAGTTCTTCCTCCGGAGAGAAGGAAATCACTTATTCTTCTATTCAGAAGTAGGGAAGAGTCACAGAAGGAGGAATGTCTACCACTTTGATCGATCTGGAGGATGATCGCACCGGAGCTACTGAAGAGCCGATTGCATCACTATACAGAGAAGTCAGGAGAAAGTTGGTAGTTGCTAAAGAGGTACCATCTCAGGAAGGTAATATCAAGATTGTGATATACCCTAATATATATATTTTTCTCTCAAAGATGTATATTAAATTGATTTCTTTTTTGCAGCGGCTACTTCAGCGGATGTCCAGCCTTCTACTACTACCGTAGAAGCCTCGAGATCAGAGGCTGTGATGGTATGTATTCCCGTAAATGTACTTGTAACGACGGGGATAATGGTTCCGTCTCCAACTCCTATGACTCCAGAAGCCATCTCTCCAGAGAAGGATTTGTTTCCGCAAGAAGAAATGATAAATTTTCCAAAGGAGCAAGATCCTACTCATTCTGAAAAGGAGATGATTGAAGCCTTAGCCGATTGCGACTTTGGTGATGAATCTTATGATGATGATTGGAATTTCACCACTAAAGAGGGACAAACTTTAGTGGATGTACCATCACCTCAGGAACTCCCGACTGAGGAAGACCACTCAACTGCTGAGGACGATGAAAATGTGGTTATCGATGAAGGACATACCAGTCCCAAGATCGATGAACCCAAAATATCTAAAAATCTTGAGGTTTCTAAAGTGGTAGCAGAATTAACAGATCAAACTCCAATGACTCTGCCACTTTAGACTGAATCAGGAGCATGCAGTAGTCAAGCCAATATGTCTGCAGACACCCTCTCAAAGCTTCAGCCGAAAATATCAAAACCTCTTGAGACTCCTCATGCTATGCCCAGCTCAGGTAAATTTCTAAACATGATCTATTTGTTGTAGCTCCTTCAGCATTGTATATTGCTCATACAAATGACATATGTAATTTGCAGAAGGACCCAGAGGAACCGTAGCAGGAGAAGGAAGCTCTTCCCACATCAGCGCTCAAGATGAAGTGCCTCCACATGTTAAAACTGTAAAGACTTCGACAGAAGTGATAGTCACCCTAGGTGCCGTAGCAACTAACAAGTTCGTGGTGGCCTCCTTCATGAAATTCTTCTTCACATCTCTGGAGCCTTTAGTTCATCGAGTGATAGAGAGAGAAGATGTTCCTTTTAGTACAATCAGAACTCCCTCTTTATTTTTGATCGGAGGCATCCGTAGCCAATGAGACGAGGCTCAGGCTACCTTCTTGGAACATATTTTGGATGAGCTGGAGGAATCTATTAATGATTATAAGAATCTTAAATGAGGGGATATCGAACAACTAGTAAACATAGAATATGAGGCTATGTCTCGAGAAGCAGAGACTAGTAAAGCCAATTTTGAAGATTTTTACTGGCTTTTACTAGACAATCATCTGAACTAGACATTCAAATTGCTGATGCAGCTTCTATTGCTGAGAGTCATAAGATTAAGGCTGCAGATGAAGAGAAGAAAGTTGCTGATCTGGTGGCAAAAATTGCCCAGCTACAGGTAGAGCTTAAGGTTATCAAAGCAGAACTTAGAACAAGAAACTCAGCTACATCAAGCTGCTGTTATCCAAAAAGATGCTCTGAAGCACCAGGAGAAGGAGTTTGAACAGCTATAGAATGAAGAACTAGCACGTCAAACTGCTGCTCTGTACCCATTCGATCCTGAGTCAGGAAGGGTTGATGCCAGGCAGCGAGTGCTAGATTCTTGTAATGAAAGAGCCCAAGTTTTGAATAAGCGAATTGTAGAACTTATTACTTATCCTTCAGAATAGAATGAGCAAAACATGCTGTCCTTCTTTTTTTTATTTATGATGTATCTCTTTTTGAAATAGAAATATAATGAAAAACTTTTTATGTGGTTCCATTACTTGTTGTATATCTTGTTATAGAATAAGTAATAGAATAGAAAATATATTCAGAGGTACTGGATATGATATATTTCTTGATTTAGAAAATAACGATATTTATTATATCTGCTCAGAGTAATGTGGACGTGACAGAATATAATATTTAGAAATGCTGTTATTTCGATAGACAACTTTATCAGAGGTAATAGGGACGTGACAAGTTGCTGACTTAGATAATTGGAATTCAAAGGTGTGGAGGACGTAAATTCTTTTTTTCTGTTTTAAATGTGGGGATTTATTATCTATGGTTTTATTTATGAGAAAGTAAATAAAAGACAATAAATGCCAAAACTGATGAATAAATGAATAAACAGTCAGATCGTTTTAGTAGAGAGAAAGCGAATAAATGAACAGTTACTTTGGTTTTCGAAAAGAAGAAATTGAATAAATGAATGAATAGTTGTTTCGGTTTTCGAAGAGAGGAAATGAATTAATGAACAGTTGGATTTCTTTTGAAGAGAAAAAGTTGCATCGGTTCTCGAAGCCGATCATCTAATCATTCTATCTATAAATAGAACCAAATTTCTGTAGATATCGTCAAATTCTTTTCTCTTCTCTCTGTCCAGAATGTCCTTCGAAGATTTGCTCACTCCGAAGATCGAAGATATGACTGAGACGCCTCCTGCTGAGTCTCCGGTGTCTCCTCAGAAATAAGTGGGTGAAGGCTCGACCGTTCCTGCACTAGAGCAGGACCTGATTGCCAAGTTGGTGGAGCCTGGGAAGACTGCTAAAAAAAAGACGTGAGGATAGCCACCTGTGAATTGCTGGTGTGTTCAGACAACGAGATGTTTGAGTTGCTGGCAAATCATGTATTTAATCATGAAGGATCGGGTCCACGTCCCTGTCCTTGATATTATGTAACTCTTTCTTTTTTTGAAATAAAATGAGTTTTATTTACATCATTTCTTTCAATAAAGAACATTTTACTTTTATACATAATATTTCTTGAGAAATTTGCCCTTGATAGGCATCATAGCAAATCTGCCATCCATGTCTGTTAATTGGTAGGCTCCATTTGAGAAAACCTTGTTTACCACATACGGACCTTCCCATTTCGCTTCGAACTTACCTTTGCTCATATGGGTTATAGTCATAGGACGTCTGACTGCAAGAACTAGTTTTCTTTCCTGGAATGTGTACTTTGACTTTGCGATTGAAAGATTTTGAGACACGGGCTTGATAAAGTTCGATATGTTGTTGAGCCAATAACCTTTTCTCATCGAGCGCCTCCAATTCTTGAAGCCGAAGATGATCATTATTTTATGTGGTAAGTTCATTAGCAATAGCAATTCTCAAGGATGGAATTTGAATTTTCAGCGGTAAGACAGCTTCACATCCATACACCAGAGAAAAGGTGTGCAACCTGTGGGATTACGGACTGTAGTACGATAAGCCCAGACATTCTCCAAGCTTTTCACTCCAATTATGTTTGTTAATAGAGACAAATTTTTTGAGGAGTTTGATGATAGTCTTGTTAAATGCTTCAACTAACCCGTTAGCAGCAGGATTATAGGCCGTAGAAGCAACATTATTGATTCTATTGTCATCACAGAACCTAGTAAATTTCTGACTGATGAATTATGGTCCATTATCATGGATGATCCGACAAGGTACGCCAAATCTGTATATCACATGATGTTTGAAGAAGTTAATGACACTACTAGTCTTCACTTCAGCTAAAGGTATAGCTTTAGCCTATTTAAAGAAATAATCGGTTATAGCTAAGATAAACTGATGTCCTTTAGATGAAGAAGGATTGATTAGACCAATTAAATCCATGCCCCAACCTTCGAAGGGCCATAAGGCAGCAGTCGGGTAAAGAAATTCTGACGGTTGGTGAATAAAATCTGCATGAATCTGACATGCTCGGCATTTCCTTGCATAGTCAATGACATCTGATACCATAGAGGGCTAATAGTAGCCCATACGTCGGATACGATCTTATAATTTGGGACCAGGCTGATGTGCTCCATAAACGCCGTCATGAGCTTCGCATAAAATCTGCTTTGCTTTATCACCAGCAAGACAACTCAAAAGTAATCCATCGAATGTTCGTGGAAAAAGAGTTCTGGTGGTATGATTATAATAAAATCGAAGAGATCTAGCTTCTTTTGGATCTTCAGGTAGTATATTATGTACTGCAAAGTCTATGAAGGGCGCTCTCCAATCTTCGCTGATGATATTGACTTCAGTTGAATTACTGAAATCAATGTTATGGTTGTTTTCAATACAAAACAGTTCTCTATTGGAGATAACAACCATTTGTTGTCTTTTGACTGGAATTGCTAAGATCGCAGCTAGGTTAGCTTAGGCATTAGCTTCTGTATTGTATGCTCGACATACATGTTCGATAAAGAATCCTTTGAACGAGGAAGCTATTCTGATTGCCTCTTCGTGGTATAGTACCAGATCTTGATGTCGAACTTCGTATGTACCTCTAACATGGTTAACAATCAAGTTAGAATTACCATAGACTTCAAGATATTCAATATCCAGTTGCTTGACTAATTGGAGTCCAATAAGCAAGGTATTGTATTCTGCTACATTGTTGGAGCATGATTCATCTAAAGAATAGGCTCTCTGGATAGCAACTCCATCTAGTGAAACGAGAACAATTCCCACTCCAGCGACAAGGGTGCCTCCAGGTCCAATTCTAGATGCTCTGTCAAAGAACAAACGCCAAATAGGAAATTCTTCTGAGATCATATTTGATTCCAATGTCTCGTCTGGAATTTCGTCATAGAGCTTAGATGTCTCGGGGACAGGATGAGCTGCTAAGAAATCCGCAAGTGCTTGGCCTTTCACAGATTTTTGTGGGACATAGACCATATCATATTGTGCTAATAATATAGTCCATGTAGCAAGCCTAGAATTGAGCGTACCTTCTTCATTAAGACCCAAAGAGGATTAACTCGGGAAATAACATGAATAGTTTGGCCGATGATGTAATGTCTTGTCTTTTGAATAACAAACATTAAGGCTAAGCATTCCTTCTCTATCGGACTATAACGATGTTCAGCTCCAATCATCGTTCGACTAAGGTAGTAGATAGCTTGTTCATGACCTTCTTTGTTCTTCTGAGCCAATAAAGATCCTAATGAATGATCCATCGCTCGGACATACATCAAGAAGGGCATTCCTGAGATCGGTGGCACTAGCACTGGTGGACTCATCAAATATCACTTTATGTCATCAAATGCTCGTTGACATTCTTTTGTCCAAACGAAAGATACGTCTTTCTTCATTAACTGAGTAAATGGTCTGCAACGTCCAGATAAATTCGAAATGAACCTCCTGACGTAAGCAAGTCGACCCTGGAATCCTCGTAGCTCTTTTAGATTGCATGGAGGACGCATCTATTGAATGGCTTTAATCTTCTCGGGATCAACGTGTATACCTTTAGAGGTAATGACGAATCTGAGAAATTTGCCACTAGAGACTCCAAAGAAAGACTTGGTGGGGTTCATTTTGTGTTGATGCTTGCGCATTAGATTGAAGATAGTTCTTAAATCTTGGATGTGATCTTCCTTTAGATGACTTTTGACAACAATATCATCAACATAGCATTCGATGGTCTTTCATAAATGATCTCAAAAGATAGTACTCATTACCCGCTGGTTGGTTGTACCCGCATTCTTAAGACCGAAATGCATGACTGTATAGCAGTATACTCCGTAAGGAGTATGGAATGAAGTGTGTTTTTCATCTTCAGGATTTATCTGGATTTGATTGTATCCAGAAACCCATCCATGGAAGAGATTCGTTCGAATCCACAAGTATTGTCGATCATGACATCAGTAATTGGGAGAGAGAATTCATCTTTAGGGCAAGCATCATTAAGATCCCGAAAGTCTATGCACACCCGAACCTTTCCGATCTTTTTCAAAACTGGTACAACGTTGGCTACCTAGTCAGGATGCTGTTCTTTCCTGATAAAACTGCAGACGATAAGCTTTTTGACTTCATCATCTATCGCATCCATCATCTCAGGCTTGAATCGTCGTTGCTGTTGTTTGATTGGTTTAGCATTAGACAAAATATTAAGTTTATGAGTTGCGACCTCGGGATCTAAACCCGATATATCTTCGTAACTCCAAGCGAAGACATCGATATATTTACGAATAAGGTGAATTAGTTCTTGTTTATCATCTTCTGGGAGATTTTTGCTAATAAAGATCAGTCGTGGTACATCTTTCTCTCCAACATCGATCTGAATTAGTTGATCCTCAGTAGGTGGCTCTCGTTGTTCAAAACTCCCACTGATTGTCCATCCTTTATGACCAAGGATCTGCTTCAGGAGCTTCTTTAATATTATCCTCGTCATCGTATGAGAACTCAGCCGACACAATATTAGAAGATACTGTCACCCAATGGACATAACCAATACTTGTATTAGAATCCCATGATATAGAATCAGAAGAGTTAGATCGTTCTTCTTCATCATATTCAGAAGCTTCTGGAGTCGAAATTAGTGAAATATAACCTAATCTCCGCTTCGTTTTACTGTAGTATTGTTGTGATTTTCTTCTTGGAACAGAAATACGAATAGGAGTTCGCCTTCCTTTACCGCTATCGAAACCAGCTTTGAAATCATAACCCATTTTACTGATGATTGCTTTGGATTGTGGACTATAGCGACGTAATTGTAGTCTTTCTGTATCATCCTTATTATCACCGTCGGGCAGAATTTTTTGTTCTTCTCTTTTATTAAAAAGTATAGGAGTTTCGCCTTTCTTTCGAGATGGTACTAGGAAGTATGATTCTTGTATTGATTCCTGTGATACCACCTTTTGGAGAGACGATACGACTCCTATTGTAAGTGGCTTGAAGCTATCTAGCATATCCAAATAACATTGAGTATAATAAGAGACATCAATATACTGCAAAGGAGATGCTTTATTGATCTTTATATCATCATTTACAACAGGACCTTTAGCCTTAACAGGCTTAGTCAGATTGATAACCAGAGAGAGAAAAGAAGAACGAGAAGGAGGAGGGGACTTTTTACGACGAAGGTCGATTACAAGTGGCTCAGAAGAGGTGAGCTCCCTTTGTTCCTGGCTAACACCAGGAGACTGCTTCTTGTGAGAAGGAAGGTAAATAGTTAATATCATGGAAGACTGAGGACATGAAGTACGTCTTTTGACCGGGATCACCAGAGTATCATTCGATACGCCTTTCTATTCTTCATCAGTATCCATTGCTAGTACTACCTTCATGAATTCCTCTTTGTACATGCGAGAGTCGTTGTAGTATGCTTCAACCCCCTTCAAAGGATTTAGGTCTACAACTTATTTCTGTACTTCTCCATTGCCATGATTATCAATCACATAGCTACAACTTCTGATGGAATCATGTATGCTAGGAAAAGCATAATCATGTATGCATTATTCGTGCATACATATATTTCATAATTATTTATTAGTCTATTTTAAATAAAAATGTAATTTTTGAGATTTATTAATAAATATTTTATTATTTAAAAAGATATTTAAAAATATCGATTATTTTCGAAATTATTATTATTTGTATTTTGAAAAATATATTTGGAAGTTATGGTGGCCATTTAAATCTTGATTTGATTTTTGATTTATTTAAATAGTTAAATATTCAAAATTTATTTATTCCATTTGATTTTGAGCTAAAAATTTAAATAGATTTAAATTGGATTTAATTGATTTGATTTTAAACTAAGAGAATTTGATTTGATTTAAATTAGATTTGGATTTTATTGCTTTTAAATTAAATTAGGAAATATCTAAATTGGGTTTAAAGGAATCATAATTCTTATCTAATTGGGAATTCCCACATCCTATAAATAGACTATTATTTTCACCACAAATCATCTTTCAAACCATCCTTGTCAAAATTTCTCTCTTTTTTTCGTCATAAATTCAGCCTCAATTTTCTCTCTGAATATAAATTTTATTTTCATAAATTCGGAACTTAATTTTCTAGAAAATTTGTGGGGTGTCAGTGGTCCGAAATCTGACACGTTTTAGTGTTTTTGAGATTCTGGGAGAACCATGAATCAGAATCACGATCCGTTTAAAGTTTCTGAATACTGACAGAAAAATACACATCATATATTTATGGTCATTCGAAGTTGCTACAACCTTTGAAAATTGAGGCTGAATTTATGACGAAAAAAAGAGAGAAATTTTGACAAAGATGGTTTGAAAGATGATTTGTGGTAAAAATAATATGGAGGAGTACCTGCCTATTTATAGGATGTGGAAATTCTCAATTATATAAGAATTAGGATTCCTTTAAACCCAATTTAGATATTTTCTAATTTAATTTAAAAGCAATCAAATCCAAATCTAATTTAAATCAAATCAAATTCTTTTAGTTTAAAATCAAATCAATTAAATTCAATTTAAATCTATTTAAATTTTTAGCTCAAAATCAAATGGAATAAATAAATTTTGAATATTTAACTATTTAAATAAATCTAAAAATCAAATCAAGATTTAAATGGCCACCATAACTTCCAAATATATTTTTCAAAATACAAATAATAATAATTTCAAAAATAATAAATATTTTTAAATATCTTTTTAAATAATAAAATATTTATTAATAAATCTCAAAAATTACATTTTTATTTAAAATAGACTAATAAATAATTATGAAATATATGTATGCACGAATAATGCATACATGATTATGCTTTTCCTAGTATACAATGAAATATTATTTATGATTAATAACTGCTAAAAATAAAAAGACTTTTTATAGCAAGAATAATAATTATATAATATTTTGAAAGTGTATAATAAAATAGAAAAAATATTTTTCTAAAATATGTATGCTCGCACATATTCGCACTTGACGAGCAACTACGAAAAATAAAATTTCGTGCGCGACGTACAATACGACTATACGACGTACAATACAAAATTTTTAAATCAGTACCAAATTTAATATATATAAAAAATATAGTAGAAATTTAGGGGTTTTATATCTAACCCTTCATAGGCGGAAACTAGGTTTCACGAAATATACCTGCGGCGGAAATGAGACAAGTAATTCCTAGCAATCTCGAGCGGACGACCCCAAGATCATCTGTACGTATTCCTTCAACGAGTTGGACGTCGTGTGGGCGACGATCTCCCAACCTTTTCTTCTCCTTTGCAGCCCTCTTTTTCTCTCCTTACGTGAATCACGAATTTAGAGAAAGTTTCAGATTTCTGGTCAGTAATCTGGCGGCCAGAGAATAGAGGATATATATAGGCTACGACAGGGATCATGAGAATAAATTAGGGTTAGGCCTCCTAACGGATCTGGATATTTCGTGTTCAGCCTGAACACACAATCCAGGCCCATTAACAATAGCTCGGTCCACTAAAGAGCTATTGTTGCACTACCTCCATAATCCTAAATTATGTTTGTGGGCTCCTTTTATTATATGCTCGTTTGGCTCCACATGTTAAGATATCGTATGTCCGTCGATCAAATTAAGTTACTGACAACTATATTGATTCGACATCTTTTATCCTTAAGTAGTATCGCTCAACTTTATTTGTCATATCGGATATAATCCACCTGCAGGGTTTACATAACAATCCTTATGAGTTCCTTAAGGGGACATCATCAACCCGATGTATCGGAACATGGATTCCATTTATAATCAACAGCCCATCATACATACAATGTTATTATCCAATTCAGAGAGGTTGTTGATCCATAATGAATCTCACTCTTTTATGAGTCAAATTAATGTACACTGCATATACATGTCCATTATTATATCCGGACTAAGAGCACAAGCATCCATAATAACAGAGGTGTTTGTTCTCTTATGTAGTAAGTACAAAGAGAACAACCTCAAGTGGTCCTGTTCAATATACACAAAGTTTACTAGTGTAAACCTATAGTCAAGATAGACTAATACCAGATTACACTACAACCTTTCCAATAGATTGTCCAAGTCCTTCTAGGTTGTGAACTATTTATATACTCCATAGGGAACTGATAATATGATCTTCTGTGTGACACCACACACCATATTTTCTATAATATAGAATATCAGACATTTACATTAACACTTGCAACAAATACAATATGCAAACATTTGCCCATATGATTCTTATTCAAAATTTAAGAAAATAAGGTTACTACAAAAGTGATGCTTTTAGTATATAACCCTAACAATCTCCAACTTATACTCAAAGCATTGCTTTTCAGTATACTGTTACAAATCTCTCACTTATACTTAAAGCCATGCTGCTACACATCTGACTCCCATTCCCTCAACATGACTGTCAAAAGCCTTAGCTGGTAAGTTCTTTGTAAAGTGATCAGCTAGGTTGTCGGCTGATGCTATCTTGATCACAGCAACTTTTTATTTTTTTACGAAATCTCGTATCAGGTGGTACTTGCGCTCAATGTGTTTGCCTGTCTTATGGGCTCATGGTTCCTTCGAGTTTGCAACTGCACCACTATTATCACAATAAAGTGTAGTAGATTTAGACAAACTATGTACCACATCCAAGTCCAACCGAAAGTTTCTGAGCCAAATCGTTTTTTTTGCTGCCTCAGAGGCAGCCACATACTCGTCTTCCATGGTGGAATCAGCAATACATTTTTGCTTGATACTCCTCCACACAATGGCTCCACCTCCCAAAGTAAACACATAACCTAAGGTAGATTTTTTGGAATCCCTATCTGACTAAAAATTTGAGTCTGTATACTCCAAGGGAACTAAACTATCTGCCTGGTAAACTAGCATATACTCTTTAGTCCTTTTCAGGTACTTCAAAATATGCTTTACGATAGTGCAGTGCTCTTGTACTGGGTTAGACTGATATCTGCTGACTATGCCTACGGTAAAGCAGATGTCTGGTCTCGTACATAGCATTGCATATATTAAGCTTCCTACTGCTGAAGCATAAGGAACTGCCTTCATGTTCTCTATCTCTTTAGGTGTCCTCGGATACTGCTCCTTCGATAGAGCAATTCCATATCTAAAAGGTAAAAAACCTTTCTTAGAATTTTGCATACTAAAATGAGTTAGTACAGTATCGATATAGGAAGCTTGGGATAAGCCCAACATCCTTTTCTTGCGATCTCGTAGAACTTTGATCCCAAGGATGTGACCTACTTCTCCCAAGTCCTTCATATCAAACTGTTTGGATAACCATACCCTTACATCAGATAACACCTTCACATTGTTTTCAATGAGCAAGATGTCATCCACATAAAGTACTAGGAACACCACCACGTTTTCGTCACACTTTTTGTATACACATGATTCATCCTGACATTGATCAAATCTATAAGATTTTATCACCTGATCAAAATATATGTTCCAAGATCTGGAAGCTTGCTTAAGTCCATAAATGGACTTCTTGAGCTTACAAACAAGATGCTCCTGGCCCTTTTCAATGAACTCGTCTGGTTGCTTCATATAGATGTCTTCCTCAAGACTTCCATTAAGGAAAGCTGTCTTGACATCTATTTGCCAAATCTCATAATGAGATGAGCTGCAATAGATAAAAAAATCTGGATGGACTTATGCATGGCTACAGGAGAAAAGGTTTCCTCATAATCGATACCCTCTCTTTGAGTAAAACCTTTTGCTAAGACGAGCTTTAAAGGTTTCAACCTTACCGTCTGATACTCTTTTTCTCTTATAGACCCACTTGCATCCAATGGCTTTTACACCAACGGGTGGTTCTACAAGCTTTCAGACGGATTAGAATCCATAGATTCTATTCAGATATCATTGCTTTTTGCCAAGACTGCATCTTTATCTTAGAGTGCTTCATTGTAGGTACATGGATCATAATTTTGTTCTTCAGGGACGAAGTCAGATGACTCACCCAAGAACATATATCTATCAGGATGTATCACAACCCTCCCACTACGACGAGGTACTATTGGTTGTGGTGTAATATTTATGACACATTGTGCAGTTGTTTGTGGTTCATCCTCTTGTACTGTTGGTACTGAAATACTTGGTGTCTCACATCTCAGTTCTTCTAGAACAACTCTACTTGTGGGTTTATGGTTCATCACATAGTCTTCCTCTAATAATCGGGCATTGGTGCTAACAATGACCTTCTGATCCTTAGGACTATAAAATAAACCTCCTTTCATTCCTCTTGGATAGCCTACAAACAAGCGTACTTCTGTACGAGATTCCAACTTATCTGCTTTTCCATTCAGTACATGTGCTGGACTATGCGAACATGTTTCAGACTAGGCTTACGCCCAATCCACAGCTCTGTGGGAGTAAGAGGTACTGACTTAGAAGAAACCAAGTTCAAAATATAAGCTGCAGTCTCTAAGGCATATCCCCAAAACGAATCTGGTAAATCCAAATAACTCATCATTGATCTAACTATCTCCATAAGAGTTCTATTCCTTCTTTCGGCTACACCATTCTGCTGGGGCGTTCCAGGTGCAGTTAATTGGGATGCAATCCCAGCCTATGATAAATAATCTCTAAACTCCAAAGAGGTACTCGCCACCACGATCTGATCGTAATGACTTGATATATTTTCTATGACGTTTCTCCGTTTCAGCCTTGTACTCTTTGAATTTTTCAAAGCACTCAGACTTACGGTGCATCAAATAAATGTATCCATACCTTGAATAATCATCAATAAATGTGATAAAATATTCAAAGCCACCTCTAGCTTGGATGGTCATGGGTCCACACAAATCAGAATGAACCAATTCCAACACATCTTTGGCCCTATACCCCTTTGCCGTAAAAGGCCTTTTGGTTATTTTACCTTCCAAGCAGGATTCACAGACTGGTAGTGCCTCCACTTCCAATGAACTCAAAGGTCCATCTTCAACCAGTCTTTGAATCCTTCTTAGGTTAATATGCCCCAATCGCAAGTACCAAAGATATGTTTGGTTCATACAAGAAGGTTCTTTTCTCTTATTTAAGTTAGATGACATATTATTCATTTCCATAAGTTGCATTGTGGGCAAAATAGTATTAAGGATATACAAATTATCAACCAATGCACCAGAACAGATAAAATGTTTGTTCTTTCTAATAACAATATTGTCATTAAAATAAACTGAATATCCATCCTTAACTAACATAGAAACAGAAAATAAATTCCTTCTAAGTGAAGGTGCATAAAGACAATCTTTCAATGTCAAAGACTTATTTCTACCAAAAGATAAAGTAACATCTCCTAATGCAATGATCGATACTTTTGTAAAATTACCCATAAACAAGCATATCTCTCGATCACTGAGCCGTCTGGTTTACTGGAACCCCTGTAATGTATTACAGACATGATTAGTGGCTCCTATATCTACACACCAGGTACCGGTAGATAACACCGCTAAACATGTTTCAACAACTAGTAAATGAGATATACCTTCTTTGTTCTCTTGTTTGAGAAGTGGACAATCAGTCTTCCAATGTCCTGACCATTTGTACTTGAAACATTTGTCTTTCGGCTTTTTCACCGCGCCTTGAGGTCCCATGCCCTTCTTTGATGAGTTTGCCTGTTTCTGAATGTTATTCTTCTTCTTACTGCCTTTTGGCTGAGAAGTAGAAGCCTTTTCAGAAACAAAAATATGACCACTCTGCCTAAAGAGAGATTCAGCATCCTGTAGCTCTTTTGCAAGTTCTGCCAAACTATTCAACCTTTTGTTCATGTTGCAATTAAGGCAGAAATTGTTAAAACTTTTAGGCAGAGTCCCAAGAATGATATCGACATGGGATTCTCCATCGATTTCAGCTCCAAGGATCTCCATCTCATTCAGATGACCCATCATCTTGAAAACGTGTTCCCTTACTGGTGTACCCCTCAGCCATTTTTGTATTCATCAAACATTTCATAGCAAACTGCCTAGCTGCTCTACGATGATGTCCGAAGAGTTCCTTGAGGTTATACATCATGTCATAAGCAGTGGCCATGGCCTGATACCGATGTTACAGTACATTTGACATAGATGCCAGATTGTAACACCGCGCCATCTCATCTGCCTTTTTTCACTTCTTATAAGCCTCTTTGACCTCTTCATCAGAGTTAGCATCTGGCTTAGGTGGGCATTCCTCAACAAGTACATATTTGTACTCCTCAGCAGTCAGAACAATGTCCAAATTACGTTTTCAGTCAATATAATTAGGTCTAGTAAGTTTGTTTTCTTTAAGAATCACCATAAGTGGACTGAAAGAACCCATTTTTTGAAATCCTGAGAATCACATAAATAAAATTATGTAGGACAAAAAAACTTTTTGAATTAACTAGCATCTCGTCCGACGTCAGAAACAGCCACCATCGCCATTTTTTTAAGGTTTTGGCTGTCGATTCCTTCATCGAAAATCATATGTCTATCTCTGGACTGCTTAAAACTAGCATCTCGTCCGGCATCAGAAACTGCCACCACTGCCATCACGATTGATCAAAAATAATTAAAATTACATCAATCCTATGCCTCCCGAAGGAGTTCACACATAATCAAGATTGAAAAATTAAAATAATAAGCACGATCAACCCTCGTGATTTTAATTACATCCACAACAACAACAACATCCACGATATGTCCATGGTTTAAATAACACAATCAAAAACATGCATTGGACCATAATAGTTGGATCTAAGATGCCTGCAAAACTGAGTTAGAACAGATCTATATCTATCGACTATTACACAGCGCAGGTTTTATTGGATAACATGGACGTATCAATCAATACGTAGATCTAAAGTGGCTCTGATACCAATTGATGGAACTGGAGATTCCCAGGACCCTTCTTTTGGTGTGCGTATTGATCGATAAAAAGTTAAACAGATCTAATACGTGTTCTAACCCTTCATAGGAGAAAACTAGGATTCACGAAATATACCTGCGGCAAAAAGGAGACAAGTAATTCCTGGCAATCTCGAGCGGACGACCCCAAGATCTTCTGCACGTATTCCTTCCTCGAGTTGGACATCGTGTGGGCGACGATCTTCCAACATTTTCTTCTCCTTGGCAGCCCTCTCTTTTTCTCCTTACGTGAATCACGAATTTAGAGAAAGTTTCAGATTTCTGATCAGTAATCTGGCGGCCAGAGAATAGAAAATATATATAAGCTACGACAGGGACCATGAGGAGAAATTAGGGTTAGGCCTCCTAATGGATCTGGATATCCCGTGTTCAGCCCGAACAAACAATCCAGGCCCATTAACAATAGCTCGGTCCACTAACGAGCTATTGTTGCACTACCTCCCTAATCCCAAATTATGTTTGTGGGCTCCTTTTATTATATGCTTGTTTGGCTCCCCATGTTAAGATATCGTATGTCCGTCGATCAAATTAAGTTACTGACAACTATATTGATTCAACATCTTTTATCCTTAAGTAGTACCGCTCAACTTTATTTTTCATGTCGGATATAATTCACCTGCAGGTTTTACATGACAATCCTTATGAGCTCCTTAAGGGGACATCATTAAACTGATGTATCGGGACATGGATTCCATTTATAATCAACAGCCCATCATACATACAATATTATTACTTAATTCATAGAGGTTGTTGATCCATAATGAATCTCACTCTTTTATGAGTCAAAGTAATGCACACTACATATACATGTCGGTTATTATATCCGGACTAAGAGCACAAGCATCCATAATAATAGAGGTGTTTGTTCTCTTATGTAGTCAGTATAAAGAGAACAACCTCAAATGATCCTGTTCAATACACACAAAGTGTACTAGTGTAAACCTATAGTCAAGATAGACTAATACCATATTACACTACAACCTTTCCAATAGATTGTCCAAGTCCATCTAGGTTGTGAACTATTTATATACTCCATAGGGAACAGATAATATGATCTTCTGTGTGACACCACACACCATATTATCTATTATATAAAATATCAGACATTTGTATTAACACTTGCAACAAATACAATATGCAAACATTTGCCCATATGATTCTCATTTAAAATTTAAGGAAATAAGGTTACTACAAAAGTGATGCTTTTAGTATATAACCCTAACAACTTCTTCCTCTTTCCAGCAAAGCATTGTAAGAACCATGATTATCAATCACATAAAAAGTCACCTTTGTACAAAGATTGCCGATTTGAAGTTTCAGGCGTATCTTTCCCCAAGGTTCACTTCTTCCTTGATTGAACTCCAAGATAGTAGTGATAGTTGTAGAAAGGTTGTGTACTGGGATCTTCAAGGCATCCAGTAAAGTCTTCGACATGGTACTAAGAGCAGACCCTGAGTCAATCAGAATGAGATCGACTTTCATGGTATCCACATATCCTGTGAAGTAGAGAGGACGATCGTGACGATTGTCTTCTAACAGCATATCATCTTGTGCAAAAGTAATATTGGACATTAGTTCAAATACACTATGACAATGTGTACAGCTGACAGGTTCCTTTTCAAGCTTCTTGAGAAGAGTAAGACAAGCATTAGCCTGCATCAAAGCTTCACTTAACGTTTTTCGAGTTTCTTTTGAGATACGTAAGAGTTTGAAGATTGACAATCTCGCTGGAGTGTTAGCCAATTGTGCTAGTATGTCAAAATTATATGGCTTTTCAAGTCCGAAAGATGAGGACTTTTTCAATACTTTATCAAAGTGGACAGGTTGCTTTCCTTTGTCTGCTGATATTGGTTTGGGAGGAGTTGGTTCCACTACCGACGAGGATGTAGAGGGTATATTCTCAGCAGGGGAAGATGATGCATGAAGAATATCAGAAGAAGGGGCAGGATTCTCTTGAATTTTGAAATACTTTCGAAGATAAGGTTTTCCAGATCTGGTACCGATTAGAATTTCTTCTTCTGCTACTGGTTCAAAGGATACCATATTGCAGCTCTTTGATTTTGTTTTGGAATGCTTCTTTTGATTGAAAGAAGAAGACGTTTCAAAATCTGCTACTAGATCTGGATGAAGCTACATGATTTCTTCTTTATCAATGGATAGTGGAATAAGACCTTTATATTGGGGAGATGGAAGATTCACGATCTCGAGAGTAGCCCTTGGAATATGGACAACACCATCTTGCACTAATTGTGGTGGAAAATTATAAAATTGCACAGAGACGACATTGGCTGTCACAGTCTTCTCATCATATTGGAGAGTAACTGCTCCAGAGTTGTACGTAACATGCTCGAGTTGGATGCCATATAAACCTGTGATTGTTTGCCATTGATTATAAAAGAACAGAACAATTATATGGGAGGACTGGACTTTTACTTCACAATACAAACTCGCTCGTACAAAAAAAGCCTAGGGACGAAAACCTAGGTACAACAGTCTAACTACGATTGTTTAGTTTTGATTATGGGAGGTGACGGTAGAGGCTCGGGAAAGCGACGGCCCCTCTGCCTTACTCCTTGGATGATCAGATGTAGCTTTGGCTCCGGTAAAGAACTGCTCTCAAGATGGGAAGACTCTTCTGTACGCGCCTTTGTCTCTCTGTGTGTCCTGCCGGGTGGATAGGATCTCTTTTGCAAGGAAATGGCACCTTGCTATATTTTTTACTTCTCTTGATCCGATCTCCCTCTTTTTTTTACAAGGGAATGGAACCTTGCTATTTATAGGAGTGGGGTGTCATCATTAGGGTTCGCAATGATCACCCTAAAAAAGTCGGCGGCTTGGGGACTTAATTACCATTTTCCTTGATCCTATTTTGTGGGCAATTAATCTGGACCACTAATCTTGATTACAATGAATCTGGACAATTAATACTGATTGTGTAGAATCTGTATGGACAATCAATATTGATTGTCATGAATCTTGGGAAGCTCGAATCTCCTGCCACGTGTTTAATCCATGTGATTGCCATAAATCTGTGTTGATTCGAGTAATTATGATGATTGTACTAAATCTGGTTGTTGGGATTTGTTGATAACTCTTGATTGATTTAGTACCACGTGGGAAACTGATCTTCTGCCATGTGTCATAACCGCGAGCCACTGCCGCATGAGGGTAGCTTCTTAGGTTTTGAACTGCATGAAGGTGGTAGCTGCATAGGTATGGCCTCTGTGATCTTTGCCGCATGGGGATGGTTTCCAATTGAGCCGCATAGGACTAGCCACGTGTCAAGGCTGCATGGACGTGGCCTCTCAATATTTGAGCTGCATGGAGATGAACCCCATGATCCGAGCCACATGAGAACAGCGGCCGCATAGGGTGAATGTTCATAATTTGAGCCGCATGACGAGGGTCTTCACGCTCTGACTGGATACGAGCATCAGCCGCATGGGGTGGTGGCAGCCGCATAGGGAGCTTCGTATTTGGTGGAACGTGCTAGCTGTAGATGAGATTTTCTTCATTTCCCGAGGAATATGCTGTCATGTCGAAGTTCATCATTTTAGCTTTAATGTCAGAGTTATCACTTTATGTCATAGCATTTAATGGGAGCAGTCACTTTATGGCTAACTGAAAAGGCAAGCTGCATAGGGTCACGTGATTTTTGCCTGAGCCGCATGAGGCTATTGAAGAGTTTCTGAGCCGCATGAGGCTCTGATAGATTCTTGAGCCGCATGAGGCTCCTTCTGTTTTGAGCCGTATGGGCTTCTTCTGTTTTGAGTCGCATGGGCTTCTTCTATTTTGAGCCACAAGGGCTTCTTCTGTTCTTTTCCATGCTTCTACAAGACCCCCTTCAAAGTTTTTAATTTGAAAAATTAGAATACTTTGAATAAGAAGCATGGCTATATGAGCTCTGCTGGCCGCATAGGATGTTCTTGGCTGCATGGCTTGTCTGGCCGTATAGACTCCCTACCCGCATGGGCTCCCTGTCTCACGTGCGTCTCATTAATTGCCCTTAATTCATTCATTTTTTAGAGCCGTCTTTTGGGGAATTCTAAGAGTTGGCTCATTAAATATTTGGATTTTATGCCCTGGATGAATCTTCTTTATAAGAGAGGGGGCAAAATCTGAGGAGTCGGTTTCTCGAGAACTGGCCGCTGAGGTTGATCCGGCCTTGACTACTTTTGTTAGTGATATGTGTACCACTTTTATTTCTGCTGGGGTTCTTCCGGTGGCGGTCGAGGAGTCCCACGTTGGTGAGGGCTCAACCCATAGTGACGGGGGCTCTACTGCACCAGTCCCTGAGACAGTTGAATTTCAGCAGGGTGACGCTGAACCGGTTGTATCCCTTTTCGGAGTGGCTGAACTCGACTTGGAGGTCTCCGGTGAGGGTACCATAGCAGCTGCGAGCGAACCTCAGCCTCCACAATCCTTCCTTGGTAAGATAAGCCCAATTTTGACTAATGAGGAGGCCCATTCGCTCTATCATCACGTCCTTTGGGTTAGACTGATGGATTATTGCTCTGGGCATGCAAGTCATGCCCCTTCAGTGCCGATAATGGACATTGTTAAGGTAGGCTCTGCCAGAGGGGCTCTGGTGGAGTGGAGCGTGCCCCCTCCTCTTCCGGCTTGTCTTGAGGAGCCTTCCGCCGGATCGAGTTCGGGAGGTCATATGGCGGCACAGCCTGGATAGGAGCAATGGTCCCTGTATCTTCCTCTGCTCGTATGACTTTGGGGGTTGACCTCTCAGCTTTACCGAGTATCCAGATTGTTCGGGCCGCGGAGGAAGAATTGGCCGCTGTTCAAACGTCCATTCGCTCAGAATTTATTTCCCTTGTGGCAGGGGCGTCAATTTCTGTTGCGTCTTCTTCGACACTGCCAGCCACACTTCCTTTGACATCGTCCTCTACGAAAGTTCTGGATGAGGCGTTGCAGGATGTGGTTGATAGTTTCTACCACCATTTGAAGAGAGGAGTAGAAGCTGCTGTGGAGCGGAGGACCCCTTTCACCTTGGCCCGACAATACGCCCAAGGCCAAATTGACATTCTCAAAACCCTTTCCGGCGGAACAGGGATAGCTGCGCTTCTGTTGCCCAAACTGTTGGAGGCTGATCAGCTTGTGGCCCAGTTTCAAGTATTGCGACAAGCTGATTTATCCGCAGCAATTGATCAGGAGCGGGGGTTCCTCACCACCGCCTTGGAGAAGATATGGCTAGCGTGGGATACATCTAAGCCGGTTATAATAAAGGACCTCGACGATCTGTCTCTCTTGTACGACCAGCTGAGCCACCGGAGCGAGGTTTGCAGGGCTCGGAAAGCAGCCGCCTCCCACGGAGTAATCAATACATGGGAGCAGATTCTCGAACTTCAGAAGAAGCTAGCCTTCTTGGAGTCTGAGCTTGAAGCTTCTCGTACGGACAAAGAGCTGATTATTCAGGATGCCGAAAGGATTTCCAGAGCTTTCGCTAACCTAGAACGTGCTCTGAAGAAGTTTGAGGTGGGCTGGCGGGCTCACGCGCCCTTGGAAGATGCGGTGTTGCTGACTCAGGAGGCTGAACGTCGGACCAAGCAGCGATTTGAGCGATCGACTGCCTTGTTGAGGGATCGTCTCAGGGCACTATGTATCGCCGAACAATAGTCATTTTTTTTCCTTCTTTTCGTTTTCGTTCTTTTCCTTTCTTAAGTGGGACGTGGTCCCCAGAACATGTAGTACTTTTGCCTTTCAAACAAAAGAGTATGCTTTATCCTATCCTTTATTTGTACTGTTTATTGTGTTTGTGGTGTTTGTGGTATTTGCCCCACTGGGGAGCTGTTTGTGGATTTGTTACCCTTGGCATACCTTAGTTTTAGGTACAGATAACAAGTTGATGGGGATATTTGGAACAATTCCACAGTAAGGTGGCTATGGACGTTCCTGGTATCGGGAGAAAGAATGCTGTGGGGCAGCTGGGCCCCCGGGGCATGATAAAAAGTGAGGGGCATGTACTAGGAAACTTAGTACATCATTTATGGTCAACAGTGGACATTTGTGGTCAACAGAGGACATTTGTGGGCCCATTATCCTTGGCGTACCCTGGTTTTTTTTGTACAGATAATAGGTCGAGAGAGAACCAACATACTTACTCAGAGGTAATGAGGACGTGGTAAATATGAGGGTTTCTTCGATGGAGCCTTCCCACTCAGAGGTAATAAGGACGTGGCATGAGTGGGCTCCAATAAGGGAATATAGAATAACTCAGAGGTAATGAGGACATGGAGGTTCTATGTGAGGGGCAGTTTATTTTTGATGGAAGAAAAACGACTCAGAGGTAACATCGACGTGGTCGTTTCGAAAAATCTCTGGATCTGTTACCCTTTTTGTGCACTGAAAGTGCGGGTATTAGATCATAAGGAGGAAGCTATTTTAGGGGGAAAGTTCAGAGGTATGATCATACATGACTTACTACCTAGGAGAGGCGATATAGATTTATCTGTAGTGACCAGAGTGTGAGTTCAGTGGTACGAAAGAGTACATGACTCGTCATTCTGGAAGATTTGTAGTAGGGATGTGAGTTCAGCAGTACCAGAGAGTACATGACTCGTCATTCTGGAAGATTTATAGTCGGGGTGTGAGTTCAGCGGTACCAAGGGGGTACGTAGCTCATTGTTTCGGAAGATTTATTTTCGAGATGTGAGGTCAGCGGTACCAGGGGGTACGTAACTCATTGCTGTGGCAAATTTGTAGGCGGGATGTGAGTTCAGCGGTACCAGCGGGTACGTAACTCAACACCCTAGCAGATGTCGTTTCAGACATAATACTTCTTTAGGAACCTATTGTTGATGGGCAACATGAGCAAGTCTCCATTTTGTTTTGCGAGGCGGTAAGCTCCATTGGAGAATACAACATCGATGGTGAAAGGGCCTTCCCACTTTGGCTGGAACCTGTCGGCGGTTTTGTGAGACATAACCATCGGCCTCCGAACCGCCAGAACGAGGTCGCCCACTTGGAATGTTTTGATTTTAACCTTCTTGTTGAAGGCTCCGGAGATACATGCCTGATATAGCTCGATTCGTTGTTGAGCTAGTAGGTGCTTCTCATCTAGGACCTCCAATTCTTGTAGTCTGCGATGGTGATTATCATCCATCGTCAATCTGTATGTGAGAGCAACGCGGAGTGAGGGGATTTGAGTATCCAGTGGGAGAATTGCCTCACTTCCGTATTCTAGAGAGAATGGTGTGTTCCCGGTGGCGGTCCGTACTGTGGTACGGTACGCCCATAAGCATTCACCGGGCTTTTCATTCCAGTCGCATTTGTTTGATGACACGAACTTCTTGAGAAGTTTGATGATTATTTTGTTGAATGCTTCAGCCAGACCTTTAGCCGTTCGGTTGTATGGCGTTGAAGCAATATTCTGGATGCAGTGCTTGTCGTAAAACCGATAGAAGACGTGGCTTACAAACTGCGAACCATTATCATGGATGATCCTTCGGGGCAGTCCAAAGCGATAAATGACGTGATGCTTGAGGAAGCTGATCACGTTTGAAGTCTTTACTTCTGCAAGCGAAATATCCTCCGCCCATTTGGAGAAGTAATCTGTGCTTGCGAGTATGAAGCGATGTCCTCGGAAAGAAGGCGGAGTGATCGGACCGATGATGTTCATTCCCCATGCTTCGAAGGGCCAGGATACCACCGTCGGGTGTAGAAACTCGGATGGCTGGTGGATGAAATCTGCATGGATTTGACAGGCTTTGCATTTTCGTGCATAGTCTATTGCATCTACAAACATTGTGGGCCAGTAGTAACCCATTCGGCGAAGGCAATCTTGTAGTTTCGGGCCAGGCTGATGGGCCCCACAGATGCCATCGTGAGCTTCACGCACGGCTTCGTTGGCTTCTGTATTTGACAGGCATCGAAGCAGTAATCCATCGTATGATCGCCGATATAGCATTTTTGTCTCTGTATCGTAGAAGAATCTGAGGGAACATCTTCTAATAGAAGTGGCTTCCTTCGGATTCTCCGGCAGGATGTCGTAGACTACGAAGTCAATGAACGGTTGTCTCCAGTCTGGTACTTTATCGACTGTCAGGGCGGAGTAGCTCTCGGCATACTGAACATTATTCCCGGGACATACCAACTCACGACCTATGATGTCAATCAAGTGGTGAGCATGATTTGGAACTGCTAAGGAAGCGGCTAGGCCTGCTAGGGCATCGACTTTAATGTTCTGGAGCCTGGGAACGTGCTCTACGAAGAACCCCTCCAGGGACGAGATGATGTCAACTGCTATTTGGTGATAGGGGATCATATCTTCATGGCAAACTTCATATGAGCCCCGGATCTGATTGACGATTAGCTGCGAATCGCCGTATGCTTCAAGGTACTCTACCCCCAGCTCTTTGGCATGTCGGAGGCCAATGACCAAAGCGTTGTACTTGGCCACGTTGTTTGAAAGGGCTCCGTGAGGGAATAAGCTCGATTGATCACCAACCCGGTGGAAGAAATCAGCACTATTCCGACTCCAGTGACAATATTGCCCTTGGGCCCAGTTCTAGAAGTGCCGTCGAAGAACATTCGCCATATGGTACCACGTGAGGCCATATTTGAATTAGCGACCTCGTATGGTATCTCTTCGTCTATTTTGGTTGACTCCGAACCTAGATGAGCTGCTAAAAAGTCTGCCAGAGCTTGACCTTTAACAGCCTTTTGTGGGACGAAGATCATATGGTAGGGGGACAATAATATCGCCCAGGTGGCGAGGCGAGAGCTGAGTGCACCTGGCTTAGTCATGAGGACCCTAAGGGGGTTGAATCTTGATATGACATAGATGGTTTGTCCTGTAACGTAGTGTCGCGTCTTCTGAATGGCGAAAACCAGAGCTAGGCACTCTTTCTCTACGGCAGTGTATCGATGCTCCGGCCCCATCATCATTCGGCTGAGGTAATAAATGGCTTGTTCGTGGCCTGTCTCGTTATTTTTTGCTAGCAGAGCACCGAGAGAATGTTCCATCGCTCGTACATAGAGCAAGAATGGTCTTCTAGCAATCGGGGCTACCAGAACTGGATGGTTCGTCAGATATTCTTTGATGCTGTCGAAGGCGCGCTGGCATTCTTCATACCATACGAATGAAACACCCTTCTTCCTGAGGTGGGTGAATGGCTGACATCATCCGGAGTGGTTGGAGATAAACCTCCTGATATAGGCTAGCTTCCCTTGAAGGCCTCGGAGTTCACAGAGATTTCTTGGGGGGCCCATCTCTATGATCGCCTTCGTCTTCTCAGGGTCTACCTGGATACCCTGGGAGGTAATGATGAAACCCAAGAACTGTAGAAACCTAGAGGGAGGGTGAATAGGGTAATTAAAAATTAACTACAACAATTGATACAATAAAGATAATTGAAAGTAATGAGTAGAAAGATCAAACGCAAACGCAAGGATGTATCCTGGTATCCTCTTTTGAGGCAGTCCAGTCCCGGAACTCTCTCCGGCTTTAATCCACTATTTATCCAAATAGTACACACGAGTTTGGATCCGAAGAACTCGCCAACTTCAACACGAGTTTGGATCCGAAGACTCGCCAACTTCTACACACGAGTTTTCTTACGAAGGCTCGCCAACTTCAAACAAAAGAGAATGATAACTTGTTGATCTTCTAACACGTGAAGATCGAAATGTACAACTCTTTAATACTCTAGCACTTTGGGAGAGGATGACAATGAAAAGCTTGGAAGAGTATTAATGGTGGAGCTCTTGGTTGTTGGAAAATTTATGGAAGAGTTGGTAAGAAAGCTCAAGAGAGAGAGAGAGAGAGCTTCCTTTTATAAGAGAACCAAGAGTTGGTGGCATTTAATGCTCAGAAAGCAGACAGACCGGCATGCCGTCGGTATGCAGCGGCATACCGTCGGTATACCGGCCAAATAGTAACGGTCATATTAATGACCGTTTGAGAGCATTAAATGCGACCATTAATGCTAGTCAGAGCAATTCGAAAACCAAATATTTGAAACTTGGTATACCGCCGGTATGCAGGAGCATGCCGCCGATATACCGACAATTTGTCACAGCAAGTTTTGAGTTGCTAAAAACGGTATACCGCCGGTATGCCGTAGCATGCCGTCGGTATGCCGACAATTAGTCACAGCAACTTTTGGGTTGCTAAAAACGGTATACCGTCGGTATGCCGGAGCATGCCGTCGGTATGCCGACAATTTGTCACAGCAACTTTCTGTACAAGAAAAGTAGTATACCGTCGGTATGCCGGAGCATACCGCCGGTATGCCGGAGCATGCCGCCGGTATGCCGACTATTTGTCACAGCAACTTTCTGTATTCCAAAAACGGTATATCGTCGGTATGCCGGAGCATACTGCCGGTATGCCGCTCTGTAGCAATTTGATTTTTGACTTGTTCTTTTTACTGTCATCCGTCCTTAGGTGTTTATAGATATACCTAGACCAGTACAGACTCGAAGACTCTAAGTAGGAAGACGCCGTCTTATGCAGGGAACGCCGGTAACTGCTCCAGTCTTCAAGGAAGAAGTAGAAAGCTCTTGAACGGAAGAACTCCATGTAGAAGATCTTCTGAGAATATATGAACCTGAAGAACAGAAGACTAAACTACGAAGATGCTGTTAATTACTCAAAATAAAATGTGCCAACAAACTCCCCCATTTTGATAATTGACAAAATAGAGAGATAGCATCTTCAGGGAGTAGCTCCCCCGTAGGTAGACAGCTCCCCCTTAATACGATTTCTCCCCCTTTGTCACTTAGTCAAAGATGGGGATAAACAATAGAAACAGTGCATAATAAAGCAAACACGAGTATATAAAGAGAGAAGCATGCATTAATATATGAAGTTGGAAGTGAATACATGCTGGACACAAACATTGTATACTGAGAACATAAAAGACTCTCCACCATGAGAGCCAAACACTAGAGAAACCCAAAGAGTAAGTCCCCGAAGGACAGCAAACAACAAGGAAAAACCACACACCGGTCCCCGAAGGACCACAAAAGGCAACATAAAGACAAACACATAAAAACTAGAAACACTCAAGAGCCGAAACCATCACCAAAGGAAGTCCATCCCTAATCCTCAGCCGGATCATCATCATCATCACCCTGAGCTTGCTGGAAGGCGCCCAAAGGATCAACACCGTCAGGGTACATAAACCCATATGCATTGGGGTCAGAGAAGCGCGGGCCCGTGTACATGGGATCCTGAAGATTGAGATCCAGAAAAGCATCACGGTCTTGAAGAGTGCACTGAATAAAGTACCCCTGATCGTGGAAACGAGTCTGGATCAGGGCGCCAAGTCCACGAATGTGGGCCCGCATCTGCTCCTCCACCTGGGCCATCCGCATATCAAAATGCTGCTGAGTGAGCGGCATATAACGGCCCGAAGTAGGAGGGGTAGATGTGGGAGCAGCAGGCGTGGATGCCGGTTGCTTTTGGGAAGATGAGGCACGGGAAGTAGAGGTGCCACCAAGGGAACGGGAGACAGCAAGATATGAGGGGACGCCATCCGAGGAGCAGAGAGACAGATCAACATGTTTGGCCTCCAGAAGCAGAGTTATAAAAGAGCCATAGTAGAGATTCTGCTTCCCGGAAGGCAAGACACGCCGGAATTGCAGAAGAAGAGTCTTCGGGAAGGAGAATCGCTTCCGGGCATAGAGATGATACATGCAGACGAGGGCATCACCGGTGATTGCGTCATAATTCCCGCCCTTAGGAAACAGAGTGTAGCACACGAGCCGATGGAGCTCGTAGTAAAATGGCTCCAGCTGGACAGAGAGGGCCGGGATGGCAGGAGGGTTGGGACCCTTGCATATGATTCGGCAGAATTCGTCGAAAGGGGACGCCGCCGAGGAGTTGAGAGCACCCAAAGTTGGTAACGCTTCCCCTTTGTCCGGGATGCCTAAGATGTTCCCCACTTCCCGAGAAGTAAGACGGAAGTGGCGGTCATTGACCATAGATTGAATGGCGGATGGATCGTCGTCATCCCCCCGCATGTTGCAATAGAAAAGTCGTACAGCAGCGGGGTAGACAGGAATTTGGCGCCGAAGAAGAGAGGAGAGACCGACGTCGTCAAACAAGGGGACGTGACCGGGGAAGAGATTCCAGTTGATCGCCCTTTCCTTGAACACGTTGTGATGGATGAAGTGCTGGAACCAAAGGTCGGCCGCCAGAGAGGTGGAGAAGACGCGTGGGTCATAACCGGTAGGTAGCGCCACCGGGACGAAGGGGTTGAACATGGAGGAGGAGGAGGATCGGGGGCGCTTAGGGTTTGCCATGTATAGGGTTTTTTTTGTGCTTTGATGTGGAAGAAGAAGTAGTAGAGAGGAGATAAAAGAAGGAGGGTTTTTAAAGTAGAGGAGGAAGATGAAGATATGAGTTTGAAAAGGGGGGTAGGGAGGGAACGGTTATAGAGGAGGAGTAAAGTGGGAAGATGAAAAGGTGATGGGATGAAATAATGATGGAGTAAAAAGAGGAGAGAAAGGGGGAAGGTGATTTGAAGAGTAATAAATAGGAAAGGGAGTTGAGGAGATGGGTAGTTAAGAGGGATGGGATGGATGAGAGGGAATAAAGAAAGGATAGAAAGAATAAAGGAAGAGAGAGGAAAAAGTGGGCCCCGATCTCATAGAAGTATTCCTGTCCGCCGCCATTCGGCATACCGGCGGTATGCCGACGTATACCGATGGTATGCCGAGTTTCGAAACAGAACATAATTCTGCTTGGAAACACGGCATGCCGCCGGTATACCGTAGTATACCGTCGGTGTGCCGGCCGAATGGGACTAAGGATCAAAAGTCAAAATGCCTAGTTCACGGCAAAGGAAAGAGAAGCGATCTTCCGGGAGAGGCTTAGTGAATATATCGGCTAATTGATAGGTAGTATCAATAAATTCAAGATGGATATCTCCTTTTTGCTGATGGTCATGAAGAAAATGGTGTCTAATTTCAATGTGCTTCGTGCGTGAGTGACTAATCGGATTTTTTGTGAGATTGATAGAGCTAGTGTTATCACATTTAATAGGGGTGCAAGAATGAGAAATGCCATAATCTAAAAGTGTTTGTGACATCCAAAGAATTTGTGCACAACAACAACCAGCCGCAATATACTCTGCCTCAGTGGTTGAAAGAGCAACAGAGTTTTGCTTCTTACTAAACCACGATACCAAGGACTTCCCGAGGAATTGACATGTGCCACTAGTGCTTTTTCGGTTAATCTTGCATCCAACAAAATCCGCATCCGAAAAGCCGTGAAGCTCAAAGGATGAGGATTTCGGATACCAAAGACCCATGTTAATGGTGCCTTTGAGATAACGAAAAATACGCTTAAGGGCACTCAAATGTGATTCCTTTGGATTGGCTTGATATCGTGCACACAAGCAAACACTAAACATGATATCCGGACGGCTAGCAGTTAAATAGAGTAAGCTACCGATCATACCTCAATACTTACGAATTTCGACCGATGTGCCATTTTCATCACCGTCAAGCTTTGTCGTTGTGGCCATAGGAGTCCTCATTGATTTGGATGAGTCAAGGTCGAAACGCTTGAGGAGGTCCTTTGTATATTTTGCTTGATTGATGAAGGTCCCTTTAGGTCCTTGTTTGATTTGTAATCCCAAGAAGAAGGAGAGTTCACCCATCATACTCATTTCAAATTCTTCCTGCATAACTTTGGCAAATTCTACACAAAGTGTGTTGTTAGTAGAACCAAAAATAATATCATCAACATAAATTTGAACCAATAAGAGAGTCCCATCATGGGATTTAATCAAAAGTGTGGTGTCAACTTTGCCCTTTAAAAAATTGTGAGAAACAAGAAAAGAGCTAAGACGCTCATACCAAGCACGTGGATCTTGTTTGAGGCCATAAAGGGCTTTATGGAGTTTGAAGACGTGATTAGGAAATTAAAAATCTTCAAAACCGGGAGGTTATTTAACATAAACTTTCTCTTTAATAATACCATTTAGAAAAGCACTTTTAACATCCATTTGAAATAGCTTAAAGTCATTAAAACAAGCAAAGGCACAAAGCATACGAATGGATTCAAGACGTGCAACCGGAGCATAGGTTTTGTCGTAGTCAATGCCTTCCTCTTGGTTATAGCCTTGAGCAACCAATCGGGCTTTGTTACGAGTCACTAACCCGTCTTCATTAAGTTTGTTGCGAAACACCCATTTAGTTCCAATAATGGGGTGATTGCTAGGTTTTGGGACAAGTTCCCAAATCTTGCTTCGCTCAAATTGATTTAGCTCCTCTTGCATAGCTATCATCCAAAATTTATCAAGAAAAGCATCATTAACATTTTTAGGCTCTATTTGAGAGATAAAAGCCACATTGGCACAAAGATCACGAGTGGCGGATCTTGTGCTAACACTTGAGGAAGGATCCCCAATGATAAGCTCCTTAGGATGATTGGTGACAAATCTCCATTCTTTTGGGAGATCCTTTGAAGGAGGCTCGAGAGGAGGAGACTCTTTAGATGGGGTCACAACTTCATTGTTAGATGAAGAAGGACGATCCTCAATAGAGGAGTTCTCCAACCCAAACGAGATGTCATCAATTTCCTCGGAAGAGGAGAATGTAGAAGAGTTGAGTTCATTAAAAGAGACATTGTTTGACTCTTCGACAACAAGACTTCTTTTGTTAAAAACACGAAAACCTTTACTATGAGTAGAGTATCCAAGAAATATTCCTTCATAGGCTTTTTCTTCAAACTTGCCTAGGTTATCCTTGGTATTCAAAATAAAACAATTGCAACCAAAAACTTTGAAATATTCAATAGAAGGAATTTTGTTGAACCAAAGCTCATAAGGAGTCTTCTTAGTAATAGGTCTAATCAAGACTCTATTAATAACATGACACGCCGTATTAACGGCTTCCGCCCAAAAATATTGGGGGAGCTTATATTGGTTTAACATAACCCGGGCCATGTCGCCAAGGGTTCTATTCTTTCTCTCCACAACACCATTTTGTTGAGGAGTACGAGGACAAGCAAAATCATGTCCAAAACCATTCTTTTCATAAAATCTTTTGAAATCAACATTATCAAATTCTCCTCCATGATCACTCCTAATTTTGTTGATAGAAAAACCTTTCTCATTTTGAACATGTTTACAAAAAGCAACAAATTCACGAAAAGTATCACTTTTGCAAGCAAGAAAAATAACCCAAGTAAATCTCGAAAAATCATCAACTAAAACAAAAGCATAAAGTTTGCCACCAAGGCTAGCTACTATACTAGGCCCGAAAAGATCCATATGAATAAGTTGAAGGGGTCTAGTGGTACTCACAGAGTTGATGGATTTGAAGGATGACTTGGTCAACTTACTTTTCTGGCATTCTTCACAAACCATATCCTTTTTGAAGGGGATACTAGGAAGTCCTCGTACAAGCTTCTTGGAGGCGAGGCAAGAGATGGTATCCATGTTGGCGTGTCCAAGCCTCATGTGCCAAAGCCAACTCTCATCGTTCTTTGCAACTAGGCACCTGTCATTGTTAGTACCTTCAACAAGATAAAGAACATAAATATTGTTTTCTCTAATGCCTTCATACACAATAGTTCCATTGGAGCTATCGGTAATGTAGCATTTGAGTTTAACAAACTTGATATCATAGCCATTATCGGTAAGATGGCTAATACTAAGGAGATTATGCTTGAGATTAGTAACAAGACATACATTATTAATACAAGGATAAGGAGGAGAACCGATATTACCATTTCCAATAATATAACCTTTAAGATTGTTACCGAAGGAGACGTGTCCTTCTTTCTTCATCGATAGCATTGTAAAAAGTGAAGCATCACCGGTCATGTGCCGTGAACAACCGCTATCGAGAATCCACTTGCTTCTAGCATGAGAAGGATTCGTCACCTACAACATAAGTTGAAGATGAACATTTTGGTACCCATGATCTTATGGGTCCATGAGTGTTAGTCTTAGGAACCCACTTAAGAACTCTCATGTCAACTTGTTTTCTTGTATAACAAAAGTTTGAAGTGCGACCGACCAAACCACAATAATTGCACATCAAAGAAGATTTAGAAGAAGAAGTATGAGTGTTGTGCATAGGTGAGTTTCTAGTGTGAGAAGTTCTACCATGAGTGTTATGATGATAGTAAAAAGCATGATGAGAGGTGTTCTTCTTAACAAAAGGTCCTTTTCTTGTGTTAGAAAAGGAGTTGTGTGTAGTATTCATGTAAGGGTTATGCCTAGCATTTTGATGAGTGTTTGGGTGTCTAGAAGCATACATGTGAGTGGTGTTCTTATTACCTAAATTCTTACTCCGTGTAAGAAGATCATTATACTTAATAGAAGTGGTGTATTCTCTCTTATTAGCATCTTGACATTTGCGCATAGCAAATTCATAAGCACTTCTCATGGATAGAATCTCATCATCCCTTTTCTTGATGGTGTCAAGAGATTCTTGAAACTTGAGTCGCAAAGACTCTATTTCATCCGTGTCAGAAATATGAGATTTTCCCTTCACATCAATAATGATGCTTGAGAGCCTCTCTATTTCAAGTTTAAGAGCCTCAACCTCCTTAAGAGATTTCTTGTATTTATTTCGAACACCTTTGTGTTCTTCATGTAACTCAAGAATGGCTTTCTCCAAATCATCATAGGTAAGAGTGTTTAAGGAAAAATCATCAAGTACCTCATCGGTTGCCATGAGACAGACGTTGGCATTGTGTTTGCACTCCTTGTCGTTGTCGGAGTCGCTCGCGTCGCTTTCACACCAAATGCTAGTATTGGCGAACTTTTTGGAGGGTGAGCTTCCCTTGCTAGGCTTCTCGTACTTGCTTGAGTCTTTTCGTATCATCGGACAATCCCTCTTGATGTGTCCGGGTCTTCTGCATTGATAGCATGCCTGGTCTTCTTCATTGTCCCGTCTGGAGTGGTTGGCCTTGTTGAACTTTAGGAACTTCCGGAAGTGCTTAGCTGTGAGAGCTATTTCTTCATCGTCGTCCGACTCATTGTCATCGGAGCTATCCTTGGAGTAGGACCTTGATGCTTTGAGAGCAAGAGTCTTCTCCTTTTCTTTGGTCTTCTCCTTCTCCTTCTCTTGAATGGAGGATTCCTCTTGGTCCTTCATGTCAAGCTCGTGAGTCATTAGCTTACCCATGAGGGTCTCTAGGTTCATGACGGTTAGATCGTTCCCCTCAATGATTGTGGTAGCTTTAGTACTCCAAGCTTTCGTCAATCCTCTAAGAATCTTTCTTATCTTTTCATGAGCGGGATATTCCTTTCCAAGAGAAGAGAGAGGGTTAATGATGTCACCAAAATGAGTAAACATGCTAGCAATAGATTCATCATGCTTCATTTTAAAAGACTCATATTCTTGCGTGAGTCTACTGATCTTGGATTCCTTCACTTGTGAAGTTCCCTCGTGTGTGACTTCAAGTAACTTCCAAATCTCATTGGAAGTCTTACAAGTAGAGATTCGGTTGAATTCACTACTGTCGAGAGCACAGTAAAGAGCATTCATTGCCTTGGCATCTCGACAAGCAAGCTTCTTCATGTTTTCAGCAAGTGTTTCCCGAAGGGTGTCAGAAGCAATATCCTCAATAGCTCTAGAAGGAGTAGGAAGGCCATTTATCACGCAATCCCATAAATCAAAATCTATGGACTTTAGATAAATGCCCATCCTAATCTTCCAGTAGTTATAGTTGGTACCATCAAATAGGGGAGGCCTATTTGTGGAGTGTCCCTCATTGTGAAACGTGTTGATGCTAGGGTTAGAGGCCATGGATCACTCAAGGGTGTAAATCCAAATCAAGAGAATGAAGCTCTGATACCAATTGTAGAACCCTAGAGGGGGGTGAATAGGGTAATTAAAAATTAACTACAACAATTGATGCAATAAAGACAATTGAAAGTAATGAGTAGAAAGATCAAACGCAAACGCAAGGATGTATCCTGGTATCCTCTTTTGAGGCAGTCCAGTCCCGGAACTCTCTCCGGCTTTAATCCACTATTTATCCAAATAGTACACACGAGTTTGGATCCGAAGAACTCGCCAACTTCAACACGAGTTTGGATCCGAAGACTCGCCAACTTCTACACACGAGTTTTCTTACGAAGGCTCGCCAACTTCAAACAAAAGATAATGAGAACTTGTTGATCTTCTAACACGTGAAGATCGAAATGTACAACTCTTTAATACTCTAGCACTTTGGGAGAGGATGACAATGAAAAGCTTGGAAGAGTATTAATGGTGGAGCTCTTGGTTGTTGGAAAATTTATAGAAGAGTTGGTAAGAAAGCTCAAGAGAGAGAGAGAGCTTCCTTTTATAAGAGAACCAAGAGTTGGTGGCATTTAATGCTCAGAAAGCAGACAGACCGGCATGCCGTCGGTATGCAGCGGCATACCGTCGGTATATCGGCCAAATAGTAAAGGTCATATTAATGACCGTTTGAGAGCATTAAATGCGGCCATTAATGCTAGTCAGAGGAATTCGAAAACCAAATATTTGAAACTCGGTATACCGCCGGTATGCCGGAGCATGCCGCCGGTATGCCGACAATTTGTCACAGCAAGTTTTGAGTTGCTAAAAACGGTATACCGCCGGTATGCCGGAGCATGCCGTCGGTATGCCGACAATTAGTCACAGCAACTTTTGGGTTGCTAAAAACGGTATACCGTCGGTATGCCGGAGCATGCCGTCGGTATGCCGACAATTTGTCACAGCAACTTTCAGTACAAGAAAAGCGGTATACCGCCGGTATGCCGGAGCATGCCACCGGTATGTCGACTATTTGTCACAGCAACTTTCTGTATTCCAAAAACGGTATACCGTCGGTATGCCGGAGCATACCGCCGGTATGCCGCTCTGTAGCAATTTGATTTTTGACTTGTTCTTTTTACTGTCATCCGTCCTTAGGTGTTTACAGATATACCTAGACCAGTACAGACTCGAAGACTCTAAGCAGGAAGACGCCGTCTTATGCAGGGAATGCCGGTAACTGCTCCAGTCTTCAAGGAAGAAGTAGAAAGCTCTTGAACGGAAGAACTCCATGTAGTAGATCTTCTGAGAATATATGAACCTGAAGAACAGAAGACTAAACTACGAAGATGTTGTTAATTACTCAAAATAAAATGTGCCAACAAGAACTTCTCGCTGGATACGCCCAAGAAGGATTTTGTGGGGTTCATTTTCAAATTGTGCGCTCGCATTAGGTCGAACACTGTCCTTAGATCATGCAGATGATCTTCCTTAGAGCGGCTTTTGACGGCGATGTCGTTAATGTAGCATTCCACTGTTTTGCGCAAGTGGTCTCTAAAGATGATACTCATAGCTCTTTGATAGGTGGCGCCAGCATTTTTTAAACCGAAAGACATGACTGTGTAGCAGTATGTGCCAATTGATGTTCGGAATGATGTACGCTTTTCGTCGTCAGAGAACATCTTGATCTGGTTGTACCCCGAGAAACCATCCATGAATGACATACGCTCAAAGACGCAAGTGTTATCGATCATGATATTTGTGATAGGGAGAGGGAACTCATCCTTAGGACACGCCTCATCCAGATTGCGAAACTCGATGCAGATTCGAATCTTTCCATTCTTCTTGAGGACTGGTACTATGTTGGCGACCCAGTCTGGATATTGTTTGTCGCGGATGAAAGCACTGGTTATCAGTTTATTGACCTCGGCATCAATAGCATTCATGACGTCAGGACGAAATCGATGTTGCTGTTGCTTGACTGGTTTTGCGTCTGGACGGATGTTGAGTTTGTGAAGTACAATCTCGGGATTCAGTCCCGGCATATCTTCGTAGCTCCAGGCGAACACGTCAATATATTCTCTGACGAGTTGTAGTAGTGATTCTCGCTCTTCGTCGATCAGATTCTTACTGACGAAGATGGACTTTGGAGAGGATTCATCACCTAGATCGACTTGCATACCCTCATCCTCTGTGGAAGGCTCCCTTTGTTCGAATCGCTTCTTGTCACGACCCGCACCCACCGTGAGGGTACGAGTACGTAACAGCGCCCAGCCTACGCCTTAGTATCGGCGGTAGAACGCTGTTCTAGGTCATTAACTATAACTACATAACATAAAATATACTCTCCAAAAGGAGGCCAACACAGAGGTACAACTCAATCACAATCTAAGGTAGAATGTAGCATGATGGAGAATAGATAAGAAATCCTTAACTGAGGTACAACAGAATGAAATAACAAAGTCTCATCATCTGTAAAATATACAACTCTGAAAATAAAGACAACGACTAAACATGAAAAGAAGGAACAGTCTAAGCTATCTACACTATACAAGGTATCATCCTGAGCAGCTACCTGAACCTCCCCAGGGGTCCAGGTCGCGAGTGTCAACTAGGCAAGCTCCAAATAAGGGTGCAGGGTTCCTCATCATCCTCTGTAAAATTTTCAACAGGTCCAGTCAGGACGGGAGCGAGCACAAAACATCTCACGCAGTTCATATCATGTTAGGAAATATAAAGCATGCAATAGAGTAAGGTACAGAAAATGCTGAAAGAAGAATGTATATGAAAACAGCAGAGGTTTGATAATGGGAAATATCTATATATGATAAGTAAGAACTGTAAGCAACATGTGATTTAGACCACAATATGGTTATGTAAATGGGTTAGGTTATACAATAAAATGGGACTCCTTTGTACGTGGGTGTACAATGGACATATACAATTTCTTATACAATAGGATTGATCACATAACCATTTCTACTCTCCCTCCCCAATCAATATACAAGGATCCAATTCAGTTACGTTACCTTATACAATGTCTTGTACAATGGCTTGTACAATGGCTCAATGTGATAATGAGAGTACAATATGCACAATGAGTGTACAATGATAAGGGTATTCAATAAATACAATATGTAAGTAAAACGCACATCACAATATGTATTTAGTGAATACAAGGAGATAACATCTCAGAAGAAGATCCATATAGTACCAATCCGTGATAACGATCGTGTCAGCATCAAGTACAGTAATCTAAAGCAAGAATGTAAATCCAGACAAGTATGAAACGGTCAGAGAATGTACTCGTCTCATATCTGAATGTCTAAAGTAAATGTATCGTCCGAGATGAGGTACCTGAATCCAATTTAGAGCAACACAAGTCAAGATGTATACAGAGGGTGATATATGGAATGTACAATGCATCTGCATGCTGTCTAGGTCAAACTAGGTCAAGCCTAAGCCAAACAAGTCTAACAAGTCTCACTAGGCCTAACCAAGCCTATACAAGCCAATCAAACAAGATTTCCCAAGTCACAGAGCAAACACACACCATTCAAGTAACACAGGTTCACAAAACCCAACTCATGTGCATATTCCACATACACAAGACTATGTGCATATTCTACATACACAAGACTACACAAGGTTACCATAGGCTACACTACACAGGCCATGAGCCAAATTCATACATTAGGCAACACATATACCAAGTACCATATATATATACCACTTCCTATATGTCTATATACATACTATTTATATAGGCAAAATCAATATTTATATTATATCACATATATCACATTGGTATATATATTATATATACATATGTACACATATAGAAGATAGGGGAAAAATCATGCTTGTGTGTGTGTATGTGGCATGGGTGAGTGAACATGAAAATGGGAAGATAGTGTGGATGTGATACATAACAATGTGAGGGAAATCACATATGAGGGGTTAAGGGTATACATGTATGTGATATATGTAAGGATGAATGTGTTAGGTACTTGAGTGATAGCGTCACATGAGAGTTATATATGTCAAGAGTTACATAAATCAAGGGTTCAGTTACAGGTAGGTGTGTGTGAATATACATGAAATAGGAACAGTGAATGGTACAAATCCTAATTCAATTTTCTGTGGAAAAAAAGGAAAACAGTTCACGGTGTCAGTTGTGCATGTACCACAGGCTATCAGTTAGATGAAAACTCAAACCCAATGCAATTATGAAAACAAATTTCCTATGCCAATCATAAACCCAAATGTAAGTTATTTCTGATATATATAACATCACAACTAAATCAAAAAATAGTTAGACATACATGAACTTTCAGAAAAACAAATGACAGTTGGGTGTGTTCCTATTTTTGTGACAGGAACTAAGTGGCCTGTGTTTCTCAGGAATCATGTTTTAGTCTCTAATTAACAGTGTTATATATGAAGGGAATCATAGCCATGTGATAGGTTCTCAGATTTGTGTGGCAGGGTGTACCATGGAGTCTCAGATTTCGCATCAAGTAAACTCAGTGAACCAAAGCAACTCAGGTTTAACAACCAATGACAGTTCCAGTTTGTCTGTGTGTTAACACCATTCTCAGGTTCATGTAATGTAATCATGGTTTTTGATGTATAGAAAAATATTTTATAGAAAGTGTGATATGTGAGTGTCAACAAGGTGTCTAAGTGTTCAGCAAAATGTGTCCTGTGTGTGCACAGTTCGGTTCAAGTGTGCAGAGATCAATAGATAGGAAATTAGGAGATAGGGGTTGTGTGTACATGAATTAGTGAATGTGTAACAGTGTGTATAAGTGTCAATAGGACAGTTTAATTAAACAAATCTTAGTTTAATGTATAAGTGCAGATGTGTGGGTGTGGGGATGTGTCAAAGTGTTCAGATATCAACATCAAGCCTATAATGAATCTCAATCTCAAATTTTTAACATAAAGGAAAACTTGGTTGTTCACAAGCTAACCCACATCAATCTCAGGAAACAGGTTTCAGTACATGAGCCATTCAAAAAAATTAGTAAAAAGGGAAGAATCCATATCAATTGACAGTGTAGGCATGACATGAGTTCTCAGATTTTCACACAAGTAATTCTCAGATTAATAATGAGGAAAAAGGAAACCAATTCTCAGTTATCTACCTATATCAACTCATATTAACCACAACCTAGTTCAGTCAATCAATCCCCAAGTATATATATATATATATATATATATATATATATATATATATATATATATATATATATATATCAACATACGAAACTGGGAAAGGAAGTCATTCAGCTCAAACAGGTTCAGGTTTTTAGTGTCTCAGGAAATAGTGTGCTCCATTAAATGGTTCAATGCCTACATGCAACTAAAACTGAATTCCCATGTCTAGACATAACCCTAGCATGTAGGCTAATCCTCTGATATGAATTAATATGTTAAACTAAACTAATCATTAACAATCAGTAAAAAAGAAATACAAATTAGAGTCAGTTTTACTATATTAACCTAAATCAGAATTTCATGTTCGAATTGAACCCAAAGCTCAGTTTTTGAAGTACATTCTCAGTTCAGTTTTCAAAAACAGTATAATAGTGTCCAGATATTTCAACAGGGTAATGTAGTGTACATGCATAAGAACCAGAATATGAAATCAAAATCATGTTTTGCGATCAAAATCCTAACTCAGGAATTAGGTTCATATTCATATAATAATTGGCAGTTCATATTCGATCAAAACAGGAAATGACTGATACACAAGAACCCAAATTTGAAAACCTAATTAAACTAATGAAATTAATTAACAGTTATATAGGAATATCTTCCAGGTGATCTCGTGTCTAGGGTGTGTCTTTCGTGTCCATTAGAGTGGACACGAAGTGTCCAAGGCAAGGGAAAACTGGATTCGAATTTAGCAGTACACAGTTTGTGCACAGGCTCGTGCAGCCATGTCCTAATGAATTGGACACGACACAGAGCCTAGGACACTTCGTGCATACTAACCTAGGTAGCCTACCTATAGGACTACATATTGGGCTAGATAATACGTGTCCAAGTCATGTCAGTGTCCGATATGGAAGCCGTATCAGTGGAGAAAAACTGTGTGCACAGTTCGTGTACAAATTCAGTACGAGAGCAATTACTCCTCCGATATGACACAAGACGACACAAAATTCAAGGGGTATGATGTCAGTCACTGCCCCTTGGTCTGTGTCAAGTGGCAGGCCGCCACGTGGCGTGTCATGTCCACAGTGACACTCGGGTAGCAGGGCACTGCTACCGTGTCAGCGTGCGTGTGTGCGTGTCCATTTTGGACACGAAGAACACCAAATCATCGACTCAGTCCTCCAAAAATGTGTAAGCGACATCAAAACTCAACTTCCTATTCCAACACAAATCGAAATCTCGATCGAAATGCCCTTTGTGGCATTTCGTCGAACACCTACGCTGTTTACTGATACGTGTCCGATACGGACACGTACAGGACACGAAATCGAGCAAACCCTATTCCTACAGCACAAGGATACCTAGGGCTTGGTATTCATGCAAGGAAACCCTAATTTTAATTGTGGAAAAGAAATATACCTATGTGTGTTCTTCAACACAAAAGCTTCTTCAAAAGGGATCTCCAAAAGCCACCCTACTTCTCCAAATTGTCCCAAACCTGTGATGTAACTCCACAAACAGCAGTAGAACAGTAATTAGAGTGCTATGGAAGAAATCCTAATGAAAATAGACCTCTATTGATTAATCTATAGAGAAATGAAGTGTAGGCTCACCTTGTCTTTAGAAAAAAAATGATGAACTATTGAAAAGAGGCTCAAATACCTAAAAGGATGTTATATAGGCAAGGGGGAGGGGGGGTCTTGGCTGGCCACTTTAGCTAGGGTTAGGGTTTTTAGGATGTATCTAAGGGCTAGCAATGCATCATGACTAATGAGTGGCCTAGATTCTAGGGCTCTTTCCTAGTCCATTTGCAAATCACTATATTTAACTAAACTTGACTTAAACCCATTTAACCAATACTAACTAAACTCAATGTGGCTGACTAGACTAGCTATGACTAATCTAGGTTTGGTCCAATCTAGGTTAGGCTAATCTAAACCACATGGAAATTAATTAAATAATATTTAAAACAGACCATTCAAATAAATTATTTTAAATTCCTAATAAAATATATTAAATTCAAATAATTCAAAAATACCCTCAAACTAAAAATGATAAATGAAATACCCTAATCACATGGCTAGGCTCTAGGGTAGAAAGTCTCTACGGTTTCACTAGCAAAACACCAAAATCACAAGTCATGATTTTAAATAGTCTAAATATAATTAAAAATCACCAAAAATCATAATTTGAAATAAGTATCAATAATAATAATTATAATTACAAAATTTCAAAATTATCCTCATCTGGAAAACTGGGTGTTACATTCCTACCCACCTTATAAAAATTTTGTCCTCGAAATTAATATGATCGCACCCCTTCTAGGTCAACATAGTCAAGGGTCAATTACTAGACAATTTTTTTTACATCCCAGTACTTGGTCATCAGCTGGTCAACTTCTTTGGATTTACCTATGCTAGCTTCCTAGTGTTGGCAACTAGGGATTAGCAAAGAAAACTCTATAATAGACTAGCTCTTAACTTCCAAATCCTATCAAGTCACCCATAACTAATTACCTACAAGCTAAGCACACCAATCCCAAATACCACATATTCATAAGCTCAAGAACAACAACCCATCATATATATCCTAAGTATATCATCTGCAATCTATATGTATATAGGCCTCTCAGTCTTAAGTGAACTACAACTATACTCAAGGACAGGCTCTGGTCACTGGGTACCTCACTGGAAGGGTAAAAGAAAATAATAAATAATCATCAAGGTTGTATGGCATACTAGCATCCTATATTGTGTGAACTGGTTGGTATTATAGATAACAGGAGAATTATCTGCAATGGGTTACTATTCTAACACTAATGCTAACTATCACCTCTATGGTACAGACACTCTACAAGTTACCATATCATTATACTATGAAGGTACTACCTATGAATAAGCTCTACAAAACTAAAATATCCCTACTCCTAAGTCATTTACAACAACAGAAGGGTATGATATTTAAAACCTTCAAGATACAATCTGTTAATCATATGCGTCTGTCCACAATCATGTTGTCTAGAGCCTTCATCATGCTAGTGAGCAAGGCTACGATAATCACAGAGTCCTTGACTAAGGTATGTATCTCTAGGTTCATGGTATTTAAAATTTACGCATTGCCGCATGCGACGGCAAAAACCTTAAATTCCCATACCCGAGAAATACATCCAAAATCTGACTACATGTCCCCACTATGCCAACTAACACGACCATCGAAGATTCTAGACTCCATAACTGAGGTGACCTAGCCTATATGATTTTCTCAGAAAGGAAAAAAGAAAACAAACATAACAAAAGAGCAACATAACATAATTAATCAATCAACAAGGAACAGATGGAACCAGATTTCAAGGTAGTTATAAAAGACAATTTCAGGAGTGGAATTGAGAAGAACGAAACTTGCAGCAAGATCTCCAATGGTATGTGCATCATCGACTGTCCTGACGATAGCTCGTCCTGCTGGTTTCCCCTGGTCTGCTGCTGATGCTGCATGAACCGCTGCTGCTGAGAGAAATCAAAAATGACTGGAAAAGTCTCTGTACAGACAGAGGTGTACCTCCAATGTAGCAGAAACGCCAACCTGAGTCGGCACAACAGGAGTTGCGGTCTCGAGGCCTTGATGAACAGGACGAGAGGTGGCCAGCCTCTCGATAGTATCCCCCGAACCGAAGTGATGAGATCGTGTCTTCATAACCATCATGAAAACAGATCAAAACAAGAAGCAATTTCTGAGAATGAAGCAAAAATTCAAAGGAGGACAGTTTATATTCAAAGGAAAGTCAATAAGCAACAATTTTAGACAAAAGGAATCTGACTAAGAGTTTTTTTTTCTAATGTGATTGAGTACCTCCAAAATAATCCTAATCCTGCTGCAGGCTGTAGTGGTACTCTAGTTCGAATACCACTACACAAACTCGACCGGCATGGGCCACCACTAAAAACGTATCACGACCCACACCCGCCATGAGGGTACGAGTACGTAACAGCGCCCAGCCTACGCCGTAGTGTCGACGGTGGAACGCTGTTCTAGGTCATGAACTATAACTACATAACATAAAATATACTCTCCAAAAGGAGGCCAACACAGAGGTACAACTCAATCACAATCTAAGGTAGAATATAGCATGATGGAAAATAGATAAAAAATCCTCAACTGAGGTACAGCAGAATCAAATAACAAAGTCTTATCATCTCTAAAATATACAACTCTGAAAATAAAGACAACGGCTAAACATGAAAAGAAGGAACAGTCTAAGTTATCTACACTATACAAGGTATCATCCTGAACAGCTGCCTGAACCTCCCCAGGGGTCCAGGTCGCGAGTGTCAACTAGGTAAGCTCCAAGAAAGGGTGCAGGGTTCCTCATCATCCTCTGTAAAATTTTCAACAAGCCAGTCAGGACGGGAGTGAGCACAAAACATCTCACGCAGTTCATATCATGTTAGGAAATATAAAGCATGCAATAGAGTAAGGTACAGAAAATGCTGAAAGAAGAATGTATATAAAAACAGCAGAGATTTGATAATGGAAAATATCTATATATGATAAGTAAGAACTGTAAGCAACATGTGATTTAGAGCACAATATGGTTATGTAAACGGGTTAGGTTATACAATAAAATGGGATTCCTTTGTACGTGGGTGTACAATGGACATATACAATTTCTTATACAATAGGATTGATCACATAACCATTTCTACTCTCCCTCCCCAATCAATACACAAGGATCTAATTCAGTTACGTTACCTTATACAATGGCTTGTACAATGGCTTATACAATGGCTTGTACAGTGGCTCAATGTGATAATGAGAGTACAATATGCACAATGAGTGTACAATAATAAGGGTATTCAATAAATACAATATGTAAGTGAAACGTACATCACAATATGTATTTAATGAATACAAGAAGATAACATCTTAGAAGAAGATCTATATAGTACCAATCCGTGATAACGATCGTGTCAGTATCAAGTACAGTAATCTAGAGCAATAATATAAATCCAGACAAGTATGAAACGGTCAGAGAATGTACTCGCCTCGTATCTGAATGTCTGAAGTAAATATGGATGAGGTACCTGACTCCTATTTAGAGCAACACAAGTCAAGATGTATACAGAGGGTGATATATGGAATATACATTGCATCTGCATGCTGTCTAGGTCAAACTAGGTCAAGCCTAAGCCAAACAAGTCTAACAAGTCTCACTAGGCCTAACCAAGCCTATGCTAGCCAATCAAACATGATTTCCCAAGTCACAGAGCAAACACACACCATTCAAGTAACACAGGTTCACAAAACCCAACTCATGTGCATATTCCACATACACAAGACTATGTGCATATTCCACATATACAAGACTACACAAGGGTACCATAGGCTACACTACACAGGCCATGAGCCAAATTCATACATTAGGCAACACATATACCAAGTACCATATATATACATACCACTTCCTATATGTCTATATACATACTATTTATATAGACAAAAGCAATATTTATATTATATCACATATATCACATTGGTATATATATTATATATACATATGTACACATATAGAAGATAGGAGAAAAATCAGGCTTGTGTGTGTATGTGGCATGGGTGAGTGAACATGAAAATGGGAATATAGTGTGGATGTGATACATAGCAATGTGAGGGAAATCACATATGAGGGGTTAAGGGTATACATGTGTGTGATATATGTAAGGATTAATGTGTGTTAGGTACTTGAGTGATAGCGTCACATGAGAGTTATATGTGTCAAGAGTTACATAAATCAAGGGTTCAGTTATAGGTAGGTGTGTGTGAATATACATGAAATAGGAACAGTGAATGGTACAAATCCTAATTCAGTTTTCTGTGGAAGAAAAGGAAACAGTTCATGGTGTCAGTTGTGCATGTACCACAGGCCATCAGTTAGATGAAAACTCAAACCCAATGTAATTATGAAAACTAATTTCCTATGCCAATCATAAACCCAAATGTAAGTTATTTCTGATATATATAACATCACAACTAAATCACAAAATAGTTAGACATATATGAACTTTCAGAAAAACAAATGACAGTTGGGTGTGTTCCTATTTTTGTGACAGGAACTAAGTGGCCTGTGTTTCTCAGGAATCATGTTTTAGTCTCAAATTAACAGTGTTATATATGAAGGGAATCATAGCATGTGATAGGTTCTCAGATTTGTGTGGCAGGGTGTACCATGGAGTCTCAGGTTTTACATCAATTAAACTCAGTGAACCAAAGCAATCTAAGGTTTAACAACCAATGACAGTTACAGTTTGTCTGTATGTTAACACCATTCTCAGGTTCATGTAATGTAAGCATGGTTTTTGATGTATAGGAAAATATTTAGTAGAAAGTGTGATATGTGAGTGTCAACAAGGTGTCCAAGTGTTCAGCAAAATGTGTCCTGTGTGTGCACAGTTCAGTTCAAGTGTGCAGAGATCAATAGATAGGAAATTAGGAGATAGGGGTTGTGTGTACATGAATTAGTGAATGTGTAACAATGTGTATAAGTGTCAATAGGACAGTTTGATTAAACAAATCTCAGTTTAATGTATAAGTACAGATGTGTGGGTGTGGAGATGTGTCAAAGTGTTCAGATATCAATATGAAGCCTATAATCAATCTCAATCTCAGATTTTTAACATAAAGGAAAACTTGGTTGTTCACAAGCTAACCCACATCAATCTCAGGAAACAGGTTTCAGCACATGAACCATTTAAAAAAAATCAGTAAAAAGGAAAGAATCCATATCAGTTGACAGTGTAGGCATGACATGAGTTCTCAGATTTTCACACAAGTATTTCTCAGATTAATAATGAGGAAAAAGGAAACCAATTCTCAGTTATCTACCTATATCAACTCATATTAACCACAACCTAGTTCAGTCAATTAATCCCCAAGTATATATATATATCAACATTCGAAACTGGAAAAGGAAGTCATTCAGCTCAAACAGGTTTAGGTTTTTAGTATCTCAGGAAATAGTGTGCACCATTAAATGGTTCAATGCCAACATACAACTAAAACTGAATTCCCATGTCTAGACATAACCCTAGCATGTAGGCTAATCCTTTGATATGAATTAATATGTTAAACTAAGCTAATCATTAACAATCAGTAAAAAAGAAATACAAATTAGAGTCAGTTTTACTATATTAACCTAAATCAGAATTTCATGTTCGAATTGAACCCAAAGCTCAGTTTTTGAAGTACATTCTCAGTTCAGTTTTCAAAAACAGTATAATAGTGTCCAGATATTTCAACAGGGTAATGTAGTATACATGCATAAGAACCAGAATATGAAATCAAAATCATGTTTTGCGATCAAAATCCTAACTCAGGAATTAGGTTCATATTCATATTATAATTGACAGTTCATATTCGATCAAAACAGGAAATGACTGATACACAAGAACCCAAATTTGAAAACCTAATTAAACCAATGAAATTAATTAACAGTTATATAGGAATGTCTCCCAGGTGATCTCGTGTCTAGGGTGTGTCTTTCGTGTCCACTAGAGTGGATACAAAGTATCCAAGGCAAGGGAAAACTGGATTCGAATTTAGCAGTGCACAGTTTGTGCACAGGCTCGTACAGCCATGTCCTAATAAATTGGATACGACGCAGAGCCTAGGACACTTCATGCTCTCTAACCTAGGTAGCCTACCTATAGGACTACATATTAGGCTAGATAACACGTGTCCAAGTCGTGTCAGTGTCCGATATGGAAGCCGTATCAGTGGAGAAAAACTGTGTGCACAGTTCGTGTAAAAATTCAGTGGGGAAGCAATTACTCCTCCGACACAACACAAGACGACACAAGATTCAAGGGGTGTGATGTCAGTCACTGCCCCATGGTCTGTGTCAAGTGGCAAGCCGCCACGTGGCGTGTCGTGTCCACAGTGACACTCGGGTAGCAGGGCACTGCTACCGTGTCAGCATGCGTGTGTGCGTGTTCGTTTTGGATACGAAAAACCCCAAATCATCGACTCAGTCCTCCAAAAATGTGTAAGCGACATCAAAACTCAACTTCCTATTCAAACACAAATCAAAATCTCGATCGAAATGCCCTTTGTGGCATTTCGTCGAACACCTACGCTGTTTACTGATACGTGTCCGATACGGACACGTACATGACACAAAATCGAGCAAACCCTATTCCTACAACACAAGGACACCTAGGGTAACCTTGGTAGCCTACCTATAGGACTACATATTAGGCTAGATAACACTTGTCCAAGTCGGGTCAGTGTCCGATATGGAAGCCGTATCAGTGGAGAAAAACTGTGTGCACAGTTCGTGTACAAATTCAGTACGGGAGCAATTACTCCTCCGACACGACACAAGACGACACAAGATTCAAGGGGTGTGATGTCAGTCACTGCCCCTTGGTCTGTGTCAAGTGGCAGGCCACCACGTGGCGTGTCGTGTCCACAGTAACACTCGGGTAGCAGGGCACTGCTACCGTGTCAGAGTGCGTATGTGCGTGCCCGTTTTGGACACGAAGAACACCAAATCATCGACTCAGTCCTCCAAAAATGTGTATGCAACATCAAAACTCAACTTTCTATTCAAACACAAATCAAAATCTCGATCGAAATGCCCTTTGTGGCATTTCGTCGAACACCTACGCTGTTCACTGATACGTGTCCAATACGGACACGTACAGGACACAAAATCGAGCAAACCCTTTTCCTACAACACAAGGACACCTAGGGCTTGGTATTCATGCAAGGAAACCCTAATTTTAATGGTGGAATAGAAATATACCTATGTGTGTTCTTCAACACAAAAGCTTCTTCAAAAGGGATCTCCAAAAGCCACCCTACTTCTCCAAATTGTCCCAAACCTGTGATGTGACTCCACAAACAGCAGTAGAATAGTAATTAGAGTGCTATAGAAGAAATCCCAATGAAAATAGACCTCTATTGATTAATCTATAGAGAAATGAAGTGCAGGCTCACCTTGTCTTTAGAAAAAAATGATGAACTATTGAAAAGAGGCTCAAATACCTAAAAGGATATTATATAGGCAAGGGGGGTCTTGGCTGGCCACTTTAGCTAGGGTTAGGGTTTTTAGGATGTATCTAAGGGCTAGCAATGCATCATGACTAATGAGTGGCCTAAATTCTAGGGCTCTTTCCTAGTCCATTTGCAAATCACTCTATTTAACTAAACTTGACTTAAACCCATCTAACCAATACTAAACTAACTCAATGTGGCTCACTAGACTAGCTATGACTAATCTAGGTTAGGTCCAATCTAGGTTAGGCTAATCTAAACCACATGGAAATTAATTAAATAATATTTAAAACACACCATTCAAATAAATTATTTTAAATTCCTAATAAAATATATTAAATTCAAATAATTCAAAAATGACAAAAATACCCTCAAACTAAAAATGATAAATGAAATACCCTAATAACATGGCTAGGCTCTATGGTAGACAGTCTCTATGGTTTCACTAGCAAAACACCAAAATCACAAGTCATGATTTTAAATAGTCTAAAAATAATTAAAAATCACCAAAAATCATAATTTGAAATAAGTATCAATAATAATAATTATAATTACAAAATTTCAAAATTACCCTCATCTGGAAAATTGGGTGCTACACTTCTTCCACTGTGCATCTAGCTGTTGTGCCCATGGCTCTAGCTCAAGAAGTTTGGGAATGTCTTCATCTTCTTCATAGGCATCGGCAAGTGCCATATTGACGGACCAGACTTGCCTGAGCATGTCCCCGATGCTGATATCTGAATCGAAAGTGGGTGATCCGGTTGAGTGTGAGTGCCAGTCGCATTCTTCGTCTGAGCTTTCAGGTGTCATCGCGGGTGTAACATAACCTAGCCTACATCTGGTTTTGTTATAGTAGTCTCGTGGTTTCCCAGCCGGGACCGGCGATTGTAAGGTTAATCGCCGTCCAGTGCCGTAGTTTAAGCCTGATGTTGTTTCCAGATCATACCCTTGTTTTTGCATAAGGTACTTGGATTGGGGACTATACAGATAAAGGGGCAATCTTTCGGTGTCGGGTTCGAGCTCAACTTCTTCTATCTTGAAGGGATGTGGATCATTCTTTCGGCCGGAGATGATTGGGTGATCCCCTCCCTCGATTATGCAGTAAGCATCTTCCACTGGAGTAAGTTGGTTTGCGGTGTAGACATTTGTCACTTGTGGGTGCAGGTGAGCACCTATGCCGTGTTCCATAGCATACTTTATACAAAGCTTATTAAGCTCGAGATAATTCAAAGATAGCCCTTTATTGATGAAATAAGGTATCTTTTCCAGTGGGATTACATCATCTGCGGATGGTGCATCATTGTAAGCAGCCACATACTTGGCCAGTTCTGACTCTTCTTCAGCCACCCCCTGTGTAAATGCAGACTGAGAGGATGACTTAGGCAACTTGATTGTCAGGGGCTCCATGGGTGGAGCAGAACGTAGAGTTGTTGGCCTACTAGCTACCCCCAATTTGGTGTTCGGTGGTGGGCAGGGAGTTGTTAGCTGGCTAGCAGTCCCTGGCTTAGTGCTCGGTTGCCGATTCATTCTGGGAAGACGAATTGTCATCGATTTGACAGAGGGATTGAGCTCCTCTACTTGTGGCCGGCTAGCTTTAGACAGCCTGATTGTCAGTGGCTCTGTCGTGGGTCTTGGCGCTTGGCCCAACCTTGGCAGTCGGATTGTCATCTGTTTCTCCTGTGCAGAGAGGCTAATTACGTCCTTACGCAGAGTGGCTGTAAGGGACGCAGTTATGCCAGGCTTGCGGGCTTGGAGGTGGATCGTCAGAGGTTCTTCTAATCCAGATGCTGCTTCAGTTTGATCTTGAGTATCTCCTTCGGCGAGATGCTTCTTCGACTTCTCATACAAGCACGAGTCTGAGTAGTAGGACTCGACCCCTTTGAAGGGATCGATGTCGGCAAATTCTGTTCTCATGAAGCCGTGCTTGTCAATGTACTTGAAGCACTGGTACAGTATAGAGGGCACGATCATGTAATCGTGTATCCAAGGATGCCCCAGGAGAATATTGTTGGAAGTGTCCGTATCTATAACATAACAGGTTATTTCTGACTGAAGGTCGCCGATTTGGCACTTTAGGCGAATCTTTCCGATCGGGTAGCTCCTGCCCGAATTGAAACCGCTGATGGCGGTGCTTGTTGGAGTCAGGCGATGCATTGGGATGCGCAGATGGTGTAGTAAACTTTTCAGGATGATGCTTATGGAATAACCTGGATCAATATACATCCGATCTACCTTGATATCGCCAATGTACCAAGTATAGTACCGGGGGCGATCGTGCAGGTTGGTCTTGATGAGCATATCTTGTGGAGTGAAGATAATGTTTGGCATTGACCCTGTGCAAGCGCTGTCCTGGAGATCTGCAGGCCAGCTTTCCCCGGTGAGGTTGGACTGAGCTAGATATGCATTGACATTCTGAAGTGCCTCGCTTAGTGCGACGCGGACATCCTTGGAGAGTCTCAGGAGCTCATATAGCGACAATTTGGCCGGTGTGTTGGCCAATTGTGCCAGGATGTCAAAGTTGTATGGCCTCTCTAGCCCATGAGGCATCTCTTTTCGGAGTGGTTTGTCAAAGCGAGTCTTCTTCAGCCTAGGCTTGTCGGTCGTCGAAGGCTCCGAAGGTCCTGGAGCATCAGCAGCTGTCGGCTGCTGATCTTCAGTCGAGTTACCCGGTGGAGGTTGGGTTTGTACGTCGGAGCGGGTAACAACAACAGTAGCTTCTTCGACCTCTGTCGAGATCGTGCGACATGATTTGACTTTCCCATTTTTCTTCTTGCTAGTGGAGGGAGACGCGGACTGAGTCACCTCAGGTACCAAGTCCGGATGGACCCATATGATCTCCCCTCGTGATGTGGTAAGGGACACTAGACCAGCATCTTGGTCTCGGGAAGGTGGAAGGTTGGTGACCTCCATCCTTGCTCGGAGGACAGGTACTACTCCGTCTTGAGTCTTTGTCGGAGGGAAGTTGTCGAATTGTAGTGACACCATATTGGCTGCTACGGTCACCTCTTCGAAATCAATGGCCAGGGCCTTAGAATCGATGAGATGCTGGATGTATCACTTCAGTTGGTAGCAATCATGTGTGGCATGGTAGACATAGCGATGATAGTGGCAGTATTTGGGGCTCTCCATATCTGCAGGGCGAGGCTCTAGCCTGGGAGGAGGGAGGTGAATTCGTCCTCCTTGGATGAGCATTTCTAAGATGGGTTTAACATGGCCATCCTCGAAGGAGTAGGTCATCTGAGGCCGCTACTTTTCTGTCGACATTGATTCAGGTTTTGGGGCTGTGTCGGTCTCCATAGCCTGCTTGCCCTTGTTGTCTCGATTGCTGGAGGAATTACCACCGTTGTTGTTGTTGACGTTAGGGCGTTTACCCTTGTCTTCCCCTTCCGAGATGTACAATCCCAGTTGGCGGGCTTTTTTCACCTTGTCTTCTGCGCTAGTGGCACTGATGATGAACGTCTTCCAATCCTTGAATTGACTTTTGCCCATCTAGAGGCTGATTGTGGGAAGCAGTCTCTTTTGGCAAATTTCAATCAAGAAGAAATCAGGGTTGCCAGAAGGCAGCTTCATCGCGGTTTGGCGAAACCGCTCGATATAATTTCTTGTTAGCTCCTTTTCTCCCTGACAATGTCCATGAGAGTGGACATTGTCACGTCTTGTCCTACTTTATAGAACCTCTCTAGGAACATGCGTTTGAAGCCGGTGAAGGAGTGGATGCAATTGTCCGGCAAGTTGCGGTACCAGTCGAAGACGACCCCTTCCAAGGCTCCGATGGACAACCACGTAAGGATGGCATCGTCATGAGGCAGATGGTCGATTGTGACTTCGAAGTAGGTGATGTACCTGCTTGCAAATATCTTTCTATCATATGGATTGATGTGGAATGGTTTATATTTTGGTCGAAAGGAAACATCTCTCCACGCAGCGGGGTACGGTCGTCGTATCCTGAGGTCTTGGCAGTTTTCTCGGGCATGGAACATGGCTCGGAGCTCCTGGACCTCTCATCTTGCCTTCCTGGCCTCGTCTGCAGCGGTAGGAGCCGATATTTTAGGAGGACTATCGCCCGGGTTTGGTGCAGCTGAGTTCGAGTCCGCATTGACCGCGGGAACCAAGCTTGTTTGGCCAGGCGTTCTTCCTTGCAGAGTTGGAAGGGTCGCTTTAATCTCGTCCACAGACTTGACCAAGACATGCAGTATAGCCTCCAGAGTGTCGATGCGTTGGCGATCACTGGAACCTTCTTGGTTGCTGTCTGTCATGAACACCGTCCTCATATGAGGAGAGATAGAAGGAACGGTAGAGGACGTGCCCTCTGAGTCATACCCTTGTACAGAGAAGTCGTCCGGGTATGTGGGAATGCTCTCCTCTGGTTCTGACTCAAAAAGAGTGGTACCTCCAGCTTCAGAGCTTGCCTCGTCTTGGGAATTGTGGACGTCCTCGGGGACGTCGGGATCTGCTGCATCTGTTGGGTGAACCATTTCCCCTGGACTATCTTCTTGGAATACCGGGTTATTGTAGATATTTGGAGGAATACTATCCCCGACTCCAGTGTCTCCCATAGATATGGACGAATCTTCCAGTGTGGCAGATTTTTTCTTGATCCTATTTTGTGGGCAATTAATCTGGACCACTAATCTTGATTGCAATGAATCTGGACAATTAATGCTGATTGTGTAGAATCCGTATGGGCAATCAATGTTGATTTTCATGAATCTTGGGAAGCTCGGATCTCCTGCCACGTGTTTAATCCATGTGATTGCCATAAATCGGTGTTGATTCGAGTAATTATGATGATTGCACTAAATCTGGTTGTTGGGATTTGTTGATAACTCTTGATTGATTTAGTATCACGTGGGAAACTGATCTTCTGCCGTGTGTCATAACCGCGAGCCACAGCCGCATGATGGTAGCTTCTTAGGTTTTGAAATGCATGAAGGTGGCAGCCGCGTAGGTGTGGCCTCTGTGATCTGAGCCATATGGGGATGGTTTCCAATTGAGCTGCATAGGACTAGCCACGTGTCAAGGCTGCATGGGCGTGGCCTCTCAATATTTGAGCCGCATGGAGATGATCCCCATGATCCGAGCCGCATGAGAACAGCGGCCGCATAGGGTGACTGTTCATAATTTGAGCCGCATGACGAGGGTCTTCACACTCCGAGCCGCATGCGAGCATCAGCCGCATGGGGTGGTGGCAGCCACATAGGAAGCTTTGTATTTGATGGATCGTGCTAGCCGCAGAGGAGATTTTTTTTATTTCCCGAGGAATACGCCGTCATGTCGAAGTTCATCATTTCAGCTTTAATGTCAGAGTTATCACTTTATGTTAGAGCATTTAATGGGAGCAGCCACTTTATGGCCAGCTGTAAAGGCAAGCTGCATAGGGTCACGTGATTTTTGCCTGAGCCGCATGAGGCTATTGAAGAGTTTCTGAGCCGCATGAGGCTCTGATAGATTCCTGAGCCGCTGTAGGAGCGTAAAAAGTGCTTCATAAGAATGAGTCAAAGAGATGGATCATTCCATTCAAATTGATCCACTTTACGCCAAAGAGAGGCTAATCACTTTATGCCTGAAGCAGGCTAATCATTTTACGCCCGGGTCAAAGCTAATGGTTTTACGCCCAAGACAGGCTAGCCACTTTTATGCTGGATAAAGCTGTCAAGTCTTGCATTTAATGCAAAGTCTGACATAAAGATTTAATGATGGCATATATCATAGAAATCAAAGGGATTTGTTTTACATAGAGGCCTATTTGTCGTTTAGTATGTGGACTGAGCCATCTTACGCTCATAATATGGCTTCTTTTACGCACGGAGACTATACGAGTTTTTACGCTCAACGGTTGACGTGTGCGTAAGGTTTATTTGGGCTACTTTTACGCTCAAGGTTATTTAACAACCACTTTACGCGGGGAGTCTACATCAGGGCTATTGTACGCCTAGTCTACTACTTTACTCTCAGGTTATATTTGGGTTATTTTTACGCCCTATTCCAATTCAGAACGTGGTTTGCCTACATGGCATTCATGCCACATATCTCGAAGAACGTGTGTACGTGCATCCTATTCTTATTGAAATGATGGGACACGTGTCAACGTATGCAGAGGATGACTTCGGTCATGGATGGCAGTTGTTAGCGTAAAGACGAAACTTTTGCTGAGTTTTTACGCACAAGAAGCCAAGTCTATAAATAGACTGATTTTTTTCATATAAACAGACAGAGAGAAAGGAGAGAATATATAGAGATCAGAGCCCAGAGACTTTGATTTTTCGGAGCATTCTTCTTCAACTTTTCTTCCAGAACAGAGTGAAGCAAAGCAGAAAAGCATTTGGCCTCGCCATCAGTGCCCAAGTGCGTCGATACCTTTCTGGTGACTTAGTTCTTCCAATTGTTCATCTTCTAGCAGTGATCTTCATCATCATCGTATGGTCCAAGGAACAAAGTGATCATTTATAGATCAGACTTCCATAGCAATACTTCCCAGAATCAAATTTGTACTTCTTGTACTTTTTCTCGTTTTATTTCCAAAATCCGATTTCCAGGCATTTTGTTAAGTGAAACAAAAATGGCGACTCTGCTGGGGACGACCTTCTCCTCTGACGAGGAGGCAATTGCTCAATACGATGATGTGTCGATTGGATCGACAAAGAAGACTCTGGTTGTACACTTCGACCAGACTGCTTATGAAGAAATGCTCCGAACTAGGGGTGGTTCTCGCCGCTCCAATGTTCAAAAATCTCGCAAAGTACGAAAAGTTTGGATTCCTAAATCCAAAATAGCTTATGATCTCTCTGTTGCTTCTGAGGGCAAGGGAATTCTTCCCACTCCTGTCGTAGGGGCTCCCGTTCGTAACGAGGCAGTCCTTACTTCAGCATTACACTCTAAGTGTGGCAAGTTATCTCCCATCTGTGACGGTGAAGATAATAAGGTTTTACGCCCAGTAGGTAAAAACCAAATTTTACGCTCAGTGCATAAGAACGAGTCTCCCATTTGTAATGAGGCAGACTCTAATGCTTGTTCTTCTAAGTGTAAAAATAAGTCTCCCGTCTGTGATATGGTAGACACACAAAAATTATGCTCTTCGCGTAAAGGAAAATCTCTCGTCTGTGACGTGGTAGATAATCAATTTTTACGCTCTACACGTAAAGGTAAGTCTCCTGTCTGTGACAGTGTAGATAAAATTCACAACGATGTTTTTACATCTAATGTGAATGTACCTAATGTATACAGCATAAAAATGTTGTTGGTAAAGCTTCAGTTCTACACCAACAGCCTTCTTATACTGCTCTACGCAAAGTACCAAACCTACAAATCACACGCAATGAAAATGGAGTCCTTCGTGCTCAAAAATCTCAAGATTTGCGTACACAACTCCAAACGCATAAAAATGTACAGTTTGGTTCTGCGAATACAGCCAGTAATCTTCTTTATACACAAGGGACTAAACGTTTTGCTTCCCCAAATGCAATAAAGAAGACTACTCCTTCTACTCCTTCTGATTTACGTGAATTGCTAATGCAAAAGCGTAAAAATAGACAATCTCCCGTGACGCTCCCTCAAGAAAATTATCACTGTGAGTGTCACCAGATTGTGATCAAATGTTGTTGCTCGGCTTCCAGACGGTCAGTTTTTGATCGATTGAATTTTAATGCACCCCAACAACAAGCTGATGAGTTGTCATATGCGTCAGTCAACATGGCATCTCACACCAACAGAGGACGACGTCCTAGACGGAACACATCCCAAACCCCAGGTCAACAACAATTCAACAGACTTTTTGATTCTTTTGAAGGAGTATATCAGAATACTCGATCAAGAAGACAAAGACAATTGCAGACTTCTGATTCTGAAGCTGGGGGTACTCAATCTCTTGAGTCCGAAACTGATAGTGTTGATTCATACTTCTATACTAATCCTTCTGTATCTTCAAGAGAGGTTGAATCCTACGCTATTGGAGACGAACCAGAGACGTCATCTGTTAATACAGAACAACGTATTACTGCCGTTGAGCAATCATTGAAAGACATGCTTAACATAATGCAAAGCATGCACCAGATAATAACTGCTCAGCAAACTGCTCAACCAGCAAATGTAACACCGGTTCAGGCAGCAGCACCAACTTAAGATAGCCAAGGGGTTGATATACCTTTGAATATCCAAAAGCCTGCTGTTATCCAAAATTCTGCATCTCCAGATCCCATCATTCCAGAAGATGTACCATCTCCGGTGGGGATTACGGTACAACCAACAACTTTTCAATCAAATGTGCTTCCACAAACCAGCGAAGCCATTCAAGCAGTTCGTGAGCTCAATGCACAGTTTGAAGTTTTGAAGAAAAAGGATCAACTCCAGAGGTTAGCGATTAAGCAACCTTATCCTCCTCATTGGAATGATGTACCCTTTCCACCAAAATTCAAGCCACAGTCCATGGTATTGTTTGATGGAAAGGCTTCTCCTAGTTAGTATATCAATTACTTTGATATTATGACTGTACATTTGTAGAAAAATGATGCTCTTCTCACTCGAGTATTTATTGGATGCTTGACGGGTTCAGCTTACGACTGGTATCGTAGTTTACCCGACAATTGTATTTCATCTTTTGATGAATTTAAGGCAATATTTCTCTCCCGTTTCTATGAGGGAGGTATGGACATGAACATGTCCTCTTTAATAGAAATCAAGCAAAAGGAGAAAGAAGATACTCGGACGTTCATTGAACGTTTTCGACAGACGACTTTAAAAATGCCCCTGGTATGCCAGATTCAGTGCTGATTGATACATGCAAGATGAATCTGCGGCCATCCATCACTGTCTTCACGGGTTCCCAATTCACAGATTGGGCTTCGTTTATCATAGCAGCAGTTTCTGCCGAGACCAATGGTAGGTTGGCTCGTGAACATGAGATGATTTTTGCCTCTGAGGATAAATGAAAAAAAGTAATCCTGGTAATAATTCTGGTAATCGTAATATGAAAGGAAAAGACACTCTTATGGTTAATCTTTCCAAGAATAAAACGATGCCGAATAATCAGGAATCTTCCAGGCCAAAAGAAGAATACTCTTTTGACGAAAGTGATATCCCAGGGATATTCCAATGTCTGGTGAAGAGTGGCAAACTCCAGATTTCGGAGCCAAAGAGGCCTAATGAAGTGAATCTGACTGACAATCCCAAATATTGTATCTATCATAGATACATTAATCATCCTACCAGTGCTTGCTATGTTTTGAAAAAGAAAATCCAAGAGCTGATAAATGGTGGTGCTATTGCTTTAACCAATGATGATCACACGGTTACAACCAATATAGTTTCTCTTCAATTTGAAGATTTTTCCTCCACAACAAGTACAGATGGAATTGTCCAAATTCTGAAGGCGACGATGAAGATTTTGAATATTCCGCCTGCCAGGGAGGAAAATGAAAGATTGTTGCCTCTTACATTAAAGAATGGTGAAATTATACGGGTACATCCTGACTTAATACCTGAAATGGAAGATGAAAGTAAAACTTCAAAATCCAAGAAAGGTAAGAAAGTCAAAACCTGCAGCATGATTTCTCATGTTATTCCAGATCCTGACGATTTGGATTATCTATGGGATGGCACTCCTTTGGAAGATAGACTAAGAGGATTGAACATATGTCCTCCAACTCTAGCTCCTCCTACCAAGCTCAAGCTTACTCATCAGCAGTGGCTAGCCATGAATAGTATTCCCTTATACAGAGCACAACAAGTCTTCACTGCTTATGAAAAGGCTCCTACAGGGATTTTTCCTCGTATCCCGAATCCTTTTCCTCCCGTAGCTGCAGAGACAGTTATTCCTCATTCTCCTGTAGTCACAGAGATCTTTTCTTCTTCCTCTATGGAATCACCTGTTGAAAGTCCACTGCCTACTCACTTGTACAGTCAGCAATCTATCCTTCTCATGAAGAAGATGGGTTATGACTTTCAAAAGGCAGAAGGTTTGAATTATGATAAAGGGATACGACTTCCTTTACAAATTCAAAGTCAAAAATCCACTGTTGGATTGGGTTCTGAGGTTCCTCATAACAATTCTCACAAGAAGAAGGCTAAGGAAAGGAAGATTAAATCCTGCAATATAGTACTTCCTTCTTCTGAATCTGAAGAAGAAACTTTTGCTGGTACAAGATCTGGAAAAGAGTACCACAAAGATTATGAGGGATCCTCCAAGGAAGCTAAGAATGTTGAAACACCATCAACTCAACCGTCTCTTGCTCCTGCTGTGGTTGAAAAGGGAAAACAGAAAGCGGTACGCTTCGATGTCCCGTTGAAGTCTACTTCCAGTCAGGGGGTGGTGATGAAACCCTATAAATTTGATATTTTAGCCCACTTAGCTAATACTCCGGCTAGATTATCTATTTTTGAGTTGCTTCGCCTTTCTAGAGAAAGCCGCAAAACTTTGAGTGAAGCTTTGCTGCAAGCTGATTCCTGCTTAGCTCAACTCAAGACTTCTGACAATCTACCAGTATCATGCCCGTAATGTCATAGTATGATGGAAGCAATTCCCAACATCACCTTCACACAAGAAGATATGCTGTTGAAGCATAACAAGCATGATAGGCCTTTGTGTTACACTGGGTATATCGAATCCATTGAAGTTGACAGAATTTACATTGATCCTGGGTCTTCCATTAGCATAATTCTTCAAAGTATGCTAAGACCATTGATGATTCTTACTAGTGATCTGACTTACACTAGTACCACAATAGTTGGTTTCAACTCTGAAAAGAGCAAACCTCTGGGGAAGAATCGTCTGAAGATTCAGATTGGTGATCTTCGAACTGTGGCAACATTTTATGTTATTAGCTCAGACGTATCCTACAATATTCTTCTTGGAAGACCATGGTTACATGAGCATAACATCGTGCCTTCGACTCTCCACCAATGCTTCAAGTATGTGGATCCCTAAGGGGTTGTGAAGACTGAGTTTGCTGATATCAATCCTTTCAAAGGTGTTGAAGCCTATTTTTCCGACTCAAGGCTTTATAAAAAAGTGCATGTGAAAGAGATATCAAATATGGCTGAAGATCAATCATCTGCTGAAGATCAGTCTATTAACGAAGATCCGCCAGAAGAGCAACCTTTGAATATCAAAGTCAAAGGGCGAATCCAATCCCAACCTGTCAACAATCAAACTTTGATGATCAAAGTTAAAGGAAGAACTAAAGCTTCATCTGAGGAATCAGTAAATGTTCCTGTTAAAAGCCAAGTTCAACCTCTTGTGATCAAAGTCAAAGGGCGTACATTTTGTACGAATAATCCAGAACCTCCTTTAATTGTCAATCTTGGCAAATCTACGCAGAAGACGGATGATAATCTACTAGTGATTAATCTGAAACGTAGCAGTGAAATTGTAAATGATGTAAAATGTTGATCATTCTGTACTTTTTGATATCAATGAAGATTTTTTTTTCGAGTATATGGCTGTCAAGTTTATTGAAAGAATGACTTTATCTTCTGATAATCAAAGTCATCAATATAAAGACGACATAGACATAGAGGAAACCTTATACATTGACAATAAGGAAAATTCTTTTCCTCCTCATGTCGATGTTGGACCTTATGCTCAAAGGTTTCTAACATCTTCTCCCTATCTTCTTTCTGTAGCCGCTTTATCGCAAGCTTGTGTAACTTATAGACGTCACAAAGAATCTTATTTCGTGGTTCCATCTGATAAGAAAAACAAGCGCCAAATTGTGTTTGGCCTGGCTAGAAATATCCCTGTTGCTCAGACAGATGATTTGAGACATAAAGATAAAGAAAGAATCCGAATTGACAGATATAGTCAACCATCTCTCAAGATTATCCAGAACATGGGGTATGATTTAAAGACTATGCAAGGTCTCAATCAAGGCAAAGGTGGACGACTACCATTATGTGGTGATCCTTTTTACCAGAAAACTCATCATGGATTGGGATATGATCCGTCCTATATATTTAATGACGATATACAAGAAGAATTCTCTTCTAGCTCTTCACAATCATCAGATTCAGAAGAAGTCCAATTCATTAAATCCGATATTTCTCACTCCTTGTGTGTTAAAGTAGACTATTATGATGAATCTGAGTAAATATTTTCAGCTTACATGGTTTAAATTGATGGTGAATCCGAGCCATTTGAGAATAATCCTTGGGCTCAACAGATGGACACTCAATGGGAACTTCGTTTTGAACAAAGACAACCACCTACAGAGGACGAGATTGTCTAGAGTGACGTTGGAGTTGGAACTACGCCCAAACCAATATTTATCAGTAAGAATCTTTCTGAAGATAAAAAGGAAGAATTGATAAAACTGATCAAAGAATATATCGATATTTTTGCATAGAGTCATGAGGATATGCCGGGTTTAGATCCCAAAGTTGCTACTCATAAACTCAATATTCTTCCTAATTCTAAGCCTGTAAAACAACAGCAACGACATTTTCGGCCAGATATGATGGATGCAATTGAAGCAGAAGTAAAAAAGCTGATCACGTGTGGTTTTGTTCGTGAAGAACAACACCCCGATTGGGTTGCCAACATTGTTCCTGTTATAAAGAAGAACGGAAAAGTCCAAGTTTGCATAGATTTCCGAGATCTTAATGCAGCTTGTCTAAAAGACGAATTTTCACTTCCAATTACTGATGTCATGATAGACAATACATGTGGTTTTGAACGCATGTCTTTCATGGACGGATTCTCAGGATATAATCAAATTAAGATGCATCCAGAAGATAAAAAGCATACTGCTTTTCGTACACCCTTTGGAGTTTACTGCTATACAGTGATGCCATTTGGTCTTAAAAACGCTGGTGCCACATATCAACGGGCCATGAACAACATCTTTCAAGAACATCTACGGAAGACAGTAGAATGTTATGTAGATGACATTGCTGTTAAGAGTCGATCAAAAGATGATCACATTCAAGACTTGAAGACAGTATTTAAATTGATGCGCCAACATCAATTGAAAATGAACCCTACTAAGTCTTTCTTAGGGGTTTTCAGTGGCAAGTTTTTAGGATTTATCATTACTTCTCAGGGTATCCATGTTGATCCTGATAAGGTTAAAGCAATTCTTGAAATGCGTCCTCCACGCAATTTAAAAAAACTCTGTGGCTTCTAAGGTCGCATTGCATATATCAAGAGATTCATATCCAATCTCTCTGGAAGATGCCAGCCTTTCTCCCGTCTATTAAAGAAGGGTGTATCATTTGTTTGGGATGAAGCATGTCAGAAAGCCTTCAATGACATCAAGCAATATCTTACAAATCCACCTGTTTTGGTACCTCCTGTGATAGGAAGACCATTCTTGCTATATGTTTGAGCTTTGGATCATTCACTTGGTGCTCTTCTTGCACAAAAAAGTGATATAGGGCATGAACAAGCGATTTATTATCTTAGCCGAATGATGGTCGGAGCAGAACATAGGTATACTTCCGTAGAAAAGGAATGTCTGGCCTTGGTTTTTGCTGTCCAAAAGACAAGACATTATGTGACAGGACAGACTATCCATGTCATCTCTAGAATAAACCCCATTATGGTATTGATGAGAAAATTGAGCATTCTTAACTCTAGGTTAGCTACCTGGACGATGCTGCTCACTTCTTATGACATGGTTTATGTACCTCAAAAATCAGTGAAGGGTCAAACATTAGCTGATTCCTTAGCTGCTCATCCTATACCGGAAACATCAAAGTTATATGAGGACATTCCAGATGAAGTTCTAGATTGCAATATGACTTTGAAAAATGACATTTGGCAATTATATTTTGACGGAGCATCACGGGTTGGACCTAAAGGTAATATTGTCTCTGGGGTAGGAATCGTCTTGGTTTCTCCTGACAAAATGGTCATATACCGTGCCTATTCTCTCAATGAACTATGCTCCAATAATGTAGCAGAATATAATGCTCTATTGATTGGTCTCCAAGTTGCAAAACAATTAGATATTGAATTCCTGGAAGCCTATGGAGACTCTCAGCTGATTGTTAATCAGGTTAGAGGGACCTATGAAGTCAGAAATCCTGATCTCATCCCTTATCATCAAGTAGTAGTCGAATTAGTCCTTTCATTCAAAAGATTCTTCATTGAATTCGTACCACGTTCTCAGAATGTGGCGGCTGATGCTCTTGCTAGCCTAGCTGTAGATTTGGCTGTTCCAATTCGAAGACAAAATATAATTACTTTGTTGGACCGATATTTATTCTGTGTTAGGAATAATTTATGTATTGAACAGAGTTATACTACAGAATCAAGCTCTCAGCAAAGGGATTGGAGAACTCCATTTATTGATTACACGGTTCATGGGATTTTACCTGAAGATCCAAAAGAAGCTGCATCAATTAAAAGACGATCATTTCGATTCTATTATGATTCATCTTTACATATGTTATATCGTCGCTCATATGATGGACTCTTGCTGCGCTGTCTCTCAGAAAGTAAAGCTAAACTGATACTCCGTGAGGCTTATGATGGTGTCTGTGATGCTCATCAACCAGGTCCGAAATTATAGGATCGTATTCGAAGAATGGGATACTATTGGCCTTCCAAGATAGCAGATGCTGTGGATTATGCCAAAAGGTGTAAAGCATGTCAGATTCATGCCAATTTTATTCACCAACCTTCTGAATTTCTACATCCTACAGCAGCTTCTTGGCCCTTCGAAGCTTGGGGTATGGATGTCATTGGTCCTATTAACCCTCCTTCTGTTAAAGGACATCGATTCATATTAGCTATAACCGATTACTTTTCTAAGTGGGCAGAAGCAGTTTCCCTTGCTGAAGTGAAAACATCTAATGTGATCAGCTTCATCAAACATCATGTCATTTATCGCTTCGGGATTCCTAGACGGATAATTCATGACAATGGTCCGCAATTTGCCAGTCAGGCATTTTATCGGTTCTGTGATAAGAATCAAATTCAAAATTTGGCTTCTACGGCTTATAATCCAGCTACTAATGGTCTAGCCGAAGCCTTCAATAAGACTTTCATTAAACTTCTCAAAAAGCTTGTCTCTTCTAATAAACGTGATTGGAATGAGAAACTTGGAGAATGTTTATGGGCTTATCGAACAACTGTCCGAACTCCTACTGGTTTTACACCATTTTTATTGCTTTATGGATGTGAGGCTGTTCTTCCCTTAGAAATCTAGATACCATCTCTTCAAATAGCTATTGCTAATGAGCTAACTATAGAGAACAATGATCGCTTATGACTCCAAGAACTTGAAGGATTGGACGAGAAGCGTCTTCAAGCACAACAGCATATTGAACTATATCAAGCCCGTATATCTCGAACTTTCAATCGTAAAGTTAAAGAGAGGATATTCAAGATTGGCGAGTTGGTATTAGCCGTTCGAAGACCGATGATTATGACTCACAAAAGCAAAGGAAAATTCTAAGCGAAATGGGAAGGTTCTTATGTAATTGAGATCGTATTTTCTAATGGCGCCTATCGGTTATCAAAGCCGAATGGAGATCTACTCATGATGCCAATCAATGGCAAATTTCTTAAGAAGTACTATGTATAAAGAAAAATGATGATGAAAATAAAGTTTCTTTTATTATTATTTTTGTTCAAGACAAAAGATTAAGGACGAGGGCCACTGCCTTCGCCTTCCTTATTAAATACATAGTCAGCCAATGCATAAAAAGCATCGTTGCTAGAGCTCATAAAAAATTTGTAGACAACCATCCTCAGTGCTTCTTCTTCAAGAGTTTTCCTTGGCTCCACTAAGAAAGAAAGGATATCTTGTGGTGGCTTGGGCGTAGCAGAGTTCTCGCTTACTTCGGTTGGGCCTGACATAATTGGCTCGACGGGGTGTATCTCGATGACGTCCTCAACCTATATGAAGACTTCATTCTTTTGCTGCATATCCTTGGAAGACATTTCCAATAGAGGAGTGGAAATAAGAATGAAATGTTACAAAGAGTTTTCGCCTGTTTATAGGAGAGATCTGTTGATGAACTGGTCTTTGAAAACAACCTTTCATTCCTGAAAAGGTCTGTCCGTTCATTTTATCAGGTTCATCCATTTAATTATGGAATTGAATCAATATTTTCTTTTCCCGAAAGTTATGTTGGTTCATTCATCCATTAATATGGACATATATGCTCATGACGTCTGTCTCCTTATTTCCCAGCCACCAAGGTTTGGTTAAGCTGATTTCTTGTTTCCTTGGAGAGGGATTTTAAATCTTCTATTTTATCAATTGATAAAAAAAGTGGGATTCGTTATTTATCATATTTTCATGACCTCTGGATAAATATTAAATCTACTTACTTTTCTTACCTATCATTTTCATTTGACCTCTGCATAGATATTAATCTACTTTTTCTCTGAGTTCTTACATGCTGTCATGTCCATAATACCTCTGATAGTTTTGTATACTCTAAAACAGAAAACAAGTCTTTATTATCTATCATGTTCATACTACTTTTGGATAGATACAAATCATTGAGCATAGAAGACTTGTCATTTCCATTCTCATTTCATCATAAAAGTCTATTACATTTCTTAGACTTTCTTACAAATCATAATGGAAATTTATTACAATCTTGGATTTTCATTCTATACAACAACGATGACCTAATCAAGATCTATTTCTTCTTTGGATCTCCTTCATCGGATTCGTCGTTGGTGTCAATTCCTTACTGTCTGAGCCTCAATGGCGACCAGAACAGAAGAAATTAAACTCTGGTCTTCTCTCTCAGACGAGAGGAGAATCCCAGAGTATGGCAGCCCGAAAACGTGTTGCTGCTAATACAATTGGTGGAGGAATGGCGGCCTTTCAGAGGAGATAGGAATGTATCCAGCATTGGGATACAATTCCTAGTCCTGCCGTGAAAGAAACTCTACTACCCAATTTCTCAGGGTAGAGTTGACTCCACCATCCAACTTTCCGTGTATAAAGGCTCTTCCTACCATCTGAGGAAGACCCTTTTATCCCACGGAAAGTTCTGAGTTGTCTGATTTGCGCGTCAAAAGCGCATGAGCTCCTTGATGCTGATGTCAGAAGAATACTCCTCACAGCGTCAAAGTCGGCAATACCGGGTTTGGAAAAATTCTTCAGCCAAGCTTCTGTAGAAGACAACAGAAAAATCTTATCATCAGTCACTTACTGATCAATTAAAGACTGATGCTCGTGCACCCTACTCAACAAGGTTTTTACGCCCGTGTCTCATGTACACCCTATTCAACAAAGGTTTTTTATGCCATTGTTTCAATGCACCTCATTCAACAAGGCTTTTACGCCAAGGTTTCATGAGCATATTATTCAACAAGGCTTTTACGCCCGTGCATCTTACCTATAAGATTCTACGTCTGTCAAGGATTTACACTCATGGGCATCTATTTTTTGAAAAAAAATCAAAGGCAGACGATTGTTTTACGAATTAAACTTACCATTGAGGTCAGATGATTCGGTTCTGAGGATTGTTGAATCAACGTCTGTCGACCGAGCGTACAGAAGAACAACATCAGAAAGCATCATCATTTGCTAGAAGCTATCTTCGAAAGAATGAGAATGAGAATGTATAAAACATTCTTTTAACTCAGCTATTTATAAGGGTTGAGGAAACGGTTGACATGAGTCTATTTCGGAAAAGATCCTACTAAAAAGGGGCTCGTGACCACAAAGCAGATGCCACGTGTTGTTTTGTTTCTCTTGGGAATAAACAACCATAAATGCAGTTAAAGAAGTATTGAACAATTCTATGCACCAACAGATGAGATTAACATTAAGATTTTATTTACAAAAAAGGGGGGAGTGGACCCCTACACATAAAAGAGTCACAATACATGGAATATTATTTTTTTCTCCTTCGTTGGGCTGACGAAGGGAGGCACCTAAGTCGTACATGTTGCGAATCCCAGAGCGACGCATCAAATTAAGAAACGTTTCTGCATCTCCTGATCCTCCATATGCAGTTGAAGGACCACCATCGATGTGACTGAAGACTGTTGGAGTCAGTCCAAAGCACCCTACAAAGTTGCGTGCTCGCTCAAAATCAATCCTGGAGCTCGAAGCCTCTTTATTGTTAATCTCTTTCTTTGGCGCCATGTCACTATGAGGATGAATGGCAAGAATGAAGAATTTCTCTTTATCTATACAATCAAATCAACTCTTCATATTCCTTATGGGAAACTGCTAATTATTAATGCAAACTCGAGGAGGTGAAAAGGCATTCAAAAGTTTCGAGAAGAAAATTCATCGTGACGAATAAGTGTTGACCGACACTATTCCTTGATTTTATGCCGACTGTTGGATTTCTCTACTCTTACGCGGATGAATGTTGAGTATCTCGAATTTTACGCTGACTGGTCAAATCTCAAATTTACGCTTCTGTTCAGTATTTCAAATTTTGACGATATTTGAAAACTTTGAAGGGGGTCTTAGAGAGTTTCAATGTCCCACACCAGTAAATCCAACTGGAAGGCTAACCATAAGAGAAAATATTGTATTAGCGAAGATGAAGGATGAACCAGCCCAGTTGTTGAAGAAAACATGTTCGAAAGGAAACAAAAATGACGTCTGGAAGGAAACTTATGGCTAGCCTGGTATTGGCCTAGAAGAAACAATATTTTCTAGAATATACTCCTCGATGAAGTTGAAACAAGGAAACCAAAATGTATGCAACTTCCTATTAAAGTTCTGCACATAGATGGCCTGTAGTATCAAACGTAGACAGGAAGACTTTTACAGGGAGGAGTGTTCAGTTTTTCTTTTGTTGCACCTCAGAAAATTAGAGCACTATATCTTACAAACCTCCAAAGATAATAATAGTACTGTTTAACAACCTTCATTCTTATAAACTTCTACTCACTTCCTTCTAAAAAAATTCATTTTTACACAAGAAAATAAAATTTAAAACGAATGTTCCAATTTAATTCGTGTCAATAAATCCAGTGCATATTAATATTTATATTCCACCTTCACACAATTTACTAAGGCGTAGTACTGAAACAAAATATTGCTTACCTGAACAATTTCTTTATAAATTTCAACATCAATCTCTACTGTAGTGATGATTTCTTCTATATCTCCAAGTATCACATGAAGCCTGAAATAGGAAGAAGAAAACCAATATCTACATTATGCAAGTTGGCACATCAGCAATTTGGCGACAACCACACATCAAATATTAGATTGATTACAGACTGCTACCTAACTAAGAATCCATGTTGCCAATCATCAAGATCAAGGTTCAAGTCTGTGCCATCAACAATTAGTGTCTAAGATATTAATAAGGTAGTCAGTAATATAAACAGAGCAGCCCCTTGACACTTGTTCAACCCTAGCTTGGATGTATTACATATTTCTTTAGTAATATCAAAAACGGTAAGTTTTGATGCGGACACCTCTTCAATTGCATCACTAAAATACTAACATATCAGTTGCATTACTAAAAATAGTAGACTAGAAACATATGCAGATATAAAAATGGCTATATGCAGATGGCATGTATACGTAAATTACAAGTAAAAGTAGGAAACAAAAGAATAACTATCAAATAATTCTCTCACTTGATCAGTCCCAAGGCAACTATCAGGTACTGATATGTAGATGATAATTAATATACGTCACCCTAGAGAACCCATATCAAAGATAGGTGATGTGGTTAAGATCCTAGCCTGTAATATGTTGTCCTTGTCACCCTCGTGATATGAACATATATTTTAACAATCTTACCATTACCAATTAGAAGAATCAGATTCCATCAGAAAAAGAAAACAATTACAAACAAAATCAATAAAATAAGATTGGGAGACTTAAATGAAAATTTCCTTCAGTCAAGTTCTTCCTGGTACTAACCATGCTTTAGCAATTGCTTTGGTATAAACTCAAAATTTTCAGGATCTTTTACAGTAAGTGATATTTTTTGAGGCCCAACAAGTTGTAGAAGAAAGTAATTTAACATGCTCGGAACCCTTTCCACCTGAACACGTGGAAAAGACAATAAAGTGTTAATAAGGGGTACAAATAAGTTTATCTGGTAGCTAACCAAAACTGCAATATAGAAGTCGCATGCATTGAATAAAAATTATTATATGAGCTTATAATTTAAACAATCGAGTTCGAAGTAGTCAGTTTGATTTATGTAGGAATTATATAATTTGATCACTCTTTGAGGCGAATCCACATTTCTTAAATGAAGTTTTATGCGTAGGCCTATTTAATTTCTTCATGAAGATAAAATATATTTATCATTAAGGAATAAGGATTTCAAGAGATAGAGATATCAGCAATAAGTTTTTAGTAAGTGGACATTCTGATTTCCAGGTTCATTCAGTAAGCAAAAAATATGCACGAATAAATGCATCACCATCTCCGGAAGAAGGAAAGGCGCGATAATTTGTTCTGATGTGAATGCTAACATCCCAACATCTCCATTTGATAACTTCATGTCAAAACGAACTATCTGAATGTTTCAAGAAGCAAAATTGTAAGACAATGTGTTCTACTTATTATTTATCAGCTGTAAAAAGAGTAACTGAAGTGAAAGAAATTGTAAATTGCAAAAGTTGTATAGGAATTCATAAAAAAAAATCTATCACAATCTTTTTATGAACTCACATTTTCACTTGAATAAAATTGACACACCCTTTCTTCCCTCTCTTGAGGTAGCCTCCTTTCCCACTCAACAAAATTGGACATTTCTGCGTCTATTTCTTTAAGCTCAAGAATTTTGTTCAGACTCTCACCAAGATGAAAGATGCTATCATTGATAAGAAAATTCAAAAAATTCAGATAACCTCCCTTCTAGCAATCTGCAATATTAACAGTATAAATATACAAAGGTTAAAAGACATGTGCAATGTTGTGATGGTTTACTGCATAAATTATTTAACTCGGATACACTATTGATGCATTATTCAAGATCGTCTGACCTATCTCCATGCATTACAATGACTAGGGACATTCCATAAGTACTCTAGAAGTCCAACTATATTATGGAGAATATTAAACTTGTCGTAGAACTGTACATAAATGAATTCAAGTTACAAATGGGATATCCAGAACTAAATCAGAAACTTTCTCCCCTATAAGAAATGTATAAAGTGCCATATAAAGTTTTTGATAACTTTGAAAACCTTTCCTAGTGTCGAATTATATTTGTAAATATGGCCGCATCTTCTGTTTTATCTTTGTAAGCTTCACCCAATTTTGGACAAGTTTAAGCGGTTTTGGGAATCTTCATCCAATTGAGGACAATTTTGACCTTTTGTGCCACTAACAGACCCAAAACCGTGCCCTATTTTTCTATAGCAGCTAGTAGAGCTCTTAGTATCAGACATTGAAGTCCAGTCCAGTATTAGGCATGTATCAAAACTGCATCCTTTTTGTGCCACTAGCAGTCCACTACTAGAGTCCTATTTTTATAGTAGAAGCTCTTAGTATCAGACAATGAAGTCCAGTCCAGTATCAGAGAAAGGCAGAGGGGAGCTTGGCATCAAGGACTCAGCTGCATCGTAGTCCTATTTTTCTAGTAGCTGTACACTCCGCTCTATTAGCTAAGTATCAGGAATGTGTCAGACAACAACCAATCAACAGAGGTCATCGACCGAACTTTTATATAAATAAATTAGGGATATTTCTACTTTGAACATCAACTCTTAACCACTCCTGTTAATCCAAGGGCTGGTAATTAAAGAGTTCTCTCATCTACTCTTCTGTAAAGTAGAGAATCCGTATCCACTATAAGAAGATGGATTTGAAGAATTAGTGAGACATAATCTAGACCAGGTTGTTTCAAATAAGTTCAATCCCTATTTACCATATTTCGATTCCAGTGCTTAACTTCTTCTAGACCTTCTATCTTGAAACTTCTAGTTATGAATTTGGAGTCCTAACCCTTGGTAGCGGAACTGGCTGTAGGGGATTCAAGAATATTTTCAATGAGGAAAAAAGAAAATTCACAAAGCATAAAAGGATAAGATCTATCGATAATATAGACATGATTACAGTATATTTCATGGTAATCTCACAATGCTATACCCAGGAATAATATAAATCCGTAATTTGGGTGAAAACCCTCCTAATTCATTATCTTTTGCTACTTTTAGTTAATCCTTGGAATCCGAGTGGAGGATGGAATTGGAAACTGAGGAATCAAAATCTAATTGCTCTAAACACTATTTTGGCATACTCAGCCAACTTTTGGGTCAATGCATCCAAATTCATTATATTTCTCTACTTGTGGGTTATGGCTAATCCCTAGAGGGTAGTATTGGTATAACTTAGTTATAGGACATGCCTTAAATTGGGATATTGTTCCCTAAGGTTAAAAACTTAGAATTTATACTTTAGACATGTTTGGTTGGTGCATGTGTATGTAATATAATGTAGTAACAAATATAGTAACATTTGTGCCCAGCATCAGAAGTTACCACTCACCACATGCAAGAGTGTCAGATGCACTGGAATCTAACCTTTCAATAAAAGATAACATGTACCCAAGAGTTAAACATATATGATCACACATCTTATTATTTCCCATTTCAAAAAAATTTAAGAGTACACATTTCTCTGTCAAAAATAACCTTTTAGTACACAAAATCAGATGAGGCATGGTTATTTTTTATTGAGCCCTTCAAAATTGTGATATGCATGATAAAATTGAGATGAAGACATATAGCTAGCTTCAGAACTCCAGTGAGGATTTTGGAAGGATGGATCGCGCCATGTTTGTGGGCGCAGGCTTTGGCACGAGAGTTTCGTGGTTTTGGAAAAGGAGTAGGAACCTAAAATTTTAGGAGTCAATTTTTTAACATAATTTTCAATGGCAAACGACGGTTTTACTCCGTCAAAGCCAAATCTATTACTTAAGTCAAAGAGATCTGATGTTAAATGACGGTTTTAATCCGTCAAAATATTATCGAAAGCTTTACTCCGTCATTGTTGGATAACACACAGTGTCCCAAATTGTCCATTTTGACGTAGTGCATCATTCTACTCTTGTCGACACTCACATTCTTTGGAAGGAATTTCCAAATTCGTTCATGGGGGTCACTATAAAATCTATAGTTACTTTAGGAATATATCAATCGACAGAAGGTAGAGAAAGCTACAAATATTACATTGCAATTGTATTTAGTCAAAATAATTAAGAAATAACAATCAAAGGATTAAAATAATAAGATGTGGAAGAAAAAATGGGCTACCAGGTTGATCTCGAGAGGCTGAGTCAATTTGGCTGAGAGGCAACCTTGTTGACCTCAACCACGAATCTCTAGTAGGTCTTAGCATATCTCACTAGCATCCTACAAACAAATATAAATGAACAAGTACTGGTAATTAATGCCATAAAAATAACTTAATTTCATGAGTAATATAGTCAAAGTAGAGAATGGGGCCGACAAAGCCAAAGCTCAAAAGACAATGTTTGGGTACTTCAAACAGAACCAGGATACAAGAACTGATATTAAATCATATATAGGTCAGACTTGATTAGTTAGAACTTGCAAAGCCCAAAAACACCAGCTTGCCACACTTTAAAAGTCTTTCCAAGTAAACTTTGTTCTTAAAATCCTCCTGCATGGTCAAAGAATGACAACCATTTTGGATTCATGCAATAAAAACCATAAGCATGCCGTATCTAGCAAGGAAAAAACATACATCCAATGCTTACTAGGTACACTTCACCAAGTGATTGACAAAATCCACTGGAGTATTTCGTCAAACACTAGGTAGGCATAAAAAGAACCCTTTTTTGCGTGTTAGTTCTTTCACTATTCTGCACAGACACGAATAAGACACCAATACGAACATTTCAACTCTACTTTATTGTTTTCCTGACTCATAGTTTCGTTCTCAACATTTGAATATATCAAGGTAGCAAATTTTTCCTCCAAAATTCTGAGAAGCCAAGAAGCGAACCTGACATCGATCAAGAAGATGGCAAACTTGGACCTGGCGAGGACGTTCCAGGTCATCACGGTGGTGAGGCTATGGATGGTGTCGGAGGCGGCATCCCCCTTGAGCCCAGCCGAGATGAGCACCCTGAACCTGAGGTCCCCGACCTTGGTGACCCCCTTGCAGATGTCCCTGGTAACGTGAATCGTCGGCCAACCGATTCTTCCACTCGTGCAACACCGCATCAGTATCGATACCACCGATAGACGAGTACTGCTCGACCAGTGCCAAAGCTGCACCGGATCACCAGCGACAGCCGTTGCTACCGTCGGGAGGTCCAGAGTGATCACGACTGCAATCGTCTCAGCCACTGCACTCCATCGCCAGAGCTCGTAGCCGACGCCATCGCGGGCTTTCAGTGCTCGGATCATCCACTAGAGAAGCATCTTGTCGCCGTCGACACCTCTACTGTGGACCATCTGATTGTCGCCTACGAGAATGCTGGAGCTGTGGTCCCCTCATCCACCACTTCCGAGCCATCAGGCTTGCCAGCGATGCCCGGATCCTCCCCATCTTCCCGTTCCCTCTGTCCAGAGTCGGATCCGTACGCCATCGGTGGCAAGCGACTCCTCCTAACGGAGAGAAGCCCCTCTTCCTTATGGGATCAGAGTAACGAGTCAATTCTCTATCTTCCTCTATAATATATAATAAGTGCATACAGTTCAAATTCTTAGGAGGAAAATAAAAACTTGAATGAAAACATAAGAGGGAAAGCATTGATGAAAAAGTTTTCAGATGAAAACAATTACAACGTACAAATAATGCGTGCCTGCCGCAAATGAGACTTCAACTACATAGAATGTTACTTATTATGACATTATTTTTTTAATGTCATTGATAAAGTTTTTATGATATTATTATGTTTTGAAATAAAAATACTTTTCTTTTCATACACAAAAGTTGACATCCATAATTTTTTTTATGACACTTATCTTTTTAGTTGTCATCTTATAGTACCTATTATGACCTTATTATTTTTAATGTCATTGATATAGTTATTAATGATAATCATCTAATGAGCCGACATTAAATATATCATTAATGACATTTTGAGATGAGTGTCATCTATAAAGTGTCATTGTTAACGATTTTTGTAGTAGTGCTAATAAAGGCATCTTTCTAGGTTATGTTGCCAAAAGTAAGGGATATCGAGTATTAACAAGCAATAAATGATTTTTGAAGAGTCGATCAATGTCACATTTGATGAACTTAATAATCAAGCACCAAATGACAGTGACGATGAAGATGTCAGACCAAAAACCAACGAGACTCCTGAAGCAACGAGACTCCTGAAGATACAACCAGAATAGGTGATGTATCAAAAGGTGTAAGTACACGATTTTTAAATAAAGATACCATTGTAAATGTTGCTTTCATTTATCAAATAGAACCTAAGAACATATGAGAAGCTTTTTTTAATAAATTTTAAATTTCTGTTATGCAAGAGGAACTCAACCAATTTGAACATAATCAAGTTTGAAAACTTGTTTCCAGACCAAATGATTATCTGATCATTGTACTAAATGGGTTTACCGAAATAAATTAAATGAGAATGGTTCAGTTACACGCAACAAAGCATGTCTCTTAGCTCAAGGCTATAACCAAGAGGAATGTATTGACTATGATGAGACTTGTGCTCCGGTTGCTAGACTAGAATCTTTGAATGCTTTATGCTTTTACAAGTTTTCATAATTTCAAACTGTTTCAAATTAATGCCAAAAGTGCTTTCCTAAATGGAAAAGAAGAAGCTTTGGTCAAGCAACCCCCTAGTTTTAAAAATTTTAAACTTCCTGGTAGAGGCTAAAAATCAAGCTGTGCCATCCATTAAAGTATTCGATCATCATATGGTGCCAAATCATTATATTGCGCCAAACCATCGAGTTAAGTAGCATCAGGTTGTGCCAACATCTGGTTGTGCAGGAGTCAGGTTGCGCGAGCACCTCGTGGCACACTTCCTCGAGAAGCTGTATTGGCATCATCATTGCCTGACAGCTGACAACACAAAGATTAAGGAAAATCTATTCGAATCCCGTGCAACGTGGCGCTCGAGAAGATTTTGTCAGCATATAATTAATGCTGACAGAAGACCTAGTCAAAGGCGCTAGTTGTTGAGTTACGTCCATGCGCAACCTGGCTAGTTGTGCCACTTAATTAACTTATTTTTTAAAAGCAAGGTGACGTGGCGCGCAAGCCACCAACTTTGCAGAGCGTGCCCACTACACTCCCCACGACCACGCACATCTCAATCAAACGATGCCACTCGTCCACAGCAGTTGGTGCAACTTCTCGCGCAGTTTGCTATATTGCGCTCACGCGCAACCTGATGAAGCTCGCACAAGGTGATCAAACAGTGTTCATAATATAATAACTTGGCGCGTAAGCCACTAAATTCACAGAACGTGTCCACTATGCTGTCCACGACCACGTGCATCTTAATCAAACGATGCTACACGTCCACAACAGTTAGTGCAACCGTTCGCGCAAGTGAACATGAGGCACGCAACTTGAAGCGCGTACAACCGAGAATAACTGCTAAACAGTTATTTCAAGAACTCTATAAATAGAGTTTCAAATCAATCTCAAGGTATCAAGAATGATCATAATCTCCTGCGAAAGGGCTGTTGCATCCACTTGAGGCTCATGTCTTCGATATCACATCGTCTAAGGGATAACGTGATCGTCTTATGATCATATTCCTATAGTTGTACTTCTCCAAAAATCAATTATACTTTTATACTCTTTTTTCTAAGTTTGTAATAAAGACATTTGTTCTTGCAAACAAAAGGTGAATCTGCTGGGGACGACTTTCTCCCCCGACGAGAAAGTGACAACTCAATGTGATACCGCGTCGATCGGTAAGACGCAGAAGACCCTGGTCGTTCAAGTCGACCAGACAGCCTACGAGGCCATGATCAATGCTGGGGTGCCAAGCGCACTGCTATCGCTGTTAAGAGCAAGACGCGCTCTGTTTGGACTCCTACGTCCTCAACGGCACAATCCCCTGCCTCTACGCAACTTGTGTCCATCACTGCCTTGGCGCAATCTAAGGGAAACAATCTTTTGGCTAATCCTTCCACTTTTTCGAATCTGAAATCGAAGGAGACTTTGTCTCGACACACCGTTGTCCATAACAAGGGAAACTACCCTTAGACCTTTACTTCCCTGGCGTAACCTGTACCTGTTCTTGCTTCTGCGAAACTGGTGCCCATCACTGCCTTGGCGCATCCTAAAGGAAACAACCTTTTGGCTAACCCCTCTACTTCTATGACTCTAAAATTGAAAGAGACTTCGTCTCGATACACTGCTCGATAAAACAAAGGAAAGCGCCCTTTGGCCTTTTTCTCCATGGTGCAACCTGCGCATGTTCCTGCTTCGGCGCAACTTACATATGTTCATGCTCTAGCACAATCTATGCCTATTCATACTCTGACGCAACCTGCACATACTTCTGCACTAGCGCAACGTAAAGAGAAACACTGTTTAGTGGCTCCCTCTTTGCCACCAAACCAGAAGTTTAGTGAGAAATCACTAAATCAAGGAAAATGCACTTTAGCTTTTCCTCATTCTGCTCGAGTCGTTGACTGGGTGGAAAATACTGCTAATTCAGATAGGAATTCTGTTCTCCTTAACAGAGACAACCAAATCTCTGTCAGGAAGAGTGGTTCTATTCAGAATAAACTTTTTACACAGAAGGGTATTATGCCTACTCCAAAGAGGTCAGGGCAGGATCTACCAACCCTATGTATCTCAAGATCCTGACAAAGCAAACTGCTAGTATCTCAAGTAGATACACAAGTAGCTCCCCTGTCAGACCTGTGCACCTATATCAACAGGTGCTAATTCGGGTCAACCTCGTGAAAACATAAAATATATCAAGTGCAACCTGTACTAGTTGCTAACTTGCACCAGAGGAAGAATGTTAAGGTGAAATATCCTATGACTTATGCTAACCATCTTATCACGTCCTTGTACACTCAAGGTAAGGAACACCTCAAGAACAGGAACCATGTCCCAAATATCGTCAAGGACTACATTCATGCGACTTCTTCTCGTCTTGTTAATGATCTCCGTGAACTTTTAATACAGAAGTGGAAGGTTGCAAATTCATCCCGTCCAATGGTAAACCAACAGCAAGAACATTATTGCAATCATCACCATGAAGTTGTCATCAAATGCTGCTGTCAGTAAGCCAAGCGGTCCATCTTTGACCGATTGAATTATGTTCACACTCCTGAACCAATCCTAGTGGACGAAGATGAATTACTCTATGCTCCTGTGAACATGGCATCTCAAAGCACTGGAGGTGGAAAATGTCCAAGACGTAATACACCCCGCAATTCCAGTAAACAGTACTTAGATCAGATTCATGAATTCGGTGAAGAAGTATACCAATATACTAGATCAAGAAGCCGAAAAATAATCGTTCAAAGGAATCTTCTTTCCGACGAAGACACAATCGGTTAAAGGAATCTTTTTAATTCTAACCAAGATTCCTTCAGTCAAAAAGATATCCCTATCACTTATTCTGGGGGTGTTTCTTTATATGAATTTGATGATGACAGTAAAAGTTCGGAAAGGACCATCCTTTCCACTAGCTCGTCTTCAAGGGCTAGAGAAGTGACTGCTTATGTCGTCATAGAAGATCAAGATACTTCCAGTTCTAACAGTCAAGAACAGAGAATTGTTGCTTTGGAGGCTAGTTTGAAGAACATGGCTGAGATGATGACAGGCATGCATGCCGTGATTATGGCACAACATGCAGTTCCACCGGTCGCGAATCTAATTCTGACTCAGGAACCTGTAACAACATCATCTCTCATCAATATTGACCTGGGGGTACAATTGCCTCATACCGCTTCTATCCCTGTACAGGCTATTCCAAGTCAATCTGGTGTCGGGGATGGTACTTATCATGCGGTACCCCTCCTAACATATCAAATCAATCCACTCCTCCACAATCAACAAGGGATACTAATGAGGTCGTAAAACTTTTACGTACTCAATTTGAAGCTTTCAAACAGAAAGATGGCCTGCAGAAACTTGGGATCAATTAACACTATCCTATAGAATGGAAAGAGGTCCAATTTCCTCCTAAATACAAACCCCTTGCTATTATGCTGTTTGATGGAAGCACGTCTCCAAGTCAATACCTCAATCACTTTGAAGTAATGACTGATCAACTTCAACCAAATGATGCTCTTCTTACTAGAGTATTTGTCGGCTATTTAGCTGGTACATCATATGACTGGTATCGTTGTTTACCAGATGGTTGTATAACCTCTTTCGTGGCTTCAAACAAATGTTCTTGGAACAATTTTATGAGGGACCCAACGACATGACTATGTCTGCTCTCATCAAAATCAAACAACGACATAATGAAATTACTGAACGTTTCATTGAACCGTGAAGCACTTAAAATGCCTCTCGGAACTCCAGATGCTTTGACTATAGACACTTGTAAATTAAACCTGTTGCCTATAATCAACATATGGACAGGGTCAACACAATTCCAAGACTGGCCTTCCTTCATAGTGAATGCCAAAGCAGCAGAAGAGAGCGCTGACAAGTTCAAGCAATTAGGTATTCAAATGCCTAATCTTGACAAAGATGAACACGCTACACCAAAAAATAGTGGGCGTCAGAACAATCGCAAGAGCAAGGAGACTTTGGCCATTAATCTCAAAGGTAAAGAAGCCCTAGCTATTAATGTAAATCAGCCAACATTTACCCCAACAATACCACCACAACGGACACCACGTCCAAAAGAAGAATACTCTTTTGATGAAGATGATATCATGAGTATTTTTGATTGTCTCATCAAGAGCAATAAACTTCAACTGCCAAAACTAAAACGACCAGAGAAAGTTGGTAAGACTGACCATCCTAAATATTGTGTTTATCATAGATTTATTCGACATCCAACTCGAGCATGCTATGTGCTTATGGGTAAAATTCAGGAGATGGTCAATTCCGGTGCAATCACTCTCCAATAAGACGAGAAAACTGTAACGGCTAATGTCGTCTCTTTACAGTTTAGAGATTTTTCGGCTCAACTTGTGCAGGACAGTATCATCCCTATCCCGAGAACTACTCTGGAGATTGTTAATCTTCTACCTGCACGAACTGATGGTCTTGGTCCTCTGTCTACTGATAAAGGGGAAATTATATGGATCTATCCAGATTTAGTGGCGGACTTCGAAACACCATCTTCTTCCACTAAGTCTAGGAAGGCCACTAAAAATAAATCATATCATATGATTTCATTTGGTGAACATTGTCTTCTACCCCTAACTACCACCTTCATCTCGACAGTAGATAATCCTTCTTCTTCTTCCCATGCTGAGACAACATTGTCAAAGTCAGAAGCCAAATACCAACCAGCTTTCCATCTGTATAGTCCACAGTCTCGTAAACTAATGATGAAAATAGGATATGATCTACAAAAGGCCTATGGTTTGAACCATAAAAAGGGATCTCCTGTACCACTTTTTCTATGTCTTTCTCACATCCAATCTCGGGTTGGTTTGGGTTACTGGACAAACTCTCCATCTTGCCAAAAGAAACCTTCCAGAAATAAGATCTAGGCAAAGAGTTGCAATATGGTGTCCTTCGAACCTGTATCCAAAGAAGAAGTCTTAACTGGTACCGGGTATGGGAAATCTTACCTAAGAGACTATTCAGAAGGTCAAGAAAACCCTGCTCCAGCTCTAGAGGCTCCTCAAGCACCTTCTTCTCCTGCTGTCAATAGTCCATCAACTTCATCATCTCCAATAGAGCCATCTCTTTCCAAACCGATGACAGTCGACAAATGAAAATAGTCTGTCCATTTTGATAAAATATTGAAGAAGACTCCAACTTTGGGACTTGAGAAGCCGTATAACTTTGATATATTAGCTCAACTGGCTAATATCCCGACAAGGTTGTTAATTTTTGAGCTACTCGTCTTTCAAGGAAACTCAAGAAACATTGAGTGAAGCTTTGATGCAAGCTGATACTTGTCTAACATTCCTCAAGAAGCCAGAAGAAGAGCCTATAACATGCCTTCATTGTCATAGTGTGATGGAGCTGATGCCAAACATCACCTTTACACAAGACGATATGCTATTGGAAGATAATCGTCATGAACGACCACTCTACTTCACGGGATATGTCGATACCATGAAGGTTGATCGCATTTTGATCGATCCGGGGTCTGCACTTAGCATCATGCCAAAGACTCTTCTAGATGCATTAAAGATTCATGTACACAATCTTTCAACAACCATCACGACGATCTTGGGATTCAATTCTGGAAGAAGTGAACCTTTGGGAAAGATCCACCTGAAAGTCTAAATAGGCAATCTTCGTACAAAGGTTACTTTCTACGTGATCGATAATCATGGCTCTTATAATGCTTTGCTGGAAAAACTCTTTCTGCATGAGCATAACATTGTACCATCCACTTTACATCAATGCTTCAAATATGTGGACGTCAATGGAGAAGTCCAAAAGGAAGTAGCCGACCTAAATCCTTTCAGGGGCATTAAAGCATATTGTATAGACTCTCGGATGTACAAGGAGGAGTTCATGAAAGTTGTATTGGCGATGGATAGTAATGAAGATCAAAATGATACTTCAAAAGATGTTCTCATGATCCCCGTCAAAGGACGTACTATTCGTCCCTCTTCTTCTCAGACATTGACTATACATCTTTCCTCTCATAATAAACAGAGGGAGCTCGCCCCTTCTGAGTCTCTTGTTATCGACCTTCGTCGTAACAAACCTTCACCTTCTTCTTCTCTTTCTCCTCCTTTGGTTATCAACCTTACTAAGCCTTCTGTTAAGGCTAAGAATCATGATGTAAATGATAATGTACAAATCAATAAATAAGTATCTCCTTTACAGTATACTGATGTTCTTTATTATATTCGATGTTATTTAAAAATGCTAGATAACTTCGAACCACTTACTATAGGAGCAGTTGAAGCTTCCCAAAATGAAGTATTGCTCGAGCTAATGCTGGACTCCTTCTTCTTAGTTTCTTCCAGGAAGAAAGATGAACTTCTTATACTTTTTAGTAAAGGAACAGAACAGAAGATCACGCCCGATAGTGAAGAAGAAAATTACGATAACAGAAGACTTCAACTACGTCATTATAGTCAGCAATCAAAAGATATCATTCAAAAGATGGGCTATAATTTTAAAGCTGGTCTCAATGTCGGTAAAGGAAGGCGAACTCCTATTCGTATTTCTGCTCCAAAAGAAAAATCACAACAATACTACAGCAAAACGAAGCGGGGATTAGGTTACACTTCACCAATTTCGACTCCAGAAGCCTCCGAATTCGATAAAAAAGAAAGATCTAACTCTTCTGATTCTATATCATGGGATTCAGACACCAGTGTAGGGCACGCCCATCGAGTGACTCTATATTCCAATATAGTAACTGTCGAGTTCTCGAAAGATGACGAAGATTTTTTCGAAGCCTCTGAACCTGATCCTTGGGCACAAAGGATGGATACTCAATGGGAGCTTCGCTTTGAGCAACGTGAGCCTCCTACCGAAGATCAATTGGTTCAAGTCAATATTGGAGATAAAACTTCCCCAAAACCGATATTTGTCAGCAAAAGCCTCCCCGAAACAGATAAAGAAGAACTGATCCAGCTCATTAGGGAATACATTGATGTATTCGATTGGAGCTATAAAGACACGCCAGGATTGGATCCTCAGATCGCTACCCATAAGCTTAACATTCTGTCGAATGCGAAGCCAGTCAAGCAACAACAACGTCGATTTTTGCCCGACATAATGGATGCTATAGAAGCTGAAGTCAAGAAACTCACTACCTGCAGTTTCGTCAGAGAAGAACAACATCCAGACTGGGTGGCTAATGTTGTCCCAGTTTTGAAGAAAACATGGAAAGTTCGAGTCTGCATCGACTTCAGAGATCTTAATGAAGCTTGTCCCAAAGACGAATTCCCTCTTCCAATCACTGATGTTATGATTGACAACACTTACGGATTTGAATGTATGTCCTTTATGGATGGATTTTTAAGATATAATCAAATCAAGATGCATCTAGAAGATAAGAAACATACATCTTTTTGTACTCCTTTTGGAGTCTATTGCTATACTGTCATGCCATATGATCTTAAGAACGCTGGTGTAACTTATCAGCGGGCCATAAGTACTATCTTCTGTGATCATTTGCGAAAGACGGTTGAATGCTATGTAGACGATATTGCTGTCAAAAGTCGTATAAAGGAAGACCACATTCAAGACTTGAGAACTATATTTGATCTAATGTGCCAGCAATAACTCAAGATGAATCCCACCAAGTCATTCCTAGGAGTCTCTAGTGGCAAATTTCTTGGATTCGTTATTACCTCTAAAGGATACACGTTGACCCTGAGAAAATCAAAGCCATTCAAGAGATACATCCTCCATGCAATCTAAAAGAACTACGAGGATTCCAGGGACGGCTTGCGTATATCAGAAGATTTATCTCGAATCTCTCTAGACACTGTAGACCGTTCGCTCAACTCATGAGAAATGTGTATCTTTTATTTGGACTAAAGAATGTCAACAAGCATTTGAAGAAATAAAGCGGTACTTGATGAACCCTCCAGTTCTAGTACCTCCAGTCTCAGGAATATCCTTCCTGATGTATGTTCGAGCAATGGACCAATCATTAGGTGCTTTATTAGCTCAGAAGAACAAAGAAGGTCATGAACAGGCTATCTATTATCTTAGCTGTACAATGATTGGAGCTGAACATCGATACACCCCAGTGGAAAAAGAATGTCTAGCTTTGATGTTTTCTATTCAAAAGATGAGACATTATAACACTGGCCAAACTATTCATGTTATTTCTAGAGTTAACCATCTCTGGGTCCTGATGAAGAAGCCCAGTACACTCAATTCCAGACTTACAACGTGGGCTATATTGTTAGTACAATATGATATGGTTTATGTTCTTCAAAAGTCTGTTAAAGGTCAAGCCTTTGCTGACTTTCTGGCAGCTCATCAAATTCCTGAAACGTCTAAAATCTACGACGAGATTCCAGACAAAACTTCGAAGTCCAACATGATTTCAGAAGAAACTCTTACCTGGCGTCTATTCATTGATTGTGCATCCAGAATCGGACCAAAAGGTGCTATTGTTGCTGGAGTCAAAATCATCCCCGTCTTACCAGAAGGGTTAGCTATTCAAAGAGCTTATTCTTTAGATGAGCCGTGTTCCAATAATATGGCAGAATACAATGCTGTGCTCATTGGTCTCCAATTGGCTAAAAAAATTAGATATTGAGTATCTTGAAGTTTATGGAGATTCTAAACTAGTTGTCAACCAAGTTAGAGGCACGTACGAAGTTTGACATCAAGATCTGGTTCCATATCATGATACAGGGATCAGGATGGCTACTTCCTTCAAAGGCTTCTTCATCGAGCATGTACGTCGAGCATATAATACAGAGGCTGATGCACTCGCTAATCTTGCAACAGTATTAGCAATTCCAGTAAGAAGGCAACAAATGATTGTCATCACTAATAGAGAGTTATTTTGTGTCGAGAATAACTTAAATATTGAAGTCAACAACTCAAACATGGAATTCAACAATTCAGTTGAAATTTGTGCCATCAGTAAAGACTGGATGACTCCTTTCATAGACTTCGTGGTCCATGATATTTTACCCGAAGATCCTAAGTAGGCTACAACAATTCGTCGGTGGTCACTAAGATTCGATTATAATCATTCTACAAAGACACCCTACCGACGAACATTTGACGACTTACTCCTATGCTGTCTCGTAGGAGAGGAAGCGAAACAAATACTTCGTGAGGCTCATGACGGTGTTTGTGGCGCACATCAACTTGGTCCTAAACTACATGATCATATTCGCCGTATGGGCTACTATTGGCCCTCAATGGTATCTGATGCAATCGAGTATACAAGAAAGTGCCGAGCATGTATGTCAAATCTATGCTGACTTCATCCATCAACCATCAGAATTTCTTTACCCGACGGCAGCATCATGGCCCTTTGAAGCTTGGGGCATGGATATTATTGGTCCTATTAACGCTCCCTCATCTCGAGGACATCGGTTTATATTGGCCATAACTGATTATTTCTCAAAGTGGGCTAAAACTATACCTCTAGCTGAGGTCAAGACAAGCAGTGTTATCAATTTTATTAAGCATCAATTGATCTACAGATTCGGTGTTCCTCGACGAATCATTCATGATAATGGGCCGTAGTTCATCAGTCAGAAATTCACTCAATTCTGCGATGACGATAGGATCGATAATATTGCTTCTACAGCTTACAATCCTGTAGCTAATGGGTTGGCAGAAGCATTTAACAAGACCATCATCAAAATCCCCAAGAAGTTTGTTTCTACCAACAAACAGAACTGGAGTGAAAAGCTTGGAGAATGTCTGTGGGTTTATCGTACTACTGTATGTACTCCTACAGGCTGGACACCTTTCTTTTTGGTATATGGATACAAGGTCGTCTTACTATTAGAAATCTATATCCCTTTCCTAAGGATTGCCAGTGCCAATGAACTCACAACTGAAAACAATAATCGTCTGAGACTTCAGGAGCATGAAGTGCTTGACGAGAAACGGCTCCTAGCTCAACAACATATTGAGTTATACCAAGCTCGTCTATCAAAAGCCTTCAACCGAAAGTCAAAGTCTGAACATTTCAGAAAGAAAAATTAGTTCTAACCGTCAGACGTCCTATGACTATGACCTACATGAGCAAGGGCAAATTCGAAACGAAGTGGGAAGGACCCTACGTTGTAAGCAAAGTTTTCTCTAACGGAGCTTATCAATTGACTTGTAGGATGGTTGAGTCGCCATGATGCCCATTGATGGCAAATTTCTTAAGAAATATCATGTTTGAAGACAAAGTGATATCAATACAGAGAATCAGAATGTAAATAAAATTCCTTTTATTGCATAGTTCAAAGGAAATACATAAAATCAACGAGGATAAGAGCCCTCCTGATCGAAGACAAATCTTGCAAGGAGCTCGAATACATTATTGTTGGACGACACCAATAATTCACATGTAGCTTTCCGCAGAGCTTCTTCCTTAGCAGTACTCCCAGGCTCCACCAGTTTGGCGAGAATGTCCTGCTTTCGTCTAGGAATAGCCGAGCTTTCTCTTTCTTCTGGCTGAGTAGGCGGCATAGGCTTGTCAAAAGGAATATCGAGGGTGGCTTCGATCTTCTGGATAACTTCCGCCTCCTTAGGCATATCTTCTAAAGTCATTTGCAAATGAAAGAAAAGGGGTGAATAATATTCTCAGAAAAGTTCCACACAATTTATAAACAGAAAAGGCCAAATATTCTGTCTCAGGAATCGAAACAACCTTTCCTCGAAAAGGCAAGTTCGTTCATTCATCTCCTTTCATCTCGTGAAGAGGTCTTCATTTATTCTCTGTCCCGAGAATCGAAGCGACCTTTCTTCGAAAAGGCATACTTATTCACTCATCAATTTTTTAAAGCCTACATTTATTATAGTTTATTTACTTTACTTTCTCATAAATAAAGCTACAGACAATAAATACTCAAAATCTCCCGTGGAGTCTATCCGATTCATCAATTCTGTCTTTTGAAATTCAACTATTTTAAAAGATGTTTTTTTCTTTATGATAAATCCGTATTATCACAGATATTGTCCTTTTAGACACGATATTCTGTCTTTAAGTCCTAGCGGATTTGAAGATCATCAATAGAAATATGAGTTCACGTCCACATTACCTCTAGATTCTATTTTCTATACATCACATCAAGTCAAGTCATAAAGGAGAGAAAAATCATTCTTTATTCCTTCTTTAAAAATATAGATACATCTTAATAGAAATCTATTACATCTCAAATTTTTATTCTTAATTTAACAAATGAAGGTCTATTACATCTTTAGATGTTCTGGTTGGTGCCAGTTCCTTGTCGACTCGACCTAAAACAGCGAGCAAGACAACATAATCAACTCTGGTCTTCTTTCTCAAAAAGATGAGAGGAGAACCACAGAGTGCAGCAGCTCGAAGAAAAGTTGATGTCAATACAACTGGTAGAAAAAAGACGACCCTTCGTGAGAAGTAGGAATGAGATCACCCTTGTGATACGATTCCTAATTTTGTGTCTTCATCGTCCAACTCTCAAGTATAAAGGCCCTTCCTACGGCCATCTCGAGGAAGCCCTTTTTAGCTTGAAGATTTATGAGCTCTCTGATGTCTGTATCAAAGTGATTCAACTTTATAGCATCCAAGATCACCGATACCGGTTCTGGGAATTTTCGTCAGTTGTGTTGGCCCATTGGTCATGGTCAAACCTGATTTTAATAATTGATCAAACTCTGTCTTGATATAAATGCAAGTCAATTCAGATGTTTACCTACAACATTTTGGACACTGCTCAACGATGGATATCTACGATGTTCAAGACTGAAGCCGTTTGCCATTCAGAATGTACTTCCTTTAAAGGCAATATAATTTTTTATTTTATTGAGTCTAGGAATATATTATATACCAAGTCGTACTGGCAAATAGGTTGTCCGAAATTGTTTTTCAAAACTGACCTATCTCTTTAAAAATGACCTATGTTTTTGAAAAATATCCTTTTTACAAAAAGCTTCTGAAGGACTTTTCAAAAAGCCAAATTGATTTTTCTTAAAAATGAACTGGCAGAACCCAGCAGAACTCGGCCAGAGTTCGGCCAGTGTTCGGCCAAGATGAACGTTAGTGAACGTTTGATTTTGAACTTGGTCATCCTTCAGTTGCGGTTTGTTATAAAGAGTTCTATCTGAATTCTGCCCGAATTCTGTCAGAGTTCTGTCTTTGGAAAACTATAAATAGAGAAGTATTTTGATCGTTTCAAATCACAAATTTACTTTCAATATCTTCTCTTCTAAAGCTTACATTTCTTCCAAAGAGTTCTCAAAAGCTTATATTTTCAAATCTCCAGCCAGTTACAATCCTCTAGTCGATTTGTCAGTGCGGTGCGGTCTAGAAGTTTCAGAGCGGTTGTAATCAAAGGCTTGATAGAAGATACAACTCTTCACAATTGAAGTTGGTCGAGTACTTCGGATCAAAGCTTGCGTTGTAGAAGTTGTAAGAACTTTAGATCAAAACTTGTAGTGATTTTCTATAGTAGATTCAACTGGAAGTTAGAGTTCTTCCAACTGGACTAGTCCTCACAAGAGGGAAACCAGTATACATCCTTGTGTTTGCGTTTGCACTCTACTCTCTACTTTTCATTTACATATCTGTGATATATATATTATGTGATCTTGTTACTAATATTTTTAAATAGTTAATTTTTGCTGCCTACTCTATTCACCCCCCTCTAGAGTATTGCGGTTTACAACTCGTTCCTACAATCGGTCCTACAATTGGTATCAAAATAGGTTCTCCATCTAGAGGTGTATCAGAGCGGGTTATACAGGTAAAGCAAGGTAAAATTACAGTTATATTCAATTTTTATATAGATCACAGCATTACACATGGCAACTGTAAAATTCACAAGTGAAGGCCAAGCCACAAACAGACCTCCACTGTTTGACGGCACAAACTACACTTATTGGAAAACACGTATGAGTTTTTTTTCTAAAATCTCTTAATTTTGACTTATGGTCTGTAGTTATTGATGGCTATAAAGAGCCCCCTCGTGTTAATGATGATGGTGTTTTGGTTGAAAAACCTCATGACAAATATGATGGAACTGGGGATTCCCAGGACCCTTCCTTTGGTGTGCGTATTGATCGATAGAAAGTTAAACAGATCTAATAAGTGTTCTAACCCTTCATAGGCGGAAACTAGGGTTCACGAATTATACCTGCGGCGGAAAGGAGACAAGTAATTCCTGGCAATCTCGAGCGGACGACCCCAAGATCTTCTGCACGTATTCCTTCCTCGAGTTGGACGTCGTGTGGGCGACGATCTCCCAACTTTTTCTTCTCCTTGGCAGTACTCTCTTTCTCTCCTTACGTGAATCACGAATTTAGAGAAAATTTCAGATTTCTGATCAGTAATCTAGCGGCCAGAGAATAGAGGATATATATAGGCTACGACAGGGACCATGAGAAGAAATTAGGGTTAGGCTTCCTAACTGATCTGGATATCCCGTGTTCAGCCCGAACACACAATCCAGGCCCATTAACAATAGCTCGGTCCACTAATGAGCTATTGTTGAACTACCTCCCTAATCCCAAATTATATTTGTGGGCTCCTTTTATTATATGCTCGTTTGGCTCCCCATGTTAAGATATCGTATGTCCATCGATCAAATTAAGTTACTGACAACTATATTGATTCGACATCTTTTATCCTTAAGTAGTACCGCTCAACTTTATTTGTCATGTCGGATATAATCCACCTGCAGGGTTTACATGACAATCCTTATGAGCTCCTTAAGAGGACATCATCAACCCGATGTATCGGGACATGGATTCCATTTATAATCAACAGCCCATCATACATACAATGTTATTACCCAATTCATAGAGGCTGTTGATCCATAATGAATCTCACTCTTTTATGAGTCAAAGTAAGGCACATTGCATATACATGTCCGTTATTATATCCGGATTAAGAGTACAAGCATCCATAATAACGGAGGTGTTTGTTCTTTTATGTAGTCAGTACAAAGAGAACAACCTCAAGTGGTCCTGTTCAATACACACAAAGTGCACTAGTGTAAACCTATAGTCAAGATAGACTAATACTAGATTACACTACAACCTTTCCAATAGATTGTCCAAGTCCATCTAGGTTGTGAACTATTTATATACTCCATAAGAAACTGATAATATGATCTTCTGTGTGACACCACACACCATATTATCTACAATATAGAATATCAGACATTTGCATTAACACTTGCAACAAATACAATATGCAAACATTTGCCCATATAATTCTTATTCAAAATTTAAGGAAATAAGGTTACTACAAAAGTGATGCTTTTAGTATATAACCCTAACAAAATATACAGAGGAAGAAAAAAAAGGCCAGTCTTGACGCACGTGCTATTAACGCTTTATTTTGTGCTTTAGACAGAACTGAATTCATCAGGTGTCTACTTGCACAACATCTAACGAAGTGTGGAAACCTCTCGAAGTAACCACGAAGGAACAATACATGTCAAGGAGTCAAAGATCAGTAGACTTAGTCAGGAGTACAAGGCGTTCAAAATAAAGCCAAGTGAATCAGTCACTCAGATGTTTACAAGATTCTTTGATATTGTAAATCCTTTGTCTTCACTAGGCAAGGATTACAGTAACCATAAGAAGATTCGCAAACTTCTACGAGCCCTTACAAAGAACTGGATTCCAAAGGCTACATCAATCATTGAAGGGAACGGCCTCTCAATAATGTCTCTAGAAACACTCATGGGTAAGCACTCACTCACGAGTTAGAATTTCAAGACTTTGAAGATGCTATACCAAAGGAGAAGTCAGAGAAGACGATCGCTCTCAAGGCTCAACATAGAAGAACCATCGAAGATGATTCTGATGACAGCGACTCCGACTCTGAAGATCAAGCTCTTCTGGTAAGTAAATTCAAGAAGTTCATGCGATTTAATAGGAGAACAAAAGACAGCAAAGACAACAACAACAATGAGGAAGATCCAATTTGCTACGGATGCAAGAATAAATGACACATGAAGAAAGATTGTCCCTCAACATCATCATCAAAGAAAAGCAGCAAATATGACAAAGGCTACCTGAAGAAATCTATATAAAGAAAGTACGCCAACGCAAGCATATGGCATGAAAGTGAAGCCAGCGACTCAGAAGATGAACAATCGGATGACGCTGCAAATGTGTGCTTGATGGCTTGCGATCAGGTAATCACTAATCCTCTATTTGATCCTTATGATTATTTTATCTTTGAGCAACTAGAGAGACTTTCAGTGAACTGTTAGACGACTATAGAAAATTTTGTAGTAAATATGAAACCTCTAAGAAGGTACTCAAAGAGTATAAAGGTGAAATAGGAAGATTTACCGACCAATTATATCATGTTAGAAATAATGACTCTTTAACTGAGTCTGGTGAGCTTTCTTCTATTAAATTGTTGTTACACGAGACTGTTAAGCTATCCAAAGAAAAAGACCAAACTATTATCCAGTTAAAGGAAGACCTATCTAAGGAGAGAAAGAGTCTTCAGTGTGCACAGGTCAGATTAGAATCACTCATATCTGATTATACTAGATTGTATGACACTTCCAAAAAGTTGGAAATTAGTTTAGGAAAATGGCCTGAAGTTGCTGCTTCTTATTCTAACACGTGTCAATTACCGAATCATCGGAATACGCCCAACACTGTCAGACCAAACCATGCCAAAATTGTGCCCAAGAAGACTAATAGGCATGCATTCTTCTATACTAGAAAACCAAAACCTACCAATCATGCACCTCACACTACTTTCAACTCTCAGCATGCTAAATGTCATTATTGTGGCCTCATTGGTCATATTTCTTCTGTATGTAGAATCAGAAAGTTAGTAGATTTAAATGTTTATGCGTGGATACCAAAAACTAACCAGTAAGGACCCTATAAGAAATGGGTACCAAGAGTTTCATCTGCAAATTGTTTTGTAGGTGGGACGTCCTTCACCTGCTAGAAGCAAATGGATCCTCGATAGCAGTTGCTCACGGCACATGACCGATGATGCTTTATTATTCGTAACACTGTCGAAGAGGAATAAAGAAGGATACGTCTCCTTCGGAAATAATTTAAGAGGATACATAATCGGTATCGGTGACATAGTAGGTAGATGTTTGATGGCCAAAAGCGTTGAGTGTCAACTATGACATATGAGACTCGGTCATGCAAACATGGATACAATTTCAAGACTATCTACAAAGAAGTTGGTACGCGGCTTAGCGGATATTTCTTTCAAGAAGGATATGGTATGTAGTGAATGTGAAAAGAACAAAGCTACCAAATCCGCATTCAAATCCAAAAATGCTGTAAGTACCACTAGACCTTTACAACTGTTGCATATGGACTTATTTGGACTAAGTAGAATTGCTAGTCTAGGTGGTAAGTTATATGCATTTGTCATTAAAGATGATTTTTCTAGATATACATGGGTTTATTTTCTTGCACGCAAGAATGATGCATTATCAGAATTCGTCACCTTTTGCAAGAAAGTACAGAATAAAAAAGGATTCATGATTGCTTGTATTCGTAGTGATCACGGCGACGAATTTGAGAATACAGAGTTCAAGAAATTTTGTGACACACACGGTTATTTGCATGAATTCTCTTGCCCTAGGACTCTGCAACAAAATGGAGTTGTGGAACATAAGAACAGAACTCTATCTGAAACGGCTAGAGTTATGTTAAACCAGTTTAGTCTACCTAGATACTTATGGACTGAAGCTGTAAATACAGCATGCTATATTCTCAATAGGGTTCTAATTCGATCTATATCGAAGAAGACTCCCTATGAATTATGGTTTGATAGAACACCAAATGTTTCATATTTTAAAATCTTTGGTTGTAAATGTTTTATTCTTAATACGAAAGATAATTTGAGTAAATTTGATGAAAATGTCGATGAAGGTATATTTTTAGGTTATACAGCAAAGAACAAAGGATATGGATTCTTCAACAAAAGAACCATGATCATTGAAGAATCTATCATCGTCAAGTTTGATGAGCTAAATCAACACTTAGACGATGATGACATTGAAGACATAATCGTACCAAGTACAGCTACTGCAAAACCTTCACACAAAGATACAGAACCATTACATCAGGCATCAGATGAACCTCCAAGAAAACTCGAAACTAGCAATCTTGAGACTACACAAAAAGAGATGAGATTCTTGGCTAATCATCCAAAGGATTTGGTAATTGGTGAGATTACCAAGGGTGTAAGTACTCATTCCTCTAATAAAGATATAGCTTCTTGTATTGCTTTTGTCTCACAGTTTGAACCCAAAAATTTTGATGAAGCATGTAGTGATAATTTTTGGTTAGATGCTATACAAGAGGAATTAAACCAATTTAAACGGAATCAAGTTTGGGAACTTGTTCCCAAGCCTATTGATCATCCGATCATTGGCACCCGATGGGTATTCCGAAATAAACTGAACGAGAATGGTTTAGTGACTCGTAATAAGGCTCGACTCGTAGCTCAAGGATACAATCAAGAAGAAGGTATCGACTACGATGAGACTTATGCCCCAGTTGCGAGATTAGAATCCATTCGCATGTTATGTGCATTTGTATGTTTTCATAATTTTAAATTATTTTAAATGGATGTCAAAAGCGTATTTTTAAATGGTTTTATAAGAGAAAAAGTTTATGTAGCTCAACCTCCTGGTTTTACTGATTTTAAATTTTCTGAATATGTTTTCAAGTTAAAGAAAGCCTTATATGGTTTGAAACAAGCCCCTCGTGCTTGGTACGATCGTCTAAGCTTTTTTCTACTTGATAACGGTTATTCAAAGGGAAAGGTTGACACTACTTTGTTTACAAAATCTTTGAATAACAATGTTCTTTTGATTCAAGTCTATGTAGATGATATTATCTTTGGATCTACTGATGAATCTCTTTGTCAAGAATTTTCATAATGTATGCAGAATGAGTTTGAGATGAGCATGATGTGAGAGCTGAAATTCTTTCTCGGACTGCAAATCAAACAAACCAACAACGGGACGTTCATAAATCAAGCAAAGTACACAAAAGATCTATTAAATAAGTTCGACATGGAAGCAGTCAAGCCACGTAGCACTCCAATGGCGACTTCAACCAAGCTTGATATTAATGAATAAGGCAAACCTGTCGACATATGTAAGTATCGAGGTATGATCGGTAGCTTACTTATTTAACTGCTAGTCGACCGGATATTATGTTTAGTGTTTGTTTATGTGCACGCTTTCAAGCTAATCCTAAGGAATCACATCTGTGCGCAGTTAAGCGTATCTTCCGATACCTTAAAGGCACTTCTTCTGTCGGCTTATGGTATCCCAAAACTACATTATTTGACCTAACCGGTTATTCTGATACTGATTTTGCCGGATGCAAAGTAGATAAAAAAGCACTAGCGGCATATGTCATTTCCTAGAAAAAGTTTTAGTCTCTTGGTTTAGTAAAAAGTAAAATTCTGTTGCATTATCAACAACCGAGGCTGAATATATGCCGCAGGACGTTGTTGTGCACAAATTTTGTGGATGAAACAAACTTTAGAAGACTATGGATTGTATTTTATACACATACCCATTTTCTGTGACAACACTAGTTTTATTAATTTGACTAAGAATCCTGTATGTCACTCTCGTACTAAACATATCGAGATTAGACATCACTTTCTTAGAGATCATCAACAAAATGGAGATATAGACCTTGTATACATAGACATACAGAATCAATTAGCTGACATACTCACAAAATCTCTAGCGGAAGATCGTTTCAATTATTTACGTCGAGAATTAGGAATTTTAGATATCAATAATATTAATTAATTTTGTTTTATTAATTATTTATTCTATACTCGATAACTGTTTTCGAGACAAGCCTAAAAAGAGTCTGTCTGTCACCAAGACTACGGTCGAAGCGAAGCGGTATTTAAGAGTTCCCCGGTGAACCTCCGTTAGCTGGGACAGTACTCCTACAGCTAATCTGAGACAGATGCTGAGTAAAGAATAGTAATTTGTAAAATAATATTAATTATATTATTTTGAGATTTAAAATTACTAAACTTTGAATTAAATATTTGAAATAAATTAAAAAAAAAAGATGTGGCCCTATTTCTATTATTTTTGATATATATATATATATATAGCCAGGCAACCTTTGGCAAATTTGGCCCGAGTTCAGTCCGAATTTGGCTAGAGTTCGGCTGGGTATATATATGTACCAGCCAGAACCCGAGGCTCCCGTCTTCTTCATTCTTCCAAACATCCTCAAACAGCAGCATCCGTGCCTCCAAACCCTAGCTCTTCTCCACCATTGTTCTTCCAATCCGTGTGGAGATCTTCGTCCAAATTTTGGATTTGTGCGGAGAATTTTGTCCTCAACATATCCAATTCTTGGAAGGTATAATTTCTTCTCTCCTCTACTTTTTAATTCTTATGGTTTCTAGAATTTTGGAAAGAATGCCTAAGTTCAATCCCTTCAAGAGGAAGAAGACCAATGCCAGTGAAGAGGCATCGTCTTCTGATCCGTATATGGATTGCCACTTTTCTCTGGTCCAATCGGACGATGGTGCATCGGACGGGTTTTACTTTAAAACTTCCGACCAAGCTTTATTGTGGTATGTCGATTTTATTATACGTACTATTTGCACCGGATCACCGATTAAATGGACTATCTTTTTCGATCACCGCCCTTACGTTGAGGCATTATGGTTACATCACTTTGTTACCTTACAATTTTCTATTGCTACTAGTGCCATTAGATTATTCTATTATAATTTCGTGTAAGACACTTTTACTGCGAGAACACGTGCCGGAGGGATCGATATCGAATTCACTGATGACACGTTAGCAGAAATCCTTGGTATTCCAAACGAAGGTGCCCCGCTCGATGACATCACTGATTTTGATTTCCCCGATGGTATGACTCTCGTTAGTTTCAAGAATGAGCTTTGTGCGCCCGCATGCGCTCGTCCTGGAAAGTTCAAGGCTAATAACTTGAACTTGTTTAACTACAAATTACGTCGCATCATCTATTCCACTTTACTTCTAAAATCTACTTCCAAAGATGATGTCACTGTACTTAAGCTTTTTGCTCTATATCACATTCTTAAGGGGATTTTTTTCTGTCCCTAAGACTATCATTCAGATGATGGGTAGATGTCGCAGAAGAGACTGTAACCTCTCTTATGCGATGATCATTCCATGCATCTTTCAGAGATTTGACATTGACCTATCTACTTGTGCTGTTGACCCTGAACCCAAGTTTCTCAAACTCTCTCGTCGCAGCATTGCCACTGTTCTTCTACCTACTTCACCTGCTTGTCCTGTACCTACAACCTCTGCACCTGGTCCTTCTCATTCTTACCCTATGACATTTGAGGGTATTCATCAACACCTATCAGATCTGCAGTCCTTTTATGTTGAGACTTCCAGGGAACATGAGTTCTGTGACGTGACTCAGTTCCAGGCTATTGTCAACTCCTTCGCCGATCTGAGATTTACGTAGACGGGTCACTCTGCTAGCTCTCTACCTCGAGATCCTTCTGTTTCTGGCTACCGCATTGATGATGAGGCGGTCCACTCTCTGTTCCAGCTAGGGAATGCTTACGATTGGTATCGTACTACTGGTGCCACTCCTCATACTTCTGGAGCTGGTACTTCTGGACATGCTGGCGCTGCAGCTGATGACGATGATGATGAGGATGATGACTTTTGAGATGTTATGATTTTTGAGACTGTTATTTTTATCTTATGTTTACTTGGAAATGCTCCGACATTCTAAGTTATTATCAGCACCTTTTATTTTAGTTATTATGTGACTCTTTATAGACATGATTTTTATTATGCCTCAGTTTGGCATACGTTTCACTTAGTTTATTATTCAGCACTTTATTTGTTTCAGTTTTATTCTAGCATTATCTCTTTTTCTTGCTTCCATATAAACTGCCTGTGAAAAATATCATGCCTCTGTTGTTTATACAATATCTTTTTAACTGTTTATATCATACCTGTGATGAATGTTTTATATATATATATATATATTTTTCTTCGCTGTGTGTTACTTATGCATTTATTGCGGGGGAGCTTTCTCTTTTACAATTATTTTGCTAAGTGAAAATGAGGGAGAAATAGATCTAACATCTTCATGAATGCAGGTTATGAACAATTTTTGTTTTCTCTGGTATTATACACTTTTTGAATTGATCCAAACTTAGATGTTATATCGGCAAGGTTTGTCAATTATTAAAATGGGGGAGATTGTTGGCCCATTGGTCATGGTCAAACCTGATTTTAATAATTGATCAAACTCTGTCTCGTTAGAAATGCAAGTCAATTTAGATGTTTACCTACGACGTTTTGGACACTGCTCATCGATGGATATCTACGATATTCAAGACTGAAACCGTTTGCCATTCAGAATGTATTTCCTTCAAAGTAATATAATTTTTCATTTTATTGAGTCTAGGAATACATTGTACACCAAGTCGTACTGGCAAATAGGCTGTCCGGAATTGTTTTTCAAAACTGACCTATCTCTTTAAAAATGACCTATGTTTTTGAAAAACATCCTTTTTACAAAAACCTTCTGAAGGACTTTTCAAAAAGCCAAATTGATTTTTCTCAAAAATGAACTGGCAGAACCCTAGCAGAACTCGGCCAGAGTTCGGCCAGAGTTTGGCCAAGATGAACGTTAGTAAACGTTTGATTTTGAACTTGGTCACCCTTCAGTTGCGGTTTGTTACAAAGAGTTCTGTCTGAATTCTGTCTTTGGAAAAACTATAAATAGAGAAGTATTTCAATCATTTCAAATCACCAATTCACTTTTAATCTCTTCTCTTCTAAAGCTTATATTTCCTCCAAAGAGTTCTCAAAAGCTTACATTTTCAAATCCCAAGCCAGTTACAATTCTCTAGTCGATTTGCCAGTACAGTACGGTCTAGAAGTTTCAGAGTGGTTATAATCAGAGGCTTGATAGAAGATACAACTCTTCACAATTGAAGTTGGTCGAGTACTTCGGATCAAAGCTCGCGTTGTAGAAGTTACAAGAACTTCGGATGAAAACTTGTGGTAATTTTCCATAGTGGATTCAACTGTAAGCTAGAGTTCTTCCGACTGGACTAGTCCTCACAAGAGGGAACCAGTATACATCCTTGTGTTTTTGTTTGCTCTCTACTCTCTACTTTTCATTTACATATATATGATATATATATTATGTGATCTTGTTACTAACATTTTTAAATAGTTTATTTCTGCTGCCTACTCTATTCACCCCCCTCTAGAGTATTGCGCTTTACAACTCATTCCTACAATCGGTCCTACAAGTTGGTCCCTTATAAACATCAGAAATAAGGAGAGAATACAGTAAATGTTCTTTTCTTCTCGTAACTATTTATATGCAATTGAAGTTGAAACGTTATGCGCATCCATAGGCGTATATTTCGGGAAGAAACACCTCGTGTTGTTTGGAAGTTTATGTTGTCAAAACCGAAAAATATGGGATATATTAAGACAGTTACACAATAAAGCTGACATACGCCCAAAATCGAGACGTGTCAACACAGTTACGAGACAAAAGTTCAAATGAGCCAGGATCTTTAAAGTCAAACTATTTTTGTCATTTTATAATGAAAAGAAAAAAAAGACAGACACTACCAGGCGCTATGGATATTATGTAAATAATGACCATCTCATGTCACATCATTTCTTCTTCCCACCATCAGCCTGACGCAAAGCAGCGCTCAACTCCTCTATATTGTGGATCCCCGAGCGATACATCAGACGGAGGAATCCTTCCCTTTGTTCCAGTGCGCCACGATCTTCAGAAGATGATGGCCTACCTTGGGAACGAGCAAAAACTGCTGGGGTCAGGCCAAAGCAGTTCAGAAAGTTCTCCACCCTCAGGGACGGGTCGGCTTCCAGCAGATATGTCGTAGGCGCAGAGTTTGACTTCTCTTCAGAAGCCTCCCCATCGATAGTGAGGTTTTTCTTCTCTTTCATTCTCTCCTTGGGTGCCATGAGAATGAATGAGGAAGAAGGATTGTAACCTCATGCCTATATATACAGTGAAGGTCAGCTCCCGCTGACTCTTCGTTTTCCCAGTAAATGGGCGTATAACACTTAACAAGAGAGAAAAGAAAAAGATGTTTCAAAAAAGAGCACCCCTTAAATAGGTTCATCGTTGGGAATGAACCAAGTATTTAATGCTTTGTTTAGTCAGGTTGCGTGACACTCACATTGCGCCGCACTCAGCTTGCGCAGCTATCAGGTTGCGTAACAATCATGTTATGTCACATCTTGTCGCACAACATGTCAAAATTGTATCCAAAATATAGAACAAATTTTGAAGTATCATGCAACATGGGTCAACAGCAACCAAACCCTAAAAAGGGAGGGACAAGTTATGAGTTGCGCCCCACTCTAAAAAGAATGGGTGCACGATGTCATGAGCTAGCCAAATCCTAAATAGGGTAGTCGATGATAGGTTCTATGATCAAGTGCTTACCTTCTATGGTCGGGTTGGCTATCTCCCGACGTAACGAGGGTGGAGCTCGCGTGGATGGATCGGCCACAGTCTTTCCTTTTTCAGCAGCGGAGTGCTTGGGTGCTATTACTACCGATCGAAGCTCTCAAAGATCGGAAAGAAGGAGAAGAAGATAGGGGTTCTCTCGAGCAATCCCAAATGATATGAAGAATAAAAAAACTCTAAAAAGGGTATGGCTATTTATAGCCCAAACAGTTACGCAATATGTGCTGAAGAATCGGGCTCGAGTTGACTAGCGCAATCAAAACAAAACTAGCATGATTCAAAGTATTTCAAAACTTTGAAGTATTGTTCAAGTTTCAAAAACTTTGAAGGGTGTCTTGTAGAGGCTAAAAATCAAGCAGTACCAGCCTTTAAAGTGTTCGATCATTAGATGATGCCAAATCATTACATTATACCAAACCATCGAGTTGTGCAGCATCAGGTTGTGCCAACATCTGGTTACGCAAGAGTCAGGTTGCGCGAGCACCACGTGGCACACTTCCTTGTGAAGATGTAATGACATCATCATTGCCTGACAGCTAACATCACGATGATTAAGGAAAATTCATTCGAATCCCACGCAACGCGATGCTCGAGAAGATTTTGTGAACATATAATTAATGCTGACAGAAAACCTAGTCAAAGGTGCCAGTTGTTGAGTTGCACCCATGTGCAACTTGGCTAGTTGGCGCTACTTGATCAACTCTTATTTTTTAAAAGCAAGGTGATGTGGCGCGCAAGCCACCGACTTTGCAGAGTGTGCCCACTATACTGCCTATGACCACGGGCATCTCAATCAAACGATGACACACGTCCACATCAGTTGGTGCAACCTCTCACACAGTTTGCCATATTGTGCCTACGCGCAACCTGATGAAGCTCGTGCAAGGTGATCAAACAGTGTTCAGAACAAAATAACGTGGCATGTAAGCCACTAACTTCACAGAATGTGCCCACTATGCTGCCCACGACCACGTGCATCACAATCAAACGATGCCATACGTCCACAACATTTAGTGCAACCGTTCGCAAAAGTGAACAGGAGGCGCGCAACCTGAAGCACACGCAACCCAGAATAATTGCTAAACAGTTATTTTAAGAACTTTATAAATAGAGTTTCAAATCAATCCCAAGGTATCAAGAATGATCATAATCTCCTGCTAAAGTGCTGTTGCATCCTCCAGAGGCTCGTGTCTTCGATATCACATCGTCCAAAGGATAAAGTGATCATCTTTTGATCAAATTCCTTTAGTTGTACTTCCCCAAAAATCAATTGTACTCTTGTACTCTTTTTTCTAAGTTTGTAATAAAGATATTTGTTCTTACAAACATTCCTGACCACGTATTCAAGTTATGAAAGGCCCTATATGGACTCAAACAAGCCCCGCGAGCTTGGTACGAGCATATTAGCTTCTTTCTACTTGAAAACAATTTTCCAAGAGAAAAATTGATACAACCATGTTTGTAAAATCTACTTGATCTATGTTATTGGTATTAATTTTAATAAATGATATTACATTCTGATCTACTAATGAGATGATATGTAAAGATTTTCTAAGTGTATGTAGAGTGAATTTGAGACGAGCATGATTGGAGAACTCATATTCTTCCTAGGATTGTAATTCAAGCAAGACTCACAAGGAACGTTCATTAATCAAGATATGAACAAGAAGGATATGTTCAGGAAGTTTGACATGGATAACACAAAATTTATCGGAACTCTCATGACCACATCAACAAAGCTTGATCTTGATGAAAGTGGTAAACCTATGGATACGTAAGTATCGAGTTATGATAGGTAGTTTGTTATACCTAACTGCTAGACGCTCAGAAATTATATTTTTTTATATGTCTTTGTGCTATATATCAGGCTAACCCTAAGGAATTACATATGTTCACAGTTAAGCGTATTCTTCGACACTTTAAAGAAACTTTAACGATAAGCCAATGGTATCACAAAACCACGTCCATTGACCTTATTGGTTATTTGGATACAGATTTTGCTGGATGCAAAGTTGATCAAAAAAATACCAGCAAATTTGTCATTTTCTAGAAAAGTCTCTAGTCTCCTGGTTTAGCAAAAAGTAAAATTATGTTGTATTATCAACAACAGAGGCTGAGTAGCCGTATGACATTATGGTGCACAAATTTTATGGATGAAGCAAACCTAATAAGAATTAAATCTATACTATAATAACATTCATATTTACTATGATAGCTGTTTGCAAAAACAAAAGTTGTTTGATTACAAACTGAGAAGAGTGTGTACAAGAGTACAAGTTGATTTCTGGGGAAAGCACAACTATAGGAATTTGAAGAAGAAAGCCTTTGGAGAGTGCTGCGGCAAGTGTTCAGGAGATTATGATCATTACTGATGCTTTGAATGTGATTTGGAACTCTATTTATAGAGTTTAGAGTAACTGTTAAGTAGTTATCCTGATTGGCGCACACTATATTTGGCGTGCCATTCATCCAGTCGTACAAACGATTGATTTAATTACTTGGATACGTGGTATTCTATGATGGAGATGTGCTTGGTAATGGGCACTGTCACGTACACATTCTTCGAGATTAGTGGCATACGTGCTACGTCATCTAACTAATTCTCGATGATTTGATCGGATAGCGCCATTGTCGAATGGCACCAAGCACTATTTGCTGTTTTTATGCACCCTACATAATTTATTGATTACCTCATGCCAACTATGAATGGCACGAGGCAGTTGTCAGTCAATTTGACAATCTGACATAATCTTCTCGAGCACCACGCATTTGGGATTCAAAACAAAATTTTCTCGTCTGATGTGCTGTCAGTCATGATAAAAACTGTTTCAACTTCTCGAGGAAGCTTACCACATATCAGTCAGCACCATTTGAAGCCCAGCGCCAATTGATGTCATGCACCATCTACTGTTTGGCACCATTTTACTATTTGAATGCTGGCACCAATTATGTGTAGCGTATGATGATGTTCATACTTTTTGAGCTTCTACATGACCCCTTCAAAAGTTTCCAATTTAAAAAACTTCAAAATTTGGAATACCTTGAATAAGAATCCTTTCTATGTAATTGGCGCATGATAGAGTTATAACCGACTATGAATTTTAGGCACAATTGGAAAGACTGTTACGGATAGCATTTAGGCTATAAATAGCTGACAGAAGAGAGAGAAAACACTTTTACTCAAAACTCTCTTCTTCTCAAGCTCTTCATCTTCTCCTTCTTCAAGTTCTCGAAGCTTTTGATCAATAGCCCCAAAGAGAATGCGATCGAGAAAGGAAAAAAATGGTTGGAGCCACTTTGCGTGTGCCTCTACTGATGGTGCTACAGCATGTTATGCCATCTGCGAGAGCTGAGGAGGCGAACCCTGCTTTTGAATGTGAGGAGAACCGATCGGGGAAGACAAACCGAAGGCTCACGCCATTCATGTATAGCATGATCAAAGGCCAATATTGACCGCCTCTTTCATAGTGTTGGTCAATGCTTTGCACCATCTACAAGCTACGCCACCTCTTTCAATGTATTGGCTCAAAATCAAAACAGTGATGCCCTGCGCCATTGTCATATTTTGAACATGATGCACCATCTGATGTCATGCGTTAACTGACTAATACGCCATCTATTTTGAGAGCTGTTAGATTGCATGCGCCAACTGTGGACTGCTTTTCACATCCTGTGCCATCCATGATCGGCGTAGAGTATTTCTTTAAGAAATAATCTTTTTTAAGATTTTAACTCTGAATTTTCTTTTGTAGTTGATCTGAGGGAAGACCCTTTTGCGCAGGAATTGACTTCTGCTTTCCGGGTGTCTGAGTACCAAGAAAACCTATCTCATGTTGACTTTCCATAATATGATGAGCCCTATATAATCAGGTCTATAAAACTCCGCTGTGTCTGATAAATGGCACACTATTTCCGTCTGAGGACACAAGACCTTATAAGAAACCTGTATTCCTCTTTGGAGAAGCCATAGCTATAGACTCTCAGCCAAAGTCGAAGAAAGATCATCGAGCCTTCGTAAGAGGAAATACATTGGTATACCTGCCTGAGATGATAAGGAATATGTCTCTATCTCGATATGCCCATGCTAGCTATCCAAGAAAGATGTCATGGGATCTGACTCCTGCCGAAGAAGCTAGAGTTGGAAGAATATGTCACAGGTATGGGGACCACAATAGAGACAACTTTCTCTGCAATTCTGATTAGCATAGCACCCGTTTAAGGGGTCTGAGACCAAGTTGCCTACCGTCTGATAACACGGCCGTAATTTTGCCCGTCAGAATACCCATCTTTGCAAATATGTCTACTGCGTCTAAGGGAGAATATTCTCATAATGCTACCATAAGACTAACTGGCTTAGTGTATCCGAAGATTATTCAATGGAACCGTCCTTCTATGTTGGCTTTAAACAACTTACGTGAGAGGTTACAGGAACTGGGACTCTACGAAGCCGTTTTGACTACTTCTTGCGGAGTCCAAAATAACTCTAACATATTTCTGGCTTTAGCAGAAAGGTACAACAGTAGGACTAGTACTCGCCGCTCCTCACGGAGAATTAGGCTTTGCTCTCCATGAAATACAATTTCTTTCCCATCTGCCAATGTGAGATAACCCTTATGAAGAGTACATACCAACGGAGGACGAGCTAGAGGCCTTAGCCAAAGTAAACCCTTGTATGGTAGTAGTTCTCGATGAATTATTGTATCACTTTACAACCTGCATGCACCTGTACAAGAGTGGTGCTACATGTTATATATCTAAATGGTTGGTATACCTCTTATTTGGTCATAACACAGACCCTAAAGTGCAAGATCAGTCTGAATGTATGCCTTGCTTCTCTGAGCCGCTTTCAAGCTATTTCTCAGCTAATAGAGGAGACAAGCTGTACTGACACGGAGTTAGCCAAATCTTAGAATGGTTATGCTGTCAATACCCCTCGAGAGAGTTACAAAGCAGAGTGGCCTCGATTTATCTCCATAAGCTACTTTAGCAAGCTTTCTTTCTCTGTGGTTATGACGATTTGTCATACCGGATGCCAGTACCGTTGATCGAATCCATCGTAGCGTGCTATTTGTAGCAGTGCATTTATTATTTGGCTACAAGATAGACATATTATCTGCGATGACCAGTCGGCTGAATGCAGGACTTTGGAGTTTCACCGATGGTTTGATAGAAAAACCCAACAATCGAAAGGAATACCCTCATACCAAAATTCCGTACACATATCTGTTTGGCTGGTTGTTATTGCATCACCCTTCATTGATGGGTCCTGACCTTAGAGTCGGAGGAGCGTTGGCAGCCAATTTTATTAAAAGATTTGCTAAGGCTAAATGAAAAAATCCAACAATCAGAAGGAATACCCTTGCACCGAAATGCCAAACACATATCTGTTTGGCTGGTTGTTATTGCATCACCCTTCATTGATGGGTCCTGACCTTGGAGTTGGAGGAGCGTTGGCAGCCAATTTTATTAGAAGATTTGCTAAGGCTAAATGGAAGGTTATGTCTTTATCTAACTGCAGAAAGCAATAAATAGGTGATAGACTGGAAGTTTTTCTGCACCCTTTCTCCACTTAGATATGAAAACTTTTCAACCATTATCCAAGATTTAGTGCCCGTTGGTTCTCTCCCCACTCCTGAGGCCTTTAGTTGGTTGAAGTCAATCAGGCCTTCACACCTGGTATAAAGGTTTGAAAATAATTGCTATCTGGAGCCTTATTTGGCAAGTCGCTTTGCTTGTCAATTTGGTTATGACCAACTGCACGTCAGAAGTGTGATGACTTGTCTTAAAGCTTTCGTACACTTGATTGATGGAGCCTGCGGATGAAGATATTATAATGCGAGAGGTACACGGGCTCTATTCACCATGCCTTCTACCATTGTTTGAAACGGTCCGCGCATATTGAGTTTATATGCACATTTTTATACTTCAGCCAATACCTTCATTGAAGGTTTTTCGATAAATGATAGCTTCATCGGAACACAAAAAATATTCAATTGGGACGCGGCTACCATAAACTTAACTGAAGCTGAGGAGAATGTCCTTGTCGAGGATCCTCAAGAAATTATGAATACGGGTCTTGTTGATGAAGGTCAAGATCCATTGAGCGGCCTTCTTAGGAAATATAAAGAGAAGTCTCATGCCAAGAAGGTTGCGAAGAAGCAAAAGGTTTAAGCCTCCATACAGTCAGTCCAAAATAATCATGCTTCTCCTATTATTGTGAAGAAAAAGACAAAAGGGACTACCGTCGTTGAGAAGTCCTGAGTCAGGACTGGACTTCAGATACGACAAATGGAATCTGGGTCGTCACCCAGCTTAACTACTTCACTCAGGGGATCAACTCCATCTCCGTTCTGAATAAAGAGTATAGGGGCTGAAGAGGAGACAACAAAGAACAGCCTGCACCTGAAGAAATACAGACTCAACCGTCTGTTCTCATTGAGACAGTTGTAGCATCTCCTCAGCCATTATTCAAGCATTCGACCAGAGGAAGATATTAGCCGCACAAGCTCGGGGTAGAAAAATTGTAGTTTCTTCCATATTTTCTTCTCGAAAATAATCTCCTAGCTAAGGAACATTGTCGGTGTCACCCGAAGGCGTTTTTTCTTTACAAGGTGATGTCTTTACTTTTTTTGTTCAGCAAGAGTTACTTAATATTAATCCTATGGCAATTTGTATTGATATATCTTCATCTCTAGAACCTCTAATTACCAGTGCTCCAACTCTAGCAGTTGCAGCAGACACTCCTGGTATTGTGGTTTCAGAACCGTCGATTGCAGGATTCACTATTCCATTATCTACAACGACATTGGCGGTATTTGCTGCAGCTGATCAACTAGTGAGCCAACTCCAACTATTTTGGTGAATATCCCTTTGTGGCTGATACAGAGCCAATAATTCGCCCAGCTCTAAAAACCACCACCCCCAACGAGTAACCTCAGTTTGTGATGAGAAGGAGGTAGTGCCTCCTGAAACTCTAGAATCTTCTGTACCTCAAACCCTTGTAGCTCCTGTTCTGAGCGAAGCACCTTCTCAAAATAAGAGGATGATAGAAGCACTGTTAGATTGCGAGGACGATCCGATTGGTGCCGCTTCTGATCCTGGTCAGAATGAAACTCCAAATATTGGTCCAGGATTTGGTGGCTCAGGAAAATCAAGTTATTATTGAGTGTGACGGTCACCAAGATGATAGTAAGCAAAGCCCTAGTGATGCTAATCAGAGCTTCAAAGAACTGCCAAGAGGTGAAGATCTGATGTTGAAGTCGAAGGCGACGAAGGCCCAGGTAATAATGAAGGCGAGGATGAAGATATTAACATCGAAGGAGACATCGATGTCGAGGGCAATAAGATCCCTAATGATGACAGGAAGGAGGATGTTGACATCGAGGGTGACGAGAACCCTAAAGAAGTTGATGCTGAGGAGATTTTGACCTCAGCTGAACATGTCTTTGAAACAGAGGGGGCAGAGGTAACAGCCCCAGTTGACCAGGCTGAATTTATGTCAGGTGGCCCTGAAGCTGGGAGTAGCCATGTTGCCGTTTCTGAGAACACCATGATGAGGCTCCTTGCAGAGCGAGAAACTATGCCTCGTGAGACTCCATATGTTCTGCGAAACTCAGGTGAACTTCTGACTTTATTCATCATTACTCCTTTTAATATTCTTTGACATTGTATATAATGATTGTGCTTTTTGATTACAGAGGGTCCCACAGGGACTATTGCTGCAACCTCGTTGGTGTCTACGGCTTTCAGCTTCAGCTCTTCCATGGTCCCTCCGGACATAGGGACTCAGATTGTAGAGAGAAGATCTTCGAGGATGCCTATACCGAAATCTCTGGGTGCACAATCCGTGATTCCTCCAACTTCTACAGAAGGAGGGATTCGGGTAGAAGTGGAGACTCCTGACGTATCGGTGATGACAAATAGCATCATCGAGAATTATATCAGTACTTTCTTTACTTCTTTGAGAACTCTTATTCAGATGGTTTTAGAGAAAGGCCACCCTTACGAGTCAGTAAAGAGAACTACCTCTTTCGTTTTTGAAGCCATCCACAATATTGGCGATCTTAAAAGAGTCAACTTCTTGGAACACATCTTGGATGCGCTCGAGGAGCCTATCAAATCCTACCAAGATTTGACAAGAGGCAACATCTAGAGACTCATGGATGCGGAATATGAAGCAATGGCTCATGAGTTTGAAGCACGAGAAACAGCCCTAGAAGATTTAGCAGTCGCTTTCTCAGCACGATCTTGTAACGCCCTAGTCCCAAAATACTTGCGACTAAGTACGTGGACATGCTAGCTGCATACATACGAAGTATACTCCAACATATGGAAACCTCGTATGTATCCATAAGCTGTAAAATACAGTAAACCAAGACAACTAATCTCATCCACCAAATAAAAGAATAATAATATAAATCAACTTTGAATTTGTCATTTATACGTGCAGTTGGACGGAGACAAATCCACTACCAACTATTTAAATAAAAGAAAATATACAAGGGAATGATCGATTGAAGGACAAAATGAACCAAGAGCAATCCTCTTCGAAGAAATGGAGAAAAGAACGGTCTTGGAAAGAACATTTGTGAAACATCACAAAAGCACACACCTGGAGAAATCACCAGGTCCTCAGAGTGACGTAACAAGATAATTAAAGAATATGCCACATAACTAAATATATATTATATGCCATAATCACAAGTAAAGTAAAATGGTCCCAATTGTAACAAGATCCTATATCTCATCATCGAAACAGTGGACTAACCCTACAACCAAACAAGGACAAGGAGCAGAACACTATTCCATGATGCAACATTATCCCAAGTTACTAATGGAACGTGGTGACGTGACATTGACGAGGGTTACCTGACAATTCTAACGTATTTATGAAGTTAAGTACAAATCTTTCGTCGCATGTGCCCTGGCTGTAAATAGGATCTGGTATAGTCCCTACTTGGGCACCAGTAACCTAAGTGCATGATGTTAAAAAACGACAGTGGCCAACCTGAGTGGATCATCTTACCCCAAGCGCATAATGTTCAAGAACGTCAGTGGCCAACATGAGGGGGTAAGCATACCCGTATCTCCAGCGGGGCTTCCGGGTTACAAGGAAATGTGTAATAGAAGCCCATACGACAAAAAAGTTCTCCCCAACCGAAGTACCTATTCAAGTCGCATCCACGACCATGTACCTCTACCAACAACTAAGTCTCCTAGCATGCCTCTATTAGCAGTTAGACCTAACGCATGTGCACGGGTGATCAGCCAACACGCAAGAACCTCTACATGCTACATATCTCACACATACTCATGGTACAAATGTGATAAGGTTTATGTAATATAATAAAGATGGTAGTCCCTTAACTCTAGGTCCATATGCAATCAAAGGATAATAATTAAAGTAAAACTAATATCACTGAGCAGGTAGTAAATCAGGCACTGTAAAAATGGTACAACTAGAAGAACTAGAAATAAATACACAGCAATATACAATAAATAAAATATAGACTAATTATAAACAATAAATTATGGCAAGTTATCTTGCCTGAGGTCGTGTGCAAAAAGGGCGACGTCCGATAGCTCGAACCGTCAGAATAGTGAAGCGATGAAAGCCAAATCCCGCATACATCCTCGGATGCTGAAATAAATACCACAAACATGTTTGGAATAAAAGATATGTCTAGAAAATGACTGTCCAAAAGTCTAATTCTTGAACAGGGGCAAATTCGTAATTTTAGGTCAAAACGATATCCGTCGTTGGACCTATTTTGTACCAAAATGCGTGCCAGAACCTACGGTCTCTAAAGTCCTCAACTTAAATGTCTACAGGTCCAGTTTGAGGAGACGAACCCAACGATATGTCCAATTCTGGATTCCGATGAGCCTTGCACAAATTTGCCTGTTGGAGCGGGTCGCGGGCCCGCCAAATAGGCATTCCAGCCGACCTTCTTAAAATCGGGCCAAAATTGGCATACATGACCAGAAAAATGATACGGTCCTGCTGGAACAAGTTTTGTTTCAATTCGACGAACGTGCTCAAGGTAATTGAAGAATTTGTAAAGTGACCGATACTGTGAATTTTGACGGATACGCATCAAATTTGTCACGCACACGTAACCAATTTGAATTCCGTCGAAGCCCACACATCCGCAAAGTCGATACGCACCTTTTGATGTTTTCGGTTCGCGGCCACGTCGCCTGGTTTGACGGGACGTACGTCGTATCGAGGTTTTTCAAGATAAAAAATAGATTGTTCTCTATTTTAAAATTAATTTTTACCATAAAATAAACCTCTAGAAATTAAACAAAAAATAGGGTTTTGATCTTGTTAAGGTTGTCTAAAATTCTATTCAGGTAGATTTCTAAATTTCACAATATCCTGGTCGTAATTCGATCGTAAACATGGGTAGTCGGGACAGTTTCTATAGTCCAAAATTTGAGATTTTTTTTCAATTTTGGAACTCGTTTTGCGACACACACAGTACGAAATAAAACATTCTATTTGAAGAGATTCGTAGAGGGTTAAGTTGTCGATGTACCTGCGAAGAGGACGTGCAAAATGGTGCAACGAGGAGACGAGATTTGTGCCATAAAGTTGGGGGTTTGCCGCCGCTGCTGCTGTTGGCGTTGATGTTCCCATTGTCATGCCTGGTCCAGCCGGCGGCCACCGGCGGCTGCACGCTCGTGCGGCGGAGACCTGGGCCGCACGCGTATTAGGAGGTCGGCGGGTCAAGGGATTCAGCTAGGGTTAGGGTTTTGTTTAATGTTGTCGATGTTGTTGTTGTTGTCGTTGGTGTGGTTGCTGTGTTAACATAAAGGTTCGGGCGTCCCTAGGTTGGCTCGGGCCTAATTGAGCACTGTTCTCGTAAGGGAACAGTGGCTCTGGCCCATGCTCCTTTTTTTTTTTTACAAATTTACTTCTTTTTTTAAACTATTTATAAACAATCGTTATATATATATACAAAAAATTCTAAAAATTATTCTAAAATTCCCAAATACTTACGAGATATTTTAATTGAATATTTGTACCACATTTTTACTTAACAGTAGCAAATTCTTGTTACTTGTGCTATTAGTAGAAATTAAAAATCATTATTGTTTACAAATTATTCATATATATTTCTTTTCAAAATATTTAAAAATGTAATAAATTAAAAATCCTAAACATCTTAAAATATTCGAATAATTATTCTGTACACTTTCCTATCACAATTTGTTAACAATTTAAATACTAAATTTTTTAAAATGAACATAATAATAATAAAATCCTAAAAATTTAAAAAGTCCAACACAATACTTGTAAAATATATCATATAAAATCCCTAAAATTTAGGGGTTTTACATCCTACCCAACTTATAAAAATTTTGTCCTCGAAATTAAAAATAATTTTAATATATGAGAATATAAATAATAAGTTTTAATGCAAGGGGGCAGGTATGTCATATCGTAGCTTGGTTTATAAAATCATGAATTAGGTGGTTATCACAGGAATCCAAGTTGATGTCATAATTTACAAGATACGGCATTCTTGGTTCAAGGTCCTACGCAACTTATAAAAATTGGCTACCCACAAGGAAATTACAAGGTTTATGGGAATGATATTATCTAGGAAGAGGCACGCGAATATTGGACACTTTCGATTGTCACAGATTCTAGATGTGCTTGGATATTGTCATGGTGTTCTTGGTCGATAACTTCTACATGTGGATTGAAGAAATTAGGGAACCAAGAGTTTATGGTCAAGAGTTGAGGGTCCTTAGTATGTGTATAAAACCTTTCTATAGAATTAGACTAGGTAAGTTTTGGAACTTTTGAGTCGTAACAACTAGAATGTGTGGGTGGGTGTTTACAGTTGTGTAGGAGACATGTGCTTGCTTGGGTGGAATGAATACATCTTAGGTGTGGCGTGTCTTGCATGGATCATGGATATTTAGTCTAGTTAAGGGGATGGGTCCATATTGGCATGGTAAAATCTAATGGAACCAAATAGGCATCCATGGTTTGTTCTAAGGTAATTGGGCCATATATGTGGTGTAAGGGCACAAGAAGGTGGGTTTGTGTGAGACATGTATGTCGTGTGTAGCTTGGCTGGTCTTAGTTCAAGAATGTGGACTTATTGGAAAGAAAGAGGCTAGTGTTGTGTTCCAAATATCAAAGTCATAATGGAGGTCATCAGATGATACCGATAGGAGTGGACCTATGAACCATTGATTTATTAATTCAATTGGAGCCAATCGATTACATTTATTGGCTAATACTTAGAGATGCTGGCCTATATGCTTCAGGAATTTCGTTCTTGAATCTGAATCTAAGGCTCGATCGTATGCTAGAACGGAATACGAAGAATCAGGGTTGTGATCTTTATCGTGGTTATCTAAACGCACAAGCAACGGATATAAGACACAATATGAATATCGTACAACAACTTCCAAAAAGATGGGAGAGCGGTTATGGATAGCATCCAAGTTTGGCATCCCATACTAAAAGGTAGTGCGTACTAAGTTCAAGGTTCTTCCAACTTATATAAATTAGTTAATCGTGGGAAGCAGATTAATAGAACTCCTAAGAGGGTCAAATTTCAAAAAGATGTATAAAAATATGTGGTACTTTGAATTATAGTCACAGGCTCTACAAGAAGATGAGTTAATACTTATTTCATATGCTTATAAATTGACTATGGTTCATCAGGGCAGTAGGAAGGTCTTGGTCAAGCATACCAGAAAACTAGTTAGGACAACGGGATTCCACTCATCCCATAACATAGGCTACAAGAGATATAGTTACAAAATTTTTATGGAAGGAGAATTATTAGGTCATGAGGTGGGGACTACATAATAGATATAAGGACCTATTTCATCAAGTTTGGTTTTATAGTCCAACTATGGCGTTATGCAAGGATGGGTTTAACGGGCTATTAATGGATTCCCAATTGGGACATCGATCTTTGATTGAATGGAACATAGGTTTTAACCTATATTAACTGGGCGAGATGCTATAAATTCAATCTGAGCCATTCCTAGTAGGTTAGGGTAATATTATATAGGTTCCCAGTCAAGTGGTCGGCTAAATTTTTCAGCTGGGTTGGTTAACCTGATTCCTAAAGCCCGTGAACACGACTTTCATGACTTTTGTGTTTAAATAGCACAAGAAGACTCAAACGAGTAGCACGCTAGTGGCATGTGCATAGTGGGCTTCAAGTAGCTCACAACCATATATTGGGTCAAAAGTTTTGAGTCTAGTTTGAGTCTCTCGTTGGAGTCGGGAAGTATATCGATATTATGGTAAGGGTTATAGCTAGACTTTTTGATTCGAAAGTCGCATCATAAAAATAGAGTACCAGAGAATGTGTTTTAATGGGACATGATATGTCTACATGAAGATGGAGTCGTCTAGGTCTTGTATATGAAATTTGTTGGAAGGTAACAACTGGTCTCGTGCTTCGAATGTTAATGTCACGGCCGGAGACACAAAATGATCTAAGTGGAATGTGGGAGTTCATGAGTCACTAATTTATCATCCTAACGAGAACAAATTTTCTTTGTTCAGTCATAAAATTTGTGTATCCCGAAAGGGTAGAAGGCTTATAATCTATTCACTCTTAGAGACTAGGACATGATTTTAGGATTAATGAGGTTAGAAGGATTTCAAAGTCGTAGTATTGTACCTCAACTTTTGATAATAAAGAATAAGGCACGATGTAATAGATAACGTAATATGATAGATATTAATCAAATTCGAGGATCGTATTCCGATTTGTAATAAATGGAAAACGATTGCGTACAACGACATACGAGTCGATAAAATATAATGATGTACATTGTCCATAGTATACGAGAGTTATCGATGGGGGTAACGAACTCTACGACACGTCATATTAAGGACTTCTGACAACTAAGTCATAAATTTCTATTTATGTTATGCCTTCCAGACTATGTCATAAGGTTTTTAATAGTGTCGAACGTAGTGCTCGTAAATTTCTGTTGATAACTAGTAAATCAATATGATGGAGCATCATGCTACGGATATTAGACAAGCTTGTGAAGGTGTTATTCTAAAGCTAAGTCACGACTTTAATAATAAAATTTTATACCTAGAATAACACTGCTGAATCCCCAATCTTGGGATGGGTTTTTATCATAGTTATGGTAAATGCTTGTCCTTACTCTTATCTATTCATCTCATGTCTAATCTGTGGAGGCGTAGTCAAGTAAGGGTTGAGTTAAGGCATACGGGTCGCTAGTTAACCCAAGAATCAAGATAAATAATTGGAGGCTCACAATACCTGATTCCTAGAGATTAGATAGTCTCCTAGGTTTGTGTTTTAAACAAGGTAAGATCCTACTCATTTTCAAACTCAAATGACTAGAAGGTCATGATATTAGTTTTAGGGTCGAGAGAGGACAAGTAACTCGAGCAAGATTGTAGTCACATGGCTGGCCGATTGGTAGCTACCCTTGTGTATACAACTATCATGGCCATGGGGGATACTCTATATCTAACTATCAAATTCAAGTGTTTGTCTTTTCAATCAGTGAAAGACAAAAGCAATAAAGAGTTCAATAAAGATGTCATTGAATACAATTATGCGATTCAAAGGCGAATGTATAATTCAAGAGGAATTATCAATGTAGTCGCGGACGAGATCATAGATACCTCTATATCTCAATCCACGTGGGATAATCAAATGAAGAGCGAACCAAATGCACTTTGGTTGATCAGACCATAACATATTGATTCTAATTAGACAATATACTTGTTGGCGTCCTCGGTATACATATGTCCTGAAGAAGCTCAATAAAGAATAAGCTTGCAAAACTAGGCTATAAATAGCGTCATCATTCCTCGTAGTTAAAAGTATAAGTACGGGAGATATTGATGAAAGCAATTATAGATGGTTCAAGTTCCTTAAGAATCTAAGCTTTGTCCGGTATTCGTGCCTATACTGTCGTACTACTGTCTTCTTGTCTAAAGCTTTTCCCGACCAAAAGGGGATATGAATTTCTAAGATTTGTAGTCATGGTAATCCTCTTAGTATCCTCTTAATGGTTTACGAGGACAAAAAGAATGATAGGTCATGCGGTATTCTATTCGGCTTATGAGAGTTCAACTATTATGGTGATTTGAACAATATAACATATATACCTTGACACGAGTCTTCTTCCTAACCACTCTATCAAGCACTGAGGGAAAAGGATAATATTTACAGTGGAAGGAATTGAACAGAAAGAAATCAAGGTTGTTGGACGAGAGTTCGAAATTGGAATCAAGGAAAGGGAACAAGCATATGGATGAGATACCTAGATTCTAATCCTATATGCAGGTTCATATCGGTACAGTAACGTAACTGAAGTGACAAACACGACCTGTATGGGCCACCACAAAAATATGTAATGCCCCAGTCCTAAAATACTTGGGGCTAAGCACGTGGACATGCCAGCTGCATACATACGAAGTGTAATCCAACAAATGGAAACCTCGTATATATCCATAAGCTGTAAAATATAGTAAACCAAGACAAAAAAATCTTATCCACCAAATAAAAGAATAATAATATAAATCAAATTTGAATTTATTATTTATACGTGCAGTTGGGCAGAGACAAATCCACTACCAACTGTTTAAATGAAAGAAAATATACAAGGGAATGATCGATAGAAGGGCAAGACGAACCAAGAGCAATCATCTTCGAAAAAATAGAGAAGAGCACGGTCTTGGCTAGAACACCTGCGAAACATCACAAAAGCACACACCTCGGGAACTTACCAGGTCCTCAGAGGGACGTAACAAGATACATAAAGAATGCCACATAACTTAATATATATAATATGCCATAATCACAAGTAAAGTAAAATGGTCCCAATCGTAACAAGATCCAATATCTCATCATCGAAACAATGGACTACCCCTACAACCAAACAAGGACAATGGGTTGAATACTATTCCACGATGCGACATTGTTCGAAGCTACTAATGGAATGGGGATGACATGATATTGACGAGGGTTACCTGACCATTCTAATGTGTTTATGAAGTTAAGAACAAACCTTTCGTCGCATGAGCCCTGGCGGTAAATAGGATCTGGTATAGTCCCCACTTAGGCACCAGTAACCTAAGCGCATAACGTTCAAAAACGACAGTGGCCAACTTGAGTGGATCATGTTACCCCAAGCGCATAACATTCAAGAACGTCAGTGGCCAACATGAGGGGGTAAGAATACCCGTATCTCCAGCGGAGCTTCCGGGTTACAAGAAAATGTGTAATAGAAGCCCATACGACAAGAAAATCTTCTCCCCATCCGATGTATCTATCCAAGTCGCATCCACGACCATGTACCTCTACCAACTGCTAAGTTTCCTAACATGCCTCTATTAGCAGTTAGACCTAACGCATGCGCACAGGTGATCAGCCAACACGCGTGAACCTCTACAGGCTACTCATCTCACACATACTTGTGGTACAAATGTGACAAGATATATGTAATACACTACAGATGGTAGTCCCTTAACGCTAGGTCCATATGCAATCAAAGGATAATAAGTAAAGTAAAGCTAATATTACTGAGCAGGTAGTAAATTAGGCACTGTAAAAATGGTACAACTAGAAGAACTAGAAATAAATACACAGTGATATGCAATAAATAAAATGTAGACTAATTATAAATAATAAATTATGGCAAGGTATCTTGCCGGAGGTTGTGTACAAAAAGGATGACGTCCGATAGCTTGAACCGTCAGAATAGTGAAGCGATGAAAGCCAAATCTCGCATACGTCCTCGGTTGCTGAAATAAACACCACAAACGTGTTTGGAATAAAAGGTATGTCTAGGAAATGTCTGTCCAAAAGTTCAATTCTGGAATAGGGGCAAATTCATAACTTCAGGTCAAAACGATATCCACCGTTGGACCCGTTTTGCACAAAAATACATGCTAGAACATACGGTCTCTAAAGTCGTCAAACTATATGTCTACAAGTCCAGTTTGAGGAGATGAACCCAATGTTATGTCTAATTTTAGATTTCGATGAGCCGTGCACAAATTTGCCCGTTGGAGCGGGTCGCGGGCCAATCAAATAGGCATTCCAATCGACCTTCTCAAAATTGGACCGAACTTGGCATACAGAACTAGAAAAATAATACGGTCCTGCTGGCACAAGTTTCGTTTCTATTCGACGAACGTGCTCAAAGTAATTAGAGAATTTGCAATAGGGTCGATACGGTAAATTTTGACGAATACGCATCAAATTCGTCGCGCACACGCAACCAAATTGAATTCCGTCAAAACCCACATGTCTGCGAAGTCGATACGCACCTTTCGATGCTTTCGGCTCACGACCACGTCGCCCGGTTTGGCAGGATGCACGTCGTATCAAAAATTTTTAATATAAAACAATAGATTTTTCTCTACTTTGAAATTAATTTTTACCAAAAAATATACCTCTAGAAATTAAACTAAAAATAGGGTTTTGATCTTGTTCAGGTTGTCTAAAAGTCTATTCAGGTAGATTTCTAAATTTCATAATATCCTGGTCGTAATTCGACCGTAAACATGGGTGGTCGGGACAGTTTCTATAGTCCAAAATTCGAGTTTTTTCTCGATTTTGGAACTCGTTTCGCGACGCACGAAGACGACGTACAAAACGGCGCAACGAGGCGACAAGATTTACGCCACGAAGTTGGGGGTTTGCTGTCGCTGCTGCTGTTGGCGTTGCTGTTCCCGCTGCCGTGCCTGGTTCGGCCGGCGGCTGCGCGCTTGTGCGGCGGTGCCCTTGGCCGCACGCATGTCAGGAGGTTGGGAGGTTAAGGGATTCGGCTAGGGTTAGGGTTTTGTTTAATGTTGTCAATGTTGTTGTTGTTGTTATCGTTGGTGTTGTTGCTGTGTTAATATAAAGGCTTGGGTGTCCCTGGGTTGGCTCGGGATTAATTGAGCATTGTTCCCACAAAGGAACAGTGGCTTTGGCCTATGCTCTTTTTTTTACTAATTTAATTCTTTTTTTAAAAAAACTATTTATAAACAATTGTTATATATATACAAAAAATTCTAAAAATTATTCTAAAATTTCTAAATACTTACGAGATATTTTAATTGGATATTTGCACCACATTTTTACTTAACAGTACCAAATTCTTGTTACTTGTGCTATTAGTAGAAATTAAAAATCATTATTGTTTACAAATTATTTATATACATTTCTTTTCAGAATATTTAAAAATATAATAAATTAAAAATCCTAAAAATCTTAAAATGTTTGAATAATTATTCTGTACACTTTTTCTATCATAATTTGTTAACAATTTAAATACTAAAATTTTTAAAATGAACATAATAATAATAATAAAATCTTAAAAATTTAAAAAGTCCAACACAATACTTGTAAAATATATCATATAAAATCCCTAAAATTTAGGGGTTTTACAGATCTGGAGAGCTTGAGGCTAACATCATTGAAGCTACTACTTCCATTGAGCTCTATAAGACAGAAGCCACGGAGAAAGTGAAAGAGGCAGCTGAATAGCAAACTCGTCTTCAAGAGTTGGAAGCGGAAATGGCCAAGCTTCATGAAGAGACCACAACGGCCAAGAAAGGTAAAGAAGAAGTACTTGACACAGAGTCCGGGAGAAACTTGGCCAGGAGAAGGGTACTTGACTCCAGGACGGAGAGAGCTAAATCTCTATAAAAGCTGATAACTAATCTTAACACTCAGCCCCCAAATGAAGCTATCTAATTGTGACAACTTTTTGTTTTGCTAAATATTTTCGAAGAATGTAATGATTTTGATGTTTTTACTCGTCAGTAAATAAAAATTGATGACCTTTTTGTGGCTCTATTATTTATTGCATATCTGTTTGAGACACAAGTAATAGATACGAATAAAAAATATATATAGAGGTACTGGATATGATATATCTCTTAAAAATAACAATACTTATTATATCTATTCAGAGGTAATGTGGACATGACAGAATATAACTTAAAATATTATTATTTCTGAGATGACATCATTAGAGGTAATGTAGGCGTGATATGTCGTTAATGTAGATAGCAGGACTCAGAGGTAATATGGACGTAAATTCGTATATCTATTGATGATCCCTGAGCAGTTGGGACTCAAGAACATGATATCATTTTAAAACTGCTGGGTTTCAAAAGATAATGTTTGCAAATGATGTAATAGATGTTGTCAGTGAGGATAAGATCTGGATAGACTCTGCTGGGGATTCAACGGGTTGAAGTATGTACAATATTCGTTAGAAAATATAGTACACACTTTCAAACATGGTACTTCTTCAGGAATTTGCCATTGATACGAATTATAGCAATTCAGCCATCCATCCCACACAGTTGATAAGCTTCATTAGAGAAAACTTTGCTTATACAGTAGGGACCCTCCCATTTTGGTTCAAACTTGCCTTTACTCATGTGTGTCATAGTCATATGACGTCTGACAGTAAGGACTAGCTCACCTTTTTGAAATGCTCGTACTTTGACTTTACGGTTGAAGGCTTTTGGGCTATGGGCTTGATATAGCTCGATGTGTTGTTGAGCTAGTAGCCACTTCTCGTCAAGTGCTTCAAGCTTCTGAAGTCGAAAACGATCATTATTTTCTGTTGTGAGTTTGTTGGCAATAGCAATTCTCAGTGATAGGATCTGAATCTCCAACGGTAAGACAACTTCACATCCATACACCAAAGAGAAAGGTGTATATCCAATCAGAGTACGTACAGTTATACAGTAAGCCCATAGACATTCTCTTAGCTTTTCGCTCCAGTTCTATTTATTGGTGGAAACGAACTACGTAAGAAGCTTGATCATCATTTTGTTGAATGCTTCCGTGAAACTATTAGTTGCAGGATTGTAGGCTGTAGAAGCAACATTGTTGATCCGATTATCATCACAAAATTGAGTAAACTTCTAAATAATGAACTGAGGTCCATTATTATGGATGATTCGTTGAGGAATGCTGAATTTGTAGATCATATGATGTTTGATGAAGTTAATGACACAGCTTGTCTTGACTTCAGCTAGAGGTATAGCTTTGGCCCATTTTAAGAAGTAATTGGTTATATCTATGATAAACCGATGTCCTCGAGATGATGGCAAACTAATAGGACCAATGACATCTATGCCCAAGCTTCGAAGGGCCATGATGCTGCAGTCGGATGCATAAATTTTGAAGATTAATGAATAAAATCCGCATGGATTTGACATGCTCGACATTTTCTTGAATATTCAATGGCATCTTACACCATGGTTGCCGAATAATATCCCATGCGTCAAATCCGATCTTGTAGCTTAGGACAAGGTTGATGTGTACCACAGATACCGTCGTGAGCTTCATGTAGTATCTGCTTTGCTTCATCTCCCGCAAGACAACGTAAGAGCATAACATCATATGATCGTCGATAGAGTGTTTTGGAGGTGTGATTGTAGTAGAATCAGAGTGATCGCCGTCAAATTATCGTTGCTTCTTTGGGATCTTCGGGTAGAATGTCATTTACCGAAAAGTCGATGAAAGGAGCTCTCCAGTCTTCACTTGTAGTACAAACTTTGACTGAATTGCTAGATTCTAGAAGCAAATTATTCTTAATACATAATAATTTCCTGTTATTGATGACGATCATCTGTTGTCTTTTTATAGGGATCGATAATAGTGCTGCTACATTAGTAAGCACATCGGCTTCTGTATTGCATACTCGACGTACATGTTCAATGAAGAAGCCTTTGAATGATGTAGCCAATTTGACTGTTGCTTCATGATATGGAACGAGATCTTGATGCCGACTGTTGCTTCATGATATGGAACGAGATCTTGATGCCGAACTTCATACGTGCCTCTAACCTGATTGACAATCAGTTTAGAGTCTCCGTAGACTTCAAGGTATTCGATATCCAATTGTTTAGCTAATTGAAGACCGATGAATAGAGTATTGTATTCAACAACATTATTAGAACACGGCTCCTCCAAAGAATAGGCTCTCTGAATGGTTAGTCCTCCTGGAGATACCAGAACGATTCTAACTCCGGCGATGATAGTACCCTTGGGTCCGATTCTAGAGATACCATTAAAGAATAAATGCCAAGTGAAGATTTCTTTTGAAGTCATGTTGGATTACAGAGTTTTATCAAAAATTTTGTCATAGAGTTTAGATGTCTCAGGGATCGTATGAGCAACCAGAAAATTAGCTAGGGCTTGACCCTTAATGGATATTTGTAGGACATAGACCATATCATACTATGCCAGTAATATGGCCCAGGTAGCGAGCATGGAATTGAGTGTACTGGGTTTCTTTATCAAGATTCGAAGAGGGTTGACTCTAAAGATGACATGAATGGTTTGACCTGTGATATAATGTCGTGTTTTCTGAATAGTGAACATCAAGGTTTAAACACTCTTTTTCTACTGGGCTATATTGATGTTCAGTACCGATCATTATGCAACTCAGATAATAGATGAGATGGCTTGCTCATGACCTTCCTTGTTCTTTTGTGCTAGTAGGGCACCCAGTGAATGATCCATTGCTCGAAAATACATCAAGAAGGATATTCCTATGACTGGAGGCACTAGGATTGGAGGGTTCATCAAGTATCGCTTTATGTTTTCAAATGCTTGCTGGCATTCGTCAGTCCAATCGAAAGATACATATTCTTCATAAGTTGAGTGAAAGGTCTGCAGCATCTAGAGAGATTTGAGATGAATCTCCTGATGTACGTAAACTGCCCTTGGAATCCTCATTGCTCTTTTAGGTTACGTGGATGACGCATCTCTTGAATGGCTTTAACTTTCTCAGGTCAATGCGTATACCCTTAGAGGTAATAACGAATCCGAGAAATTTACCACTAGAGACTCCAAGGAATGACTTGGTGGGATTCATCTTGAGTTGATGCTGATGTGTTAGATCAAAGATAGTTCTTATGTCTTGGATGTGATCTTTGGACGACTTTTGACAGCAATATCGTCGACATAGCATTCAACTGTCTTCCATAATTGTTCACAAAAAATGGTACTTATAGCCCACTAATAGGTTGTACCGACGTTCTTGAGACCAAACGACATAACTGTGTAGCAGTAGACTCCTAGAGGAGTACAAAAAGATGTATGTTTTTTATCTTCGGGGTTCATCCTGATCTGATTGTATCCAAAAAATCCGTCCATGAAAGATATCCGCTAGAACCTGCAAGTGTTGTCGATTATGACATCAGTGATCAAAAGAGGCAACTCATCTTTGGGGCCAGCTTCATTAAGGTCTCTAATGTCGATGCAGACTCAGACGTTTCATATTTTTTTATAACTAGGACGACATTAGCCATCCATTCGGGATGTTGTTCTTGTTTGACAAAGCCACAAGCGATGAGCTTCTTGACTTCAGCTTCTATAGAGTCCATCATATCTGGTCAGAATCGACACTATTGTTGTTTAACGGGCTTCGTATTTGGCAGGATATTGAGCTTGTGGGTAGCGATCTGAGGATCTAATCTCGACATATCCTCATAACTCCAGGCGAATACGTCAATATATTCTCGAATGAGCTGGATTAGTTCTTGTTTATCCGCTTCATGGAGACTTTTGCTGATGAAGATTAGCCTTGGAGAAGCTTCATCTCCGACATTGACCTGGACCAACTAATCTTCGGTAGGTGGTTCATATTTGTCGAAGCAAAGTTTCCATTGATTATCCATCCTTTGTGCCCAAAGACCAGATTCAGGGATTTCAGCAAAGTTGTCGTCGTCTTCTAAGAACTCGACAGTCACCATATTGGAAGATAAAGTCACCCGATAGACGTGACATATGCTGGTGCCCGAATCCTACAAGGCAGAGTCAAAGAATTAGATCGCTCTTCTTTGTCAGACTCAGAAGTGTCTGGGGTTATGATCGGCGAGGTGTAGCCTAACCCATGCTTTGTTCTGTTGTAATATTGTATCGAATTTCTTTTTGTAGCAGGTATACGAATTGATGTTCATCTTCCCCTTACCACCGTTGAGGCCAGTTTTGAAGTTGTAGCCCATCTTTTAGATGATGTTCTTCGATTGTTGACTATAACTACGTAGCTAAAGTCGTCCATAATCGTCATTTTTAGCATCGCTATCAGATGTAGCCTTTTGATTCAACCCTTTGCTGAAGAGAATAGGATATTCATCTTTCTTCTGGGAAGGAACCAGAAAGATCGAATCTTATATTGATTCCAGTAATACTTCGTCTTGAAGAGGTTGAACTGCCCCTAACATAAGGGGTTCAAAGTTATCCAGGATTTCTAGATAACATCGAGTATAATAATTGATATCAGTATACTACAAAGGAGGTGCTACTTTATTGGTAATTATATCATTATTTACAATAGTGCTCTTGATCTTAGCCGATGGCTTGCTAAAATAGATAACAAAAGGAGGGAAAGGAGAAGGAGAAGGTTTGTTATGACGAAGGTCGATAACAAGAGGCTCAGAAGAGGTGAACTCCCTATGCTTCATCTTTTCAGTAAGAGGATGTTTGATGGAAGGAGAGAGATTGATGGTTAGCATCTAAGAAGATGAGGCATGAGAAGTGTATCCCTTGACCGAAATAACTAGGACATCATTTGGATTCTCTTGACGTTCTTCTTCGGTGTCCATGACTTGTACAACCTTCATGAACTCCTCTTTATACATTATGGATTCTGTAAAATATTCTTTGATACCTCGAAAGGGGTTAAAATCAGTTACTTCCTTTCGGACTTCTCTATTGTCATTAACATACTTGAGCATTAATGGAGAGTAGATGGCACGATGTTATGTTCATACAACCACGGTCTTCCCAACAAGGCGTTGTAGGAGACGTGATTGTCAATCACATAGAAAGTAACCTTCATGCAGAGATTGCCTATTTAGACTTAGGCGAAGTCTTTCCAATGGTTCGCTTCTTCCACAATTGAACCCCAGAATAGTCATGATTGTTGCAGAGAGATTATGGACTGAGATCTTCAGCACATCCAATAGAGTCTTTGGCATAATGCTGAGTGCAGATTCTGGGTCGACTAGAATGTGATTGATCTTTACGGTATCGACAAATCCTATATAGTAGAGATGTCGGTCATATCGATTGTCTTCTAGGAGCATATCATCTTGAGTGAAGGTGATATTGGGGATCATCTCCATTATACTATGGCAATGATAATATGCCATTGGTTCCTCATCTGGTTTCTTAAGATGGGCCAGACAAGCATCTACATACATTAAAGCTTCACTTAACGTCTTTCGAGTTTCCCATGAGGGATACAGGAGTTTGAAAATTGATAACTTTGCTGGAGTATTGGCTAGTTGAGTCAATATGTCAAAGTTATATGGCTTTTTATGTCCAAGAGGTGGAGTTTTCTTCAATATTTTATCAAAGCAAACTGGCTATTTGCCTTTGTCAGCCGCTATTAATTTGGAAGGAACTGGTTCCATTTGAGGTGATGACATCAAAGGATCGTTGACGACAGGTGTAGAAGATGTTGAAGGGACATTAGAGACTGAAAAAAGAGTGGTTGCATTCTCTTGTCCATCTGGATATTCTCCAAAATAGAGTCTCCCAAATCGGGTACCAGTCATGGCTTCTTCTTTCGATGCTAGTACAAAGGATACCATGTTATAGTTCTTCATCATAGTCTTGCATTTAGAAGACTTCTTTTGAAGACATGATGGATTTGTCTAAAATCCAAGTTCAACACAGGACTGATTATGTTGAAGACGTAAGGAAAGGGGTATGTGAGACCCTTTTCCATCATTTAAGCTAGGTGCTTTCTGTAGATCATATCTCATCTTTGTCATCATTTCTTGGGACTATTGACTATATAGATGGAATGTTGGCTGGTAATTGATTTTCGGCTTTGGTGTCACTACTTCAGCAAAAGAAGGCGAAGCTGTCGTTGGAATGAAGGTAGCATCCAAAGGTGGAAGATGACCACTCAGCTATGTCATATGATACGACTTGTATTTGGTCGCTTTTCTTAACTTCGTCGGGGAACCAGGTGTCTTTGTTTCAAAGTCAGCAACCAAATCGGGATGAATCCACATGATCTCCCTTTTGTCAGTCGACAAGGGTACGAGACCGTTACTTTGTGCTGGCAAAAGGTTGACAATCTCTAGAGTGACTTTCGGAATAGGGACGACTCCATTCTGTACAAGTTGAGCAGAAAAGTCGCCAAATTACAGAGAGACGACATTGGCAGTCACTGTTTTTTCATCTTGCTGAAGGTTTATTGCCTTGGTATTGATCAGTTCCTGGATCTTCCCTTTAAGTACATAGCAAGCCCTAGTCGGATGTCCCAAGAACCTGTGATAGACACAGTATTTAGGATTGTCGGTCTTACCTACTTCATCTGGCCGTTTTGCTTCGGGCAGTTGAAGTTTGTTGCTCTTAATGAGACAATCGAATATGCTCATGATGTCATCCTCTTTAAAGGAATACTCACTGTGGGGGTGCGATCATGGTAAGTTTTGACTGACCCACATTAATGGCTAAAGCTTCTTTGCCTTTGCGGTTGTTCTGACGACAACTGCTGTTGGTTGCAGAATGTTTATCTTTTTCAAGATTAGGCATCTGGATGCCTAGTTGTTTATACTTGTCAGCACTGTCTTTGGCTGCCCTGGCACTTATTATATAGGTGGCCCAATCTTGGATTTATGTGGGTCCAGTCCACATGCAGATTATAGGTAACAAGTTTGATTTGCATATTTCTATAGTCAGTGCATCTAGAGTACCCAGAGGTATTTTGATTACCTTACGACAGAAGCGCTTGATGAAACATTTAGCAGTTTCATTAGGCCGTTGTTTAATTTTGATGAGAGCCGACATAGTCATATCGTTTGATGTCTCATAGAATCGTTCCAGGAACATTTTCTTGAATCCTACAAAAGTTGTTATGCAACCATCTAAAAAACTACGATACCAGTCATAGGTCGCACCCGCTAAGCACCCGACGAATACTGTAGTGAGTAGAGCATTATTTGGTTAGAGATGATCAGTCATTACCTCGAAGTGATTGAGATACTGACTCGGAGATGAGCTGCTGTCAAACAACATGATAGTCGATGGTTTGTACATAGGTGGGAACAGAACTTCCTTCCACTCTACCGGGTAAGGTTTCTTGATCCTTAGGTTCTGTAGACCGTCCTTGTGCTTGAAGGCTTCGAACTGGTTACACAAAAGCTTTACTGCCTCTAGGGATCTCCCGAGGCATGGAGAGCAGTGGACTATTTCAATGTGTTAGGAGACAGAACTACATGATAAGCACCACCCCAGCACCAAATTTACTTGGAGTAGCCTGAGCGGGTATAGTTGTATTGTGGGTAGATTATACTCTCAGGCCAGTGTTGATAGGGGCAGATGCTGCTATATGTTCTTGGATTGGAATTGGATTCGCAACCAGTGGAACAATATATTGTGCTATGATCACAATATGCATTTCAGCCATAGTTTTCAAGTTAGTCTCTAAAGTAGCAATCCTCTGTTCTTGACTGTCGGACTAGACGCATCTTATTCTTCATTAGTAACATAGCCAGTGAATTCCCTGGCTATCGATGATGAGCTGGTGGAAAAGATAGTCTGCTCAAAGCTTTCACTATCAGCGTCAAAGTCATGCAGGGAACTACCCCAGGATGAAGAGTAGGAAGATTCCTTTGATCGAAGAAATCTTGGTCAGAATCAGAAAGATTTCTTTGACCGATTATTTTTTGGTCGAAAGGAAGACCAATTGTTCCCTAGTCGGAAGGAAGATCGATTGATTCCTAGTCGGAAGGAAGAGTACTTTGACCAATTGTTTCTTGGTCGGAAGGAAGATTCTTTTGACCGAGTAGGTCTCGGCTTCTTAATATGGTATTTTGGTAGACTCCTTCACCAGTGTCATGGATACGATTAAGGTATTGCTGACTAGAATTACGGAATGCATTACGTCTTGGACGTTTTCTACTCCCAGTACTTTGGGACATCATGTTGACTAAGCATATTACAACTCGTCTTCATCCACCATAATAAGTTCAGGAGTCCGAGTGTAGTTGAAACGGTCACCGTTTGCGTATTGACAATAACATTTGATTACTACTTCTTGATGATTATTAAAGTAATATTTCTGGTGTGTAGTTACAGGTTGACGAGATGGTCCTGCGACCTTCCATTTTTTATAAGAAATTTATGGAGATCGGTTATAATGATAGGATAAGAAGAAGTCGGAGGTACATATTCCTTGATGATGTTAGGAGCATGATTTTGGTTCTTAAGATGTCTTGTTCCCTGTGTACAGAGAAGTACTGAGCTCATTGGCATAGGTGAGAGGAATCTTGTTTTGAGAAACTCTCTCTGTGCACAACTAAGTAGGTGGCGCAGATTGCTCTTGATGCATGCTTGATGCTGTTTGCACTGGTTAAGGTAAGTGTGCATATCAGGGTTATATGCCATCTGGCTGTCTATCTGAGACAACCTTACTTTACCTTACTTAGATCTTGAAATGCGCAAAGTAGAAAGATCCTGGCTCTAGCTTGATTGGCGCAGGCCATAAGGAGTAGGCTGGATGCCCTGTTGTTCTACGCACAATATTCCAGTACATTTGGCGCAGGATAGATGAGCAGCAGGAAATGGACTTCGAGTAGAATCTAGCTTCTTGGCATTGATTTGATTGTCTCTACCAAGAGAAATAGACTTTCTACTTAGAAGCACTCTCGCATTGATTGGCACAGAGGCACAATCAAATGCATTTTCCATCGAGTCTAGGACTGGGGAAGGATAAGGAGAGGCCATATGGTGCTTCTTTTGTTCTGTGCAGGGGCATTGATATGTAACTTTTCTACCAAATTTAGAACTGGAGAGGAGTGAGGATTGGCCATAAGGCGTTTTCCTTTGTTTTACGGCAGGGCAGTGGTTAGTGCACTTTCCACCAATTTTGGAACTGGAGAGGAAAAGGAAGCAGCCATTGGGCACTATCCCTTGATTGGCACCAGGGTCATGACTGGCGTACCCTATACCAATTTCGAAATTGGTGAGGAAGAGGAAGTGGCCATGTGGCGTCCCCTGATTGGTGCCAGTGTAGTTGTTGAAGCACTTTCTACCAATTTTAGAATTGGAGAGAAAGAGGATGTAGCTATAGAGCTTTAATCCAAGCTTGGCACAAAAGTTGTGATTGCTGTACTAGAGGACTTTGGAGTCCAAACAGCACACGCCCTGTTCTTCACAGCAACAGTAGTGGCGCACTTCAGTTTTTTGTACAAGAAATTCACATAGATGGTCCTGCAACCTTTCCTTTTTGTATAAGAAATTTACGAAGATTGGTTACAATGACAGGATAAGAAGAAGTCGAAGGTACATATTCCTTAGTGATGTTAGGAACATGATTTCGATGTTTGACATGCCTTCTTTCCTGTGTGTATCGAGAAGTACTAAGCTCATTGGCATAGGTGAGAGGATTATTGAATTGAAAAACTCTCTCTGTGCACGACTTAGTGGGTAGCACAGATTGTACTTGATGTATGCTTGATGTTGTTCTGCGCTGGTTAAGGTAAGTACGCATATCAGGGTTCTGTGCCACTTGGGTGTCTGTTTGAGATACCCTCAGTTTACCCTGTTTAGTTCTTGAAATATGCAAAGTAGAAAGATCCTAGATCTGGCTAGATTGGCGCTGGCCATGAGGAGCATGCAGGATGCCTTGTTGTTCTACACACACTCTTCCAGCATATTTTGTATGGCGCAGATGAGCAACAGGAAATAGACTTCAAGCAGAATCTAGTTTCTTGGCATTGATTTGATCCTCTGCCAAGAGAAATAAACTTTCTACTCAGAAGCGTTCTCACATTGATTGGCACAGAGGCACAATAAGATGCATTTTCCATCGAGTCCAGGATTACGGAAGGATAAGGAGAGGCCATAGGGGCTTTCTTTTGTTCTGTATAGGGCAGTGATATATAACTTCTCCATCAAGTTTAGAACTAGAGAGGAGTGAGAATTGACCATATGGCATTTTCCTTTGTTCTGCGCCAGGGCAGTGATTGGAGAACTTTGCACCAATTTTGGAACTGGAGAGGAAGAAGAAGCAGCCATGGGGAGCTATCCCTTGATTGTCACCAGGGTCATGACTAGCGCACCCTCTACCAATTTCAAAATTGGTGAAGAAGAGGAAGTGGCCATGTGGCGTCGCCCCCTGATTGGCGCCAGGGTAGTGGATGAAACTGTTAACCCAAACTGGATCACAGTCAACCTAATCTTGATAATTAACAAATCGATATTTGACACGATGCAGCTCGACACATAAATCATCGTCAAGCTACAAATCAGACAACTATCACATATCAAGTCAGACAATCATCATCGACGACTGCTCGACGAATACTACTGGAACTTGTAATCGGAAGTCTGTATTTTTACACTTTTATTGAGTCTAGGCTATTGTACGTTGAGTCGCACTGAGTACCTCAATCATAGACAAGTTAACCAAAAGCTCCACAAACAAAAAGTCAAACTGCCAAAGTCCTACAACTGCCCATGAGCATTCTATCTCCAAGGAGGAAGTGTTCGGGTCGAACTCTGCCCCCACACAGAGTTCGGGCCGAACTTTGTCTCCTAATTTCCAGGAGCTAATTTTTAGGGATTGCTCATTGCAAGTTGTCCAATGGCCAAAATTTTGAATATTTTGGAAAGAGTTCTAGCCGAACTCTGCCTCATAGAACTAGTATATATAGTCACCCATTTCTCCCATTTCAAATCATCCAATCTTTTCTTCTCTTCTACTCCTATAGCCTATACATCCTATAGATCTATACTCTTCTCATCTGCTAGCCATTAAACTGCCCAAGCCTACAAGGTGCTCAGTGCGAATCAATTAGAAGTTTATGTACAAGAGTCTTGAAGAAGCCACTTGGAAAATTCCAAGTTTTGCCTCAGCGATCTTTCAAGAAGTAGGCATGCTCTTCTGTGTAAAGGCACGTAATTGTAAAGCTATTTCACAAATAGTAGATTTCAATCCCGAGCTAGAGTTCTCAGGCTTGGACGAGTCCTCTACGAGGAAAACTAGGTTAAAAATTGTTGTGTCTGTGTATGCTCTCTGATCTTCATTCACTTTCTGCACTAATACTCTGATTATTCATTTGCTAGTTGGATTTGAATAGAGTTAATTTTTTAATTGTTCATTATTAACACAAGCACTCTATTCACCCCCCTCTAGAGTTGCCTACACATACTTCAATTGGTATCTGAGCCCTTTTCTCTTGATACATGATTTATATCCTTTAGTTGATCCATGGCAACCACACAACCCATCTCTGCCAACTATGGTGAGGGTCAATCCACAAATAGGCCACCCCTATTTGATGGAACCAACTACACTTATTGGAAGACTAGAATGAGTTTTTTATCTTAAGTCTCTAGACTTTGACCTGTGGACTATAGTCAATGATGGCTATAAGAAACCTCCCAGAATAACTGTCGAGGGGAGTATCGTCGAAAAACCCCATGACAAGTATACTTATTAGGAGAAGAAACATGCAAGTCTAGACGCTAGGGTTATTAATGCTCTCTTCTGTGACATAGACATGACTGAATTCAACAGGGTCTCCACATGCACCACCTCGCACGAAGTACAGAAGCTTTTGGAGGTGACTCATGAAGGGACCACACAAGTCAAAGAATCAAAAGTTAGTCGTCTGACACAGGAGTACGAGGCTTTCAAGATAAAGCCAAATGAGACGATCACCCAAATGTTCACCAAATTCCTCGACATCGTCAACCCGCTATCTTCCCTTGGAAAAGATTATTCCAACCATGAGAAGATACACAAAGTGCTACAAGGATTGCCGAAGGTCTGGAACACCAAAGTCACGACGATCATCGAAGGCAATAATCATACGGTCAAGTCATTAGAAACGTTGATAGGCAAGCTGATGACGCATGAGCTCGATCTAAAAGATTTTAAAGAAATAACTCCAAAAGAGAAGGATATTGCATTGATAGATCATTGTCGAAGAACCGGCTCAGAAGACGCTGATGACGACGACTCCGAAGGTGACGATCAAGCTCTCTTAGTTCTAAACTTCAAAAAGTTTTTACGCTTCAACAAAAAAAAGAGAGAAAAAAGAGATGATGAGGAAGAACCCACCTGCTTCAGATGCAAGAAGACGGGACATGTCAAGAAAGATTGTCCCTTAGCAAAGAAAGGAAGCAGATATGAGAAGCCGTACAAGAAGCTAACTACAAGGAAGTATGCCAACACTAGCATCTGACACGAAAGCGAGGCTAGTGATTCAGACGAGGAAGAGGACTCTTAGCAAAACACGACTGACGTCTGTCTAATGGCGACTTCAGATAAGATAAAAGATTCTTTTGATGATTTCTTATTTGATGAACTTGGTGATGCTTTTAGTGATCTACTTGAAGATTACAAAAAAGGTACTCAATAAATATAAACATGCAAAGGATAAGATCAAGGACTATGAAACCGAGATCCATAGACTTTCATATTTACTAGAAAATGTTAGAAACACTACACCCACAAAAAACACTGAAGAGGTATCCAAGCTTAAATTAAGCTTACACGATGCCGAATCAATCATTGAAAAATAAACACTTGATATCACGGCTTTAAACAAAAAACTTGCTGAAGAGAAAAACAAGCTCAAAATTTCTACAGGTAGAATATACGGTCTTACCACTAAATATGAAGAGTTAAATGCTGTCTTTAAGAAATTAGAGATTAAACTGGGCAAGCAGGTTATTTAACTCCAAGTTCAGTCTCATAGTCACAACACTTACAAAGACAAGAAAGCACGTCACCACAAGAACACTCATTCATATGCTACCCAAAATCATGCTTTCATGTACACCTATTCACATACAGCTGTAGAAGCATAAAAAAATTTCAGCAAAGAAGCTCTATGCGCCCAAGCAAATGAAGCTCCATGCACCCAGTCAGTAAAGTTCTACGCACCCAAGCATGCGGCCACGTCAACACCACAACCAACCTTCAATCTCGCAGCCTGTATGCGCCTACATCCTATGCGCCCAAAGCAGGACTATGCGCCCACATAAAAACCAGCATGTTTCCTCATGTGGGCGCATAAAATCATTCTAGCTCGAGAACGACTATAAAAGGGGGGCCCCATCCCTCTTCAAAAGACAAAACAGAGAGCATTTTCAATAGCCAATTTGCTGAACTTCTCGCCAGTGAGCCGAGAGTTAGCAATTTTCTTAGGTTTTCTTCCACATTTGTAATCGAAGTGTGAACGGAGTAATGGAGCAACTGCCGCTCGATCTCCATCTTCCCATTCCCTAGAATTTTTTTTGTACTCGGGGATCCTCAATGCAGGATCTCTCAGGCGTACTCGATTTGTGGTGCCTTGCGCCAATAAAAAAAAGGCAGCATTTTCTTCTTCTTTTTTGTGTGTGTCCACAAAAATGGCGACTGTGCTGGGAACTACCTTTTTCTCTGATGAGAAGGTGGTGATGCAATCTGATACCGACAAAGTAGGAAGCACTCAGAAGATGTTGATCGTAAAGTTCGATCAGTAGGCGTTCGAAGAGATGCTCTCGAGGGATGGCTCTACTCCCTCAAAATCAGCGAAGCCAAACACGTCTCGCAAGACTTGTCTTCCGAAGACTCGCTGTGCATATCCTGCTATTGTCATAGCAGATATACAACTGGAGGACTCTGTCACATGGCCACATTATTCTGCCACAAAAGTTCCCCAAATGGAGAAGGCTCATACCGTTTCGGGCTCTACTAGCCCAATGACTTCTTTCCTGCACAACCAACAACAGGGTGTTCAACACCTGAGACTTGGCAAAAGAAAATACTAAGATACCAAGAATCAGGGTGTGTGATACTCTGGCCAAACCCGACGAGGCTCACAAACGAAGGAGGCAAAACTGGAAAAAAATAGGGTTGCTCCACCAAGCATGCGCCCAAGGGAGTGTTTGGGCGCATAGCCCCAACCAGTACACTTCTGTCTTCAGCAGGCTGGGCATCCAATGCTATGCGCCCAAGGCTATGTGCCCAGGCTCTCTGGATCCATACTATGCGACCACATCAAGGAGGCTCAGACATGCTGTCAAGGAGCATGCGCCCAAGGCCAGTCTCGAAGGCCTATGCGTCGATAACAAAAAGGCAGGCTCCAACGCATATAGCACGGGACTGTCTTCAAGGACATCACAGTACTTAGGTATGGGGGTTGCCCCTGCACGTGAACTAAGTCTGGATGCGCCTACTCTCATTATGAACCCGCATGCAAAGCTTGACGATGCATGCAATATGGATTGTAAGGCAAAACTCCCTATCACGACCCGCACCCACCGTGTGGGTACGAGTACGTAACAGCGCCCAGCCTACGTCGCAGTGTCGACGGTAGAACGCTGTCCTAGGTCAAGAACTATGACTAACTAGCATGAATACTCTCCATACGGAGGCCAACACAGAGGTACAACTCAATCACAATTCTAAGGCAGAATGTAGCACGATAAAAGATAAGAGAAAACCTCAACTGAGGTACAACAGAAATGAATAACAAATCTCAACATCTACCAGTCTCAATATCTCTAAAATATACAAGTCTGGAAATAAGACAACAACTAAACATGAAAAGAACAGACTAAGCTAACTACACTATGCAAGGGTGCCATCCTCAGCAGCTGCCTGAACCTCCCCAGGGGTCCAGGTTGCGAGTGTCATCTAGGCAAGCTCCAAAGTAAGGGGTGCAGGGTTCCTCATCATCCTCTGTAAAATTTTCAACAGGTCTAGTCAGGACGGGAGCGAGCACAATACATCTCATGCAGATCATAACAGGTTAGAAAATATAAACGTACAAGAGAGTACGATACATGAAACTGAAAGGAAATACATGATGTAAACAGGGAGAGAACTGTAATAGAAATATCTACTATAAGTAGAGAGCTACCAGTGACTAGTGATTTAGAGTACAAAGTCGACATATGAACGGCTTGATTTGTACATGGCTAAACTAAAGAGGTGTACACGGCTATTCTACTTTGGAATTGTTCACATGACTATTTATACTCCCCCATGCCCCAATCAATACACAAGGATCCAGACAGGTTATGTTACGCACATGATTTTCACATGAAGCCCATAGATGGGTACACATGAAGTATTCACGAGGCTTAGAGAACTGAGTGCACATGAATTCTACACGAAGGCCCACGAAGGGTGCACATGAAGTATAGGTTATACATAAGATTCATGGGAAACACGACCGATCATGATAGCACATGAGAGTACACAAGCAAGCACGAACGAGCATGAAGCACATGATAAACATGGATAACATGAGAGCGAGGAATACACGATGTACATGAAACACATGGCACAATGTATCCGATGCTCCCGAGGGGGATATCATCTCAAGCAAGGATCCATATAGTATCAATCCGTGATAATGTCGTGACAGCATCAAATAAGGTAAACTAGAGCAGGAATATAATTCTAAGCAAGTTATGAAATGATCAGAGAATGTACTCTCCTGGTATCTGAATAGCTGTGAAAATGTACTGTCCGAGATGAGACACCTGACTCCTAGTTAGAGCAACACAAGTCACAACAAGTTAAACAATTCTAGGCTAACCAATATCCATGTATACTTGTATAGCATGAATATATCCCACATCTACACTTGCTAGCATATGGCATATAGCCTATAGGTAATCTATAACAAAACCCCAAATACATATAAATAGAAATAAGCACATTCACATTACATAGATATTTATATATAGATATATATATATATACACTTCTAATATTACAAGGTTATAGTTATACTCATTTGGAATCATCACACTACATTTATATATAGACTTAACATATATATACAAGTTGATTTATTAAGCACATATATATATATATATAGATGTAGAGAGGGAAGGGAAGAGTGTGGGTGTGCAAATATGTGAGGGTGTCAATGTATATGTGTGTGTACGAGATTTTAGAGTGAAACAGTGTGTTAAGGGGGATGTGAGGAAAAACAGGTTTTGGAATAGGATGGTCTGTATGTGTGTGTTCATGGGTGTGCAAGAGTGTGTGTTAGGCTTGAGAGTATTAGAGTGTCACATAGAGTGTTTGTGAGCTATGGCATGTCACATGAATGTGTGTGTGAAGGCACTTGTGTGTACAAATAGAAATCAGTGTGTAAACAGAAAGTAGAAAGAAAGACAGTGAGGGAACATGTATTCACATTGATAGTTCTAATGGAAAATTTAGACAGTTTTAATAGGAAAATTTAGACAGTTAACATGTGAATCAAAACCAATGCTTATGTGGAATTAATCATGGAATCAGTTTACAAAGGAATGAAATCAATTCTCAGTTGGACAGCCCAACCACATGTATCAGCTATCCCATGAGTAAATCATTTCAATCCCCATTCGAAAAGGAAAAGATATCAATTCAGGAAAAAAACAGTTTAGAGTATCAATGTGTACATATACATGAGAGGCAATGTGAGGGATGTGTGTTAAATGTGAGGCTGTACAGTACAGTGAGGAGAAGAAAACCATTTCATTCACAACTAAACAATATAGTTAAAGCTATTCTCAGGTTTACAAATGAATTCAACATTCATTGGTGCAAAAAAAATGAATCAAACAAATTCCCTAATCTGTTCTCAGATTTCTCAGGTTTCTACATTGAGGGAACACTTATAACAGCTCACAAGAACACACAAAACAAATTAAACCATTACCATTCCAGTTTTACACAGGAAATCCTCCCCCTCCTAAAACACAATCCCAGATTTCAGTTCAAGAACTAAAACTCATCAATCAATAGTCACATTCCATTCTACAGTTTAAAACAGTCCTAAGTTGAATTTCCAGATTTAAATATTACACCAAAGTTCACAAACTCATGATAACACACAAATCATTTTAAACAGTCTTAAACTCAGTGAAAACTGAACCAAAACAGTCCTAAAAATCCTTAATTGAAATTCTCAGTTTTGACAATTACTAATAGGAAGAAAATCAGTGCCTTCATTCCAATTAGTTAGAAAAAGGAAAAGGAAAACAATTTAGGATGTTAAGGGATGGATTAAACCATTCTATTACAGTTCATGTAGAACTGAAACCCAACCCAGTGACTGTTTAATGAAAACACATAACCCATCAAAATTCAGTTCATAAAGGAAGGAACAAATCAGTGTACTAGCTTAAGAAAATCTGGAATTAAACTCAAGCTTAGGCATATGTTCAATGGATGCTAATAATGAACTAATACATGTGTTCAGGAATCTAAAATAGCAATAAATCGTCAATTTAAATCAGTTCAATGGTATCAACTAGAACTCAGATTTTATGAATCAAAATATTACCAAATCAGTCCAAATTCAACACACTACTAGATAATACATAGGTGCACCTATATGAGCCTTAATCACAAGTAATAAAATGAGTTAAATAGGTTTAATTGATTGCTAAAACTCATTTTTGCAAAACTGGAAAATCAGGAAAATGACTGATACCAAGGTTTCAGAAAAATGGAAAATGAGAGATTGATCTAGAAAATCAATTTAAAATGAGAATTTAATGGTTGGTAATAACAATACACAATGTGTACGTGTCATACAAGTGATTTGTGTCCACAAAAGTGGACACAAACGTGTCCATTCAAATCAAAATACAAAATAGGAAAAATCAAGACACAGAGACTGGACAGTCTCGTGCGGGTGTGTACGCGTGTCGTGCACCCGACACAAGCCTTCCCAAGCCTCGTGCTCGTGTCCCTACTTAGTCTAGGTATAGGTGCTCGTGTTCATGTGCCTGAAAAGTGTCCTCGTGTCGCCGTGTCCGTGAACCAAGGCCGTATCATTGGCTAGTAGCAGCCCGTGCACAGTGCAGTGCATTCCCCGTGTGCGGCCAATATCTCCCAAACTCGATCATGAAATGTCGTGAAATTTTGGAAGAGGGATGACAGATGATGCCCCTAACTCCCCATAAAATTTTATGTCCAAAGAGTTCGTGTCGTGTCCTGTGGAGACCCCGATATGCAGGGGATTACTGTAGCCCCGCGCACGCGTGTCCAAGTACGTGTGTACGAGTATCCAAACGACACGACACAAACACAAAATCATCTCAGAGTTACATAAATGGATAAGCGACACCAAAAACTAAATTTCTATTCAATTACAATTCAAAAATTCGAACGAAATGCCCTTTGGGACATTTCGTCGAACACCTACGACCAAGGCCTGATACGTGTCCAATACGGACACGTATTGGACACGAACCCTAACAATGCCTATACTAACAGGGAGAGGGCACCTAGGGCTTCCTAACCATGCAAAGAAATCGAGATTTGGTAGAGGGAATAGAAAGTTACCTAGGTGTATTCCTTCACAAGGAAAAGCCCAAAAAATGAGATCTCCTCAAGCTAGCCAATGGCTCCAAATTGGTCCAAACCTGAGATTATCCTCCATGAACAGTAGGGGAATGAAATTTAGATCACTATGGAAGAAGTCTCAATGAAAATGGATCATTAATGAATAAACTATGAAGAATTTTCAAAGGAACAAACCTTGTTCTTAGAATGGTGGAAAGAGTGAAAAGAGGCACAAGTTTCAAGAGGGATTTTATAGGGATAGGTGCCCTATGTGGCTGGCCATCAATGCTAGGTTTAGGGTTTTGGAGAATCAATCTAAGGGCTCTCATTCCATCTAGTTTATTCAAGGGTCAAAATCAAGTTCCCCCTTAATCAAGTTGCAACCTAGTCATTCTAACTAGTCATGACTAACCATGACCAATTCAATTTCTAACTTAGTCTAACCATGACTAACTGGGACTAACCTAGGTTAGGGCAATTCTAGGTTAGGGCTAAAACAATCACATGGCAATTAATTAAATAATATTAAATCACACCATTTAATATAATATACATTAAATTTCAAATAATTTTAATAAATTCAAATAAATTCAAGATAACCAATTTACCCTCAAGCTAAATGTACTAAACAAATCTCTACCCACATGGTTAGGCTCTAGGGAAGACAGTCACTACGGCTCACTAGCAAAACACCTAAAACCACAAGTCATGACTCAACCAGTTTTAAATTGTTTAAAAATTATTAAAAATCACCAAAACTCATATTATTAAACTAATTACCATAATTAAATAATTCAAATACAAAATTTCAAAATTACCCTCATTTCAAAAACTGGGTGTTACAATCCTACCCACCTTATAAAAATTTTGTCCTCGAAATTTAAGATGGTAGCATTCCTTCTAGGTCAAACACCCCACAATCAAAGTCTCAAACATACCGTCAGATAATCATATGCGTCTGTCCAAAATCATGATACTCAGAATCTTCGTCGTGCTAGGGAGCAAGGCTACGATAATCACAGAGTCCTTGACTAAGGCACATATCTCTAGAATCATGGTATTTAAAATTTTCGCATTGCCGCATGCTTGGCAGCGAAAACCTTAAATTCCTACGCCCGAGAAATATGTCCTAAGTCTGACTATATGTCCTCACTATGCCAGCTAAATACGACCATCGAAGATTCTTAATTCCATAACCAAGGTGACCTAGCCCATATGATTTATTCCAGAAGAAAAATAACATAACACAAGAACAACAAGACAGAATTGATAAACCAACAAGGAACAGAAAGAATCAAAATTTTAAGGCAGTATGAGAGGCAATTGCGAAAAGAAAATTGAATAGATCGGAACCTGCAGCAAGACCTCTACTGGCCTGAGCATCCTCGACTGTCCTGGCGAAAGCTCGCCCTCGCTGGCCTCCTCTGGCCTGCTGCTGATTCTGCATATACCTCTGCTGCTGAGTCGGTAAAGGTAATCCCATCTGTTGGTCTACCGGAGCCCTAGCTCCTGCTCCCTGAACTGTCTGTCCTGATGACTCAGGACACTCTCTCAGACGATGATCGAATCCTCCGCAAAGCAAACATCTGTCCAACCTCTTCCGTCATTCGCTCCAACCATGCCCTGGTCTCTTACAGAAGGGAAAAATAATAACTAGCTGCTGTTCCGAGGCCTGCTGCTGAATCTGTGGCTACTGCGTCTGCTAAAAGGGTACACGGTCCTAAAACTGCCGCTGCTGAAGGTAGACCCTCGGATGCTGGTACTGCTGTTGAAACTGCTGTCGAAACTGCAGAGGTAGCATCTGCTGCGGATACTGCTGCTGACTCTGCAAATGGGGCACCTACTGCTGAATCTGTAGGTGGGGCCTCTTGGCCGGGCCCGCACTACCACTGGCTCCCTGAGTATCTAGCCTCCTCTTCTCCTTCAGTCCAAGATCGTCCTCCGCTGTCATGGCTCCTACTAGAATCTGCTCGAAAGTAGCGTCGCGGTCGCTCTTGGTATACGACTTGATTTCCCTGATCAAACCCCTGCGGAACTTCCTCGCCTTCCCGACCTCGGTAAGATCCTCGATGAATCTGCTCAAACGGCTGAACTCTCCAGCATACTCTTCAACGGTCTGGTTCCCCTGAACCAAACTCTCGAACTGCGCCTCCAGAGCACGGAGGGCTGTATCAGGAAAGAATTTCTCCTTAAATAGTTTCTTGAATGCTGCCCAAGTCTGACCGGCTGTACCAACCCTCGGGTTCGTCTGGTACCAAGTACGGGCCAAGTCCTGCATCTGACTGGCGGTTGCCTCGATCTGCAATCCTGCTGGTATCTGTGCTAATCTGAATATCTTCTTAATGTGCTCTATCCAATAGTCAGTGTATATGATGCCCTCTGTACCCCTGAAATCTCGGGGTCCCATCTTCTTGAAGGATTGGATGTCTGGAGTTCTCGGCTGATATGGCTGCATCTGACCTCCCTGTGGCTGAGCAGCCACCAGCTCTACTGTCGTCCTGACCAACTGATGAGTATCCTGCATGCTCTGTCGGATATCGGCAGACTGGCTCTGCTGCATCTGTCGCTGAGACTCCAAGAACTGCTGAAAAAGGGCAAATATCTGAGCCGCATCTACTGTCCCTGAAGGTAACTGCTGCTGATACAGATCTGGGATGACGGGGGAAGACCTCCGGACAGGTGGAGGTACACTCCCAAAAGCTACAGAAGCTCCTATATGAGCAGAAATAGGGGGTGCTGTGGTCCCAGCATCCACAATCGGATGAGGGGTAGTAGGCCTCTCACCAGCGTCTGCTAAGCCAGAGCGATGCGATCGTGTCTCGATCACCCTGGAGACAGATCAAACAAGGAATCAATACTGAGATAGAAACGATAATTCAAGGGAGGACAGTTATTCAAGGAAGTATCAGGAATTTAGATAGTAGGAATCCAGTTAGAGTTTTTTCCTAATGTAATTGAGTACCTCAAAATAACTCCTAATCCTACTGCAGGCTGTAGTGGTACTCTAGTTCGAATACCACTACACAAACTCGACCTGCATGGGCCACCACTAAAAACGTGTCACGACCCGCACCCACCGTGAGGGTACGAGTACGTAACAGCGTCCAGCCTACGCCGCAGTGTCGGCGGTAGAACGCTGTCCTTGGTCAAGAACTATAACTAACTAGCATGAATACTCTCCATACGGAGGCCAATACAGAGGTACAACTCAATCACAATTCTAAGGCAGAATGTAGCACGATAAAAGATAAGAGAAAACCTCAACTGAGGTACAACAGAAATGAATAACAAATCTCAACATCTACCAGTCTCAATATCTCTAAAATAAACAACTCTGGAAATAAGACAACAACTAAACATGAAAAGAACAGACTAAGCTAACTACACTATGCAAGGGTGCCATCCTCAGCAGCTGCCTGAACCTCTCCAGGGGTCCAGGTCGCGAGTGTCATCTAGGCAAGCTCCAAAGTAAGGGGTACAGGGTTCCTCATCATCCTGTGTAAAATTTTCAACAGGTCCAGTCAGGACGGGAGCGAGCACAATACATCTCACGCAGATCATAACATGTTAGAAAATATAAACGTGCAAGAGAGTACGATACATGAAACTGAAAAGAAATACATGATGTAAACAGGGAGAGAACTGTAATAGAAATATCTACTATAAGTAGAGAGCTACCAGTGACTAGTGATTTAGAGTACAAAGTCGACATGTGAACGGCTTGATTTGCACATGGCTAAACTAAAGAGGTGTACATGGCTATTCTACTTTGGAATTGTTCACATGACTATTTATACTCTCCCATGCCCCAATCAATACACAAGGATCCAGACAGGTTATGTTACGTACATGATTTTCACATGAAGCCCATAGATGGGTATACATGAAGTATTCACGAGGCTCAGAGAACTGAGTGCACATGAATTCCACACGAAGGCCCACGAAGGGTGCACATGAAGTATAGGTTATACATGAGATTCATGGGAAACACGACCGATCATGATAGCACATGAGAGTACACAAGCAAGCACGAACGAGCATGAAGCACATGATAAACATGGATAACATGAGAGCGAGGAGTACACGATGTACATGAAACACATGGCACAATGTATCCGATGCTTCCGAGGGGGATAACATCTCAAGCAAGGATCCATATAGTATCAATTCGTGATAATGTCCTGACAGCATCAAATAAGGTAAACTAGAGCAGGAATATAATTCTAAGCAAGTTATGAAATGATCAGAGAATGTACTCGCCTGGTATCTGAATGGCAGTAAAAATGTACTGTCCGAGATGAGGCACCTGACTCCTAGTTAGAGCAACACAAGTCACAACAAGTCTAGAATGGTAATATGATGCACTACTATGAGTTCTACATGAATCTAGGTCGATCTAGACCAAAATCAACTCTTGGTCAACTCTGGTCAACTCTAGAAGTCGAACTAGGTCAAATATGACTAATCTAGGCTAATAAAGTCTATACTAGTCTAACCTAGGCTAACTAGCCTATTCCAAGTCTAACAAGACTGTACAAGACTAATCTAGACTCTACTAGGTCTAACAAAGTCTAAGTTAAACAATTCTAGGCTAACCAATATCCATGTATACTTGTATAGCATGAATATATCCCACATCTACACTTGCTAGCATATGGCATATAGCCTATAGGTAATCTATAACAAAACCCCAAATACATGTAAATAAAAATAGGCACATTCACATTACATAGATATCTATATATAGATATATATATATACACTTCTAATATTACAAGGTTATAGTTATACTCATTAGGAATCATCACACTACATTTATATATAGACTTAACATATATACAAGTTGATTTATTAAGCACATATATATATAGATGTAGAGAGGGAAGGGAAGAGTGTGGGTGTGCAAATATGTGAGGGTGTCAATGTATATGTGTGTGTGTGAGATTTTAGAGTGAAACAGTGTGTTAAGGGGGATGTGAGGAAAAATAGGTTTTGGAATAGGATGGTCTGTATGTGTGTGTTCATGGGTGTGCAAGAGTGTGTGTTAGGCTTGAGAGTATTAGAGTGTCACATAGAGTGTTTGTGAGCTATGGCATGTCACATGAATGTGTGTGTGAAGGCACTTGTGTGTACAAATAGAAATCAGTGTGTAAACAGAAAGTAGAAAGAAAGACAGTAAGGGAACATGTATTCACATTGATAGTTCTAATGGAAAATTTAGACAGTTTTAATAGGAAAATTTAGACAGTTAACATGTGAATCAAAACCAATGCTTATGTGGAATTAATCATGGAATCAGTTTACAAAGGAATGAAATTAATTCTCAGTTGGACAGCCCAACCACATGTATCAGCTATCCCATGAGTAAATCATTTCAATCCCCATTCGAAAAGGAAAAGATATCAATTCAGGAAAAAAACAGTTTAGAGTATCAATGTGTACATATACATGAGAGGCAATGTGAGGGATGTGTGTTAAATGTGTGGCTGTACAGTACAGTGAGGAGAAGAAAACCATTTCATTCACAACTAAACAATATAGTTAAAGCTATTCTCAGGTTTACATATGAATTCAACATTCATTGGTGCAAAAAAAATGAATCAAACAATTTCCCTAATCTGTTCTCAGATTTCTCAGGTTTCTACATTGAGGGAACACTTATAACAGCTCACAAGAACACACAAAACAAATTAAACCATTACCATTCCAGTTTTACACAGGAAATCCTCCCCCTCCTAAAACACAATCCCAGATTTCAGTTCAAGAACTAAAACTCATCAATCAATAGTCACATTCCATTCTACAGTTTAAAACAGTCCTAAGTTGAATTTCCAGATTTAAATATTACACCAAAGTTCACAAACTCATGATAACACACAAATCATTTTAAACAGTCTTAAACTCAGAGAAAACTGAACCAAAACAGTCCTAAAAATCCTTAATTGAAATTCTCAGTTTTGACAATTACCAATAGGAAGAAAATCAGTGCCTTCATTCCAATTAGTTAGAAAAAGGGAAAGAAAAACAATTTAGGATGTTAAGGGATGGATTAAACCATTCTATTACAGTTCATGTAGAACTGAAACCCAATCCAGTGACTGTTTAATGAAAACACATAACCCATCAAAATTCAGTTCATAAAGGAAGGAACAAATCAGTGTACTAGCTTAAGAAAATCTGGAATTAAACTCAAGCTTAGGCATATGTTCAATGGCTGCTAATAATGAACTAATACATGTGTTCAGGAATCTAAAATAGCAATAAATCATCAATTTAAATCAGTTCAATGGTATCAACTAGAACTCAGATTTTATGAATCAAAACATTACCAAATCAGTCCAAATTCAACACACTACTAGATAATACATAGGTGCACCTATATGAGCCTTAATCACAAGTAATAAATTGAGTTAAATAGGTTTAATTGATTGCTAAAACTCATTTTTGCAAAACTAGAAAATCAGGAAAATGACTGATACCATGGTTTCAGAAAAATGGGAAATGAGAGATTGATCTAGAAAATCAATTTAAAATGAGAATTTAATGGTTGGTAATAACAATACACAATGTGCACGTGTCATACAAGTGATTTGTGTCCACAAAAGTGGACACAAACGTGTCCATTCAAATCACAATACAAAACAGGAAAAATCAAGACACAGAGACTGGACAGTCTTGTGCGGGTGTGCACGCGTGTCGTGCACCCGACACAAGCCTTCCTAAGCATCGTGTTCATGTCCCTACTTAGTCTAGGTATAGGTGCTCGTGGTCATGTGCCTGAAACGTGTCCTCGTGTCGCCGTGTCCGTGAACCAAGGCCGTATCAGTGGCTAGTAGCAGCCCGCGCACAGTACAGTGCATTCCCCGTGTGCGGCCAATATCTTCCAAACCCGACCATGAAATGTCGTGAAATTTTGGGAGAGGGATGACAGATGATGCCCCTAACTCTCCACAAAATTTCGTGTCCAAAGAGTTCGTATCGTGTCCTGTGGAGACCCCGATATGTAGGGGATTACTGTAGCCCCGTGCGCGCGTATCCAAGTGTGTGTGCATGAGTGTCCAAACGACACGACACAAACACGAAATCATCTCATAGTTACATAAATGGATAAGCGACACCAAAAACTAAATTTCTATTCAATTACAATTCAAAAATTCGAACGAAATGCCCTTTGGGGCATTTCGTCGAACACTTACGACCAAGGCCTGATACGTGTCCAATACGGACACGTATTGGACACGAACCCTAACAATGCCTATACTAACAGGGAGAGGGCACCTAGGGCTTCCTAACCATGCAAAGAAATCAAGATTTGGTGGAGTGAATAGAAAGTTACCTAGGTGTGTTCCTTCACAAGGAAAAGCCCCAAAAATGAGATCTCCTCAAGCTAGCCAATGGCTCCAAATTGGTCCAAACCTGAGATTATCCTCCATGAACAGTAGAGGAATGAAATTTAGATCACTATGGAAGAAGTCTCAATGAAAATGGATCATTAATGAATAAACTATGAAGAATTTTCAAAGGAACAAACCTTGTTCTTAGAATGGTGGAAAGAGTGAAAAGGGGCACAAGTTTCAAGAGGGATTTTATAGGGATAGGTGCCCTATGTGGCTGGCCATCAATGCTAGGTTTAGGATTTTGGAGAATCAATCTAAGGGCTCTCATTCCATCTAGTTTATTCAAGGGTCAAAATCAAGTTCCCCCTTAATCAAGTTGCAACCTAGTCATTCTAACTAGTCATGACTAACCATGACCAATTCAATTTCTAACTTAGTCTAACCATGACTAACTGGGACTAACCTAGGTTAAGGCAATTTTAGGTTAGGGCTAAAACAATCACATGGTAATTAATTAAATAATATTAAATCACACCATTTAATATAATATATATTAAACTCCCTTCCGCTGACTTGCGCGACATGATAAATCATAAGCGTAAAGTGAGAGAGGACATAACAATTCATAGTGCACATCCATGCACCAGTATTATTATCAACTGTTGTTGCTCCAAAGCACCAAGAGTGCCTCAGAGAAAATCCGTATATCGACGGCTGTACTTCTTTTACGATGAGAAGCCACTATGTGTTTCATCCAACATGGCTTCATAGGGTCCCCCTTACGGAAGCCCCAATAAATGACGGTGGACTACGAACCCAAATTTCTCTCTCAGTCTTGCGAAAAGAAGAAGAAGAAGTCTACCAACAGATGGCCAGCAGGCTGTCACATCTGAAGGAGTTTATATGGGTACTCGGTCATAGGCAAGGTTCCGTACGGACGACAAAGAATCCAAAGCTGGGGGTAGTATTCCCTCAGAGTCTGAAGTGGATGACCCTCACATTGGAGGTAGCCTTCCAGAGGACGACGATCCCTCTGAATCTGATGGCGACTATCTGCCTCCTCTCCCTGAAGATGAAGGACTGGTCCACTCGGAGACGGACAATAACAACACCAGTTGTACTGTTTCCTCTATTCTTCCTCGTATGTTATCTACATACATGGCGGTCGGAGAAAGACCTGAAGAAGCCAGTGATCAGACTAGCAAACGGCTAGAGGGTCTTGAAACAACATTCGCCAAGATCACCGATATGCTTACTAGAATTATGACGGTTCAAGATGCTGGGGCTGTTCTTCCACCTCAATAAAATATCTTGGCCCATGCTAGTCTGGCTCACAGCAAGAACTCTCTTTTACTATAAAAGGAGTATCATTTCGTTGTGCCTCCTCCAAATCTTGTAAATACTGGGGGTGGTCCTTCGCCAACAATGCCTGACAACCATTCAACAGCCATTTTCCAACACCTGCTCAATCAACAGGATGTAATTGACTCCCTGGTCGTTCGTCTCGACACCATCGCACACAAAGATGAGCTTCAGAAGATGGGGAAATCTCAACCATATCCCCCTGAGTGGGAGAATGCTACTTGCCCTCCTAACTACAAGCCGCTGACGCTGAATTCATTTGACGGGTTGACTTCTCCTTGTGAGCACATAATATACTTCAACGTTTAGACTCTGCACTTGTCCAGAGACGATCCGTTCTTGTCGAAGCTGTTTATTAGCACCTTATAGGGGGTAGCTTTTGAATAGTTTTGCAGTCTGCCTGATGGGTGTATCAACTCGTTTAAAGACTTGGAGAGGTTGTTCCTCAATTGGTTTTATGAAAGTGGCATGCATGTTAGTATATCCATGTTTGCCATTGATTATAAAAGAACAGAATAATTATATCGGAGGACTGGACTTTTACTTCACAATACAAACTCGCTCATACAAAGAAAGCCTAGGGACGAAAATCTAGGTACAACAATCTAAGTACAATTGTTTATTTTTGATTCTGGGGTGATGGTAGAGGCTCCGGAAAGCAACGGTAGCTCTGCCTTACTCCTTGGACGATCGGATGTAGCCTTGGCTCCGGTGAAAAAATGCTCTTGGACGTGTGGGGAGACTCCCTTGCACTTTCGGTTGCTGGATCTCTGGATGTCTCTGTAGTGCTCTCTCTCTCTCTTTCTTTTCTCTGCTCTCCTCTCCTAAATTCTATAGTCCTTCTTAATTCTCCCTTTTATTGCAAGGGAATGGCACCTTGCTATTTATAGAAGTGGGGGTGTGATCATTAGGGTTTACAAATGATTGCCTCATTGAGAAGTCGATGGTTAAGGATCAATTAATCTGGGCCATTAATTCTGATTGTAGCAAATCTAGGTAATTAATGTGTATTGTATCAAATCTTTGTGGGCAATAAATGTTGATTGCCATGAATCTTCGTGATTTGTGATATCCTGTCACGTGTCCAATTTGCTTGATTTGATTTGATCTGGACAATTATGACGATTGTAACAAATCTAATTTTGTTAGGATTTGTTAGTACCCATAATTCCAGGGAAGATAAGACTGCCACGTGTCTCAATTATAGCGAAAAGCATCACGTGTCTCAACTGGATCGTCCTGGCCGAGCCGCATATGGGGGTCCTCTCAGCCGCATGAAACCTGCAGCCGCACTGCAGCCGTATGCGGATGGACAGCCGCATGGGGATAGGCAACCGCATGCAGAGGGGCAGCCGTATGGGGTTCGACAGCCGCATGCCGATGGGTAGCTGCATGGAGATAGGCAGCCGCATGCAGAGGGATAGCCGCATGAGGATAGGCAGCCGCATGCAGATGGGTAGCCGCATGGGGATAGACAGCCGCATGAAGTGAGCGGCCGCATGGAGTGGCCTCGAGACTTGTTGGATTTTGCCAGCCGTAAGGAGATTTTCTCCTCTTTTTCATAAACACGCCATCATGTCAGTCATTATTGCGTCTTTTTGTCAGAGCTGTCATGGCTGTTTTTTGTCAGAGCAGTCGTCAGGGCATTAAATGCAGCCGAATGTAGAGAAGCACTGTTTGAAGGCCATGTGGCTTCTTTCTGAGCTGCATGGATCTATCCGAGTCGCATGGACCCCTGAGCCGCATGGACTTCTGAGCCGCATGGGGATCCTTCTGTTGGAGTCGCATAGGTCTTTCTTTATTCTTTTCTATGCTTCTACAAGACCCCCTTCAAAGTTTTCAATTTGCAAAATTGAAATACTTTGAATAAGAAGCATGGCCATATAAAAATTCTTCGGGCCGCATAGGATGTTCTGGCTGTATGGATGTCTCAACCGGATGGCCTCCTCAGCCTCATGGCCATATGAGCCGCATAGGCTGTCTGGCCGCATACACTCCTTGCCACTTCCTCATGCCACGTGTACAAATCTTTGCATTGATTGCCTTTGATTTGAGCCGTCTTTTTGGGGGAGTCCTAAGAGTTGGCTCATTAAATTTTGGATTTTTTTGGATGAATCTCCTTCATGAGAGGGGGCAAAATCTTAGGAATCGGTTTTGCCTACAGCACACGACCCGAAGCGCTCCATCGGTCCACGTGCTTCCCCCCTTTTGTCCTCCTATAAATAAGAGTAATTAAGAGAAGAAATCTCTTTACTCTCTCCTTCAACTCAAGCCTTTCCTGTCCTAACTGTCATCCTCTTCTCCGATCACCGATGGCTCCCAAGAAGACTGTTGCGACGAAGGGTAAAAAGGCGGCGTCTTCGTCGGCTGCGGCGGCGAAGGGCAAGAAAGCTACTTCTACTTCGACTGCGGCAACAAATGATAATGTGGCAGCTCCTCCGCCAGCCGTCGTGCCCGTAGTTCACCCCAACGTCCACCCCATCATTGCTTGTAAGGACGTTACGTGAACTTGAAACCCTAACTGTTGTGGCTATATTGCATGTTCTATTTGCGAGCCTTCATCTTCATGTGTGCTGCATGTATATTTCATGTCCGAGCCGCATGAGCTCCCCTTTTAGACTGTGCTGCGTAAGGCTCTGACCATCTTTTGACTTTGCTTTTTTTTATCTTTGATTCTTACAACAATCCTGCCGGAGGCTGAGATCATTGTGAAGGAAGAGTTGCTGCCCCCTTCCAAACAAGAATTATCGCTTGTTAAGGAGGAGGTAACACCAGAAGCGGAGGAACAGAAAGGAGAGCTGGCACCCATTGTTGTAAAAGAGAAGCCCCAGTCTGATGGCGATAGTAGTAGGAGTTCTGATCTTCCTATTTCGGACGAAGATCTTGCTCAAGTACATCCTTCATATGCAAAATGGTTATGGGATTGGTATATGCGTCCCCGTAACTAGGATTCATGGCTCTCACAAATGTCCTTCTTTATTTTGATACTTCTGTCTGTCTTTAGCTGCTTCTTTTGGACATCGATGTAATCTCTTTCCCTTTTGTCTGAATGAAATGATAGAGAACTTTTTTGGCTTGCTCATGATATGTAGTCATGTGAATGTAACTGATTTTGAACAGGATACATTCGCTCTATTCTTTGCTTGTAGTAGTTGCCCCAATGGGAGACTTTTTGTGGACCTATTATCCTTGGCGTACCCTGGGGTTTTTTTTTGGTACAGATAATAAGTCAAGAGAGAACCAATATATTTACTCAGAGGTAATGAGGACATGGCAGATATGAGGGTTTCTTCGATGGAGCCTTCTCACTCAGAGGTAATAAGGACATGGCAGGAGTGGGCTCTATAAAGGGGTACATAGAATGACTCAGAGGTAATGAGGACATAGAAGTTCTATATAGAGGGGCGATTTGTTTTTGGCGGAAGTGAGACGACTCAGAGGAAACATCGACGTGGTCATTTTGGGAATTTTGTGGATCTGTTACCCTTTTTGTGCACTGAGGGTGTGGGTAGTGGATCATGAGGGAGGAGCTCTTTCAGAAGAATAAGTTCAGAGGCATGTTTATACATGACTTACTACCTAAAAGAGTGACCGGAATGTAAGTTCAGAGGCACCTGCGGGTACATGACTCAGCAATATGGGATATTTGGAGGAAAAGCGTGAGTTCAGGGGTACCAGAGGGTACATAACTCAGTAATCTGGAAGATTTGTAGTCGGAATATGAGTTCAGCGGTACCAGCAGGTACATAACTCAGCGATCTGGGATATTTAGAGGAAGAATATGAGTTCAGCGGTACTGGAGGGTATATAACTCAATAATCTGGGATTTTGCGAGTGTGAGTTCAGCGGTACCGGCGGGTACCTAACTCAATAATCTGGGATTTTGCGAATGTGAGTTCAGCGGTACCGACGGGTACATAACTCAGCAATCTGGAATTTGGAGAATGTGAGTTCAGCAGTATCGGAGGGTACATAACTCAGTAATCTGGAATATTTAGAGGAAGAATATGAGTTCAGCGGTACTGGAGGGTACATAACTCAGCAATCTGGAATTTAGAGAATGTGAGTTCAGCAGTACCGGAGGGTACATAACTCAGCAATCTGGGTTATTTGGAGGAAGAATGTGAGTTCAGCGGTACTGGAGGGTACATAACTCAGTACTCTGGAATTTGGAGAATGTGAGTTCAGCGATACCGGAGGGTACATAACTCGATACTCTGGGATATTTAGAGAATATCATTTAGACATAATATTTCTTTAGAAACTTGTCGTTGACGGGCAACATGAGCAAGTCTCCATTTTGTTTCGCGAGGCGGTAAGCACCATTGGAGAATACAGCCTCAATGATAAACGGCCCTTCCCACTTTGGTTGGAATTTGCCGGCGGTTTTGTGAGTCATAATCATCGGCCTCCGAACTGCCAGAACGAGATCGCCCACTTAGAATGTTCTGATTTTAACCTTCTTATTGAAGGCTCCGAAGATGCGTGCTTGGTATAGCTCGATTCGTTGCTGAGCCAAGAGGCGCTTTTCATCTAAGGCGTCCTTCTCTTGTAGCCGGCGACAGTAGTTATCGTCCGTCGTTAATTGGTAAGTGAGAGCAACGCAGAGCGAGGGTATTTGAGTCTCCAATAGGAGAACTGTCTCACTCCCGTACACCAGAAAGAATGGCGTGTTCTCTGTAGCTGTTCGGACTGTAGTACGGTACGCCCATAAGCATTCACCAAGCTTCTCGTTCCAGTCACGTTTGTTGGATGATACGAACTTTTTGAGCAACTTGATGATGGTTTTGTTGAATGCTTCTGCCAACCCATTCGCTGCCGGATTGTATAGCGTCGAAGCAATATTCTGGATGCGGTGCTTATCGCAGAATTGATAGAAGGCGTGGCTTGTGAACTGTGGACCATTATCGTGGATGATCCTTCGGGGCAGCCCAAAGCGATAGATGACGTGATGCTTGAGGAAGCTGATCACGTTTGAAGTCTTTACTTCTGCAAGTGGAACAGCTTCCACCCATTTGGAAAAGTAATCCGTGATTGCGAGTATGAAGCGATGTCCTCGGAAAGAAGGTGGAGTGATCGGACCGATGATATCCATTTCCCATGCTTCGAATGGCCAGGACGCCACTGTTGGATGTAGAAATTTGGATGGCTGGTGGATAAAGTCCTCATGGACTTGACAGGCTTTGCACTTCTTTGTATAGTCTATCACATCTTCTACCATCGAGGGCCAGTAGTAGCCCATTCGGCGAAGACGGTCTTATAATTTTGGGCCAGGCTGATCGGCCCCACAGATACCGTCATGAGCTTCACGTACGGCTTCTTTTGCTTCTGCGTTTGACAGACATCGAAGCAGTAATCCATCGTAGGATCGGCGATACAGCATTTTTGTCTCTGTATCGTAAAAGAATCTGAGAGAACGCCTTCTGATAGAGGTGGCTTCCTTCGGATTCTCCGGCAGAATGTCGTAGACTACGAAGTCAATAAATAGTTATCTCCAGTCTGGTACTTCATCGATCGTCTGAGCAGAATAACTTGCCATGAATTGAACGTTGTTCTTGGGCCTATCACATCCACCGATTGATGAGCATAGTTCAGAACCGCTAGGGAAGCGGCAAGGCCAGCTAAGGCATCGGCTTCGATATTTTAGAGTCTGGGGACGTGTTCGATGAAGAACCCTTCAAATGGCGAGATGATGTTGATCGCTATTTTGTGATAGGGGATCATGTCTTCATGGCAGACTTCGTATGAACCCCGGATCTGATTGACGATTAACTGTGAATCGCTGTATATTTTGAGATATTCTACCTCCAGCTCTCTTGCAAGTTGGAGGCCAATGACTAAAGCGTTGTACTCGGCCACATTGTTAGAGCAGGGTTCTGTGAGGGAGTAAGCGTGATTGATTACCAATCCAGAAGGAGAAATCAGCACCACCTCGACTCCGACGATGACGTTTCCCTTAGGTCCGGTCCTTGAGGCACGTCGAAGAACATTCGCCATATATCATCGTGAGAGGCCGCATGCGAGTCGGCGATCTCATCTGGGATTTTTTTATATATTCTGGCCGACTCCGAGCCTGGGTGGGCTGCTAAAAAGTCTGCTAGAGCTTGACCTTTAACAGCCTTTTGTGGGACGAAGATCATATGGTAGTGGGATAATAATATTGCCCATGTAGCAAGGCGAGAGTTGAGTGCCCCTGGTTTAGTCATGAGGACCCTGAGGGGGTTGACTCGTGATATCACAAGTATGGTTTGTCCCGTGACATAGTGTCGCGTCTTTTGAATGGCGAACTCCAGGGCGAGGCATTCCTTCTCCACGGCAGTATATCTGTGCTCTGGCCCGATCATCATTCGGCTGAGGTAATATATAGCTTGCTCACGGCCTGCATCGTTGTTTTGTGCTAGCAGAGCGCCGAGGGAATGCTCTATTGCTGGTACATAGAGCAGGAATAGTTTTCCAGCAACCGGGGCCACCAGGACTGGAGGGTTCGATAAATATTCTTTGATGCTGTCGAAGGCACGCTGGCATTCTTCATCCCATACGAATGAGATGCCCATCTTCATGAGATGGGTGAATGGCTGACATCGCCCGGAGAGGTTGGAAATGAACCTCCTGATGTAAGCTAACCTCCCTTGGAGGCTTCGGAGTTCTCAACGATTTCTCGACGGACCCATCTCCATGATTGCCTTCGTCTTCTCAGGGTCTACGTGGATACCCTTGGAGGTGATGATGAAACCCAGGAATTTTCCACTGGATACACCCAAGAAGAATATGGTAGGATTTATTTTTAAATTGTGCGCTCGCATCAGGTCTAATACCGTCCTCAGATCCTGCAGATGGTCTCCCCTATAACGACTCTTGACGGCAATGTCATCAATATAGCACTGCACAGGTGGCGCCAGCGTTCTTTAAATCGAAAGGCATGACTGTGTAGCAGAACGTACCTATTGGTGTTCGGAATGATGTATGCTTTTCGTCGTTGGGAGACATCTTAATTTAGTTGTACCCCGAGAAGACATCCATGAATGACATACGATCAAAGCTACAGGTGTTGTCAATCATGATGTCTGTGATAGGGAGGGGGAACTCATCTTTGGGACATGTCTCGTTCAGATTGCGAAAGTCGATGCAGATTCGAATCTTCTCATTCTTCTTGAGGACCGGTACTATATTGGCGACCCAGTCCGGATGTTGTTCCTCACGAATGAAGTCGCTGACTATCAGTTTATTGACTTCGGCTTCGATCGCATCCATGATGCCTGGGCGGAAGGGTCGTTGCTGTTGTTTGACTGGCTTTGCATCTGGCCGAATGTCGAGCTTGTGAAGAGCAACATCGGGATTTAGCCCTGGAATGTCTTCATAGTTCCAGGCGAACATGTCAATATATTCTTTGACAAGTTCCAGTAGCGATTCTCGCTCTTCGTCTGTCAGGCTTTTACTAACGAAGATTGGTTTTGGAGAAGAGTCGCTGCCTAGATCCACTTACATGACCTCATCTTCAGTAGGAGGCTCTCTTTGTTCAAACTGCTTCTCCCATTGCGTATCCAGCTGTTGGGCCCACGGCTCTAATTTGAGGAGTTCAGGAAAGACTTCACCTTCTTCGTAAGCATCGGCGAATGCCATATTAACAGACAGGACTTGCCTGAATACATCTCCGATGCTGATATCCGAATCAGAAGTTGGTGATCCGGTTGAGTGTGAATGCCAGTCGCATTCCTCATCTGAGCTTTCAGGGGTCGTTGTAGGTGTAACATACCCAGTCTGTATCGGGTCTTGTTGTAGTAGTCCTGTGGTTTGCCAGCCGGGACCGACGACTTTAAAGGTAATCGTCTACCAGTGCCGTAGTTCAAACCTGGCATAGTCTCCAAATCATACCCCTATTTTTGCATAAGGTATTTGGATTGGAGGCTATATAGATAGAGGGGCAGTCTCCCAGCGTCCGATTCGAGATCGACTTCTTCTATGGTGAAGGGCTACGGATTATTCTTTCGACCGAAGATGATTGGATGGTCCCCTCCCTCGATTATGCGGTAAGCATCTTACACGGGACTGAGTTGATTTACGGTGTAAACATTTGTCACCTGTGTGTTTAGGTGAGTGCCTATACCGTGTTCCATTGCATACATTGTACAAAGCTTATTAAGCTCGATGTAGTTCAAAGATAACCCCTTATTGATGAAGTAAGGTATCTTTTCTAACGGTATTACATCATCTGCAGATAGAACATTGATGTGACCAGCCATATACTTGGTCAGTTTTGGTTCTTCTTCGGCCACCCCCTGTATAAATGAAGACTGAGAGGATGACTTGGGCAACTTGATCATGAGGTGTTCCGCTGGTGGAGCAGAACATGGAGTCATTGGCAAACTAGCGACCCCAGTTTGGTACTCGATGCTGGATAGGGAGTGGTTGGCTCGCTAGAAGCCCCATACTTTGCATCGGGCTGACGATTCTTTTTAGGAAGACGTATCATCATTGGCTTGTCGGAGGGATTAAGCTTCTCCGTTTGTGGCTGGCGGACTCTAGGCAGTCTGATTGTCAGTGGCTCCGTTGTGGATCTTGGCACTTGGCCGGACCTTGGCAGCCGAATTATCATTTGCCCTTCATGTGCCGAGAGGCTGATTGCGTCCTTATGCAGAACGGCCGTAAGGGGTACGGACATGCCAGGTTTGTGAGCTTGGAGGTGGATCGTCAGAGGTTCTTCTGATCCTGTGGCCGTCTCAGTTCGAGCTTGCACATCTCCGTCAACAAGGTGCCTTTTGGACTTTTCGTATAAGCAGGAGTCTGAGTAGTAGGATTCGACGCATTTAAAGGGATCGATGTCGGCAAATTCTGTCCTCACGAAGCCGTATTTGTCGACATACTTGAAGCACTGGTGCAGGATGGAAGACACGATCATGTAATCGTGTATCCAAGGGCGCCCCAGGAGGATATTGTAGGAAGTGTCCGCATTATGACGTAACAGGTCACTTCTGACTGAAGATTGCCGATTTGGCACTTCAAGCGAATCTTCCCAATTCGGTAGCTCCTGCCCGAATTGAAACTGCTGTTGGCGGTGCTTGTTGGCGTCAGACGATGCATAGGAATGTAGAGATGATGTAACAGACCCTTCGGGATAATGCTTATGAAAGATCCAGGATCAATGTGCATCTGATCCACCTTTACGTCACCGATGTATCGAGTGTAGTATAACGGACGGTCGTGCAGGTTGGTTTTAATGAGCATGTCCTGTGGAGTGAAGACAATGTTAGGCATCGCTCATGTGCAAGCGCTGTCTTGGAGATCTGCAGGTGGGCTCTCTCCCGTGAGGTTGACCTGAGCTAGATATGCGTCGGCGTTCTGGAGTGCATCGCTCAAAGCCGCACGAACATCCTTGGAGAGTCTTAGGAGCTCGTATAATGATAATTTGGCCGGTGGGTTGGCCAATTGTGTCAAGATGTCAAAGTTGTAGGGCCTTTCCAGCCCATAAGATACCCCTTTTCGGAGGGATTTGTCAAAGCGAGTCTCCTTCGGCCTAGGCTTGTCGGTCGTCGGAGGTTGGGAAGGTCCCGAAGCGTTAGTAGTGGCCGGCTGATGTTCTTCAGCCGAGTTATCTGGCGTAGGTTAGGATTGAGCACCAGACCGAGTGACGACAGTTGTGGCATCTTTGACATCTACAGAAATTGTACGGCAGGATCTGACCTTTCTACTCTCCTTCTTGCCAATAGGGAGTGGTACGGACTGAGTTATTTCAGGTACCAAGTCCGGATGGACCCACATGACCTCCCCTAGTGACGTGGTAAGGGTACTAGACCAGTAGCCTGATCTCGAGGAGGTGGAAGATTAGTAATCTCCATCGTCGCCCGCGGGATGGGTATCACGCCGTCTTAAGTCTCCGTCGAAAGGAAGCTGCCAAACTATACGGACACCATGTTGGCTGCCACGGTCACCTCTTTGAAATCAATGGCCAGAGCCTTCGAATCGATGAGATGTTGGATGTATCGCTTTAGTTGGTAGCAGTTGTGTGTAGCATGGTGGATATAGCGATGGTAATGACAGTAGTTTGGGCTCTCTATTTCTGTTGGCCGAGGTTCCCGTCTTGGTGGAGGGAGCTAAATTCTATCCCTATGTATGAGCATATCCAAGATGGGCTTGACATGGCTGTCTTCGAAGGAGTAGGTCATTTGCGGCTATTGCTTGTTTGTCAGTTTTAACTCAGGTTTCTGGGCTATGTCGGCCACCATAGCCTGCTTGCCCTTGTTGTCCCGATTGTTGGAGGAGTTACCACCATTGTTGTTGTTGGTATTAGGGCGCTTGCCCTTGTCCTCTCCCTCTGAGATGTGCAATCCCAGTTGGCGAGCTTTCTTCAACCTGTCTTCAGCGCTAGTGGCGCTGATGATGAACGTCTTCCAGTCCTTGAATTGACTTTCATCCATCCAGAGGCTGATTGTTGGAAGCAGTCACTTTTGGCAAGCTTCAATTATGGAGGAATCCGAATTACCAGATGGCAACTTCATTGCGGTTTGGCAAAACCGCTCAATATAGTTCCTTGTCAGCTCTTTTTCCTCTTGAACGACGTCCATAAGGGTGGACATTGTGACGTCCTACCCTACTTCGTAGAATCTCTCCAAGAATATGCGCTTGAAGCTGGCGAAGGAGTGGATGTAGTTGTCTGGCAGGTTGCGGTACCAGTTGAAGGCGACCCCTTCCAAAGCCCCGATGAATAATCGTGTAAGGATGGCATCGTCATGGGGTAGATGGTCGGTGGTGACCTCGAAGTAAGTGATGTACCTGCTTACAAATATCTTCCCAACATATGGATTGATGTGGAATGGTTTATACTTTGGTGGGAAGGGAACATCCCTCCATGCAGCGGGATACGGTTGTCGTATCCTGAGATCTTGGCAATTTTCTCGGGCATGGAACATGGCCCAGAGCTCCTAGACCTCTCTTCTAGTCTCCCTGGCCTCGTCTGCAGCGGTAGAAGCCGACATTTCAGGCGGATTATTGCCCAGGTTTGGTGCCGCTGAGTTTGAGTCCGTATTGACCACGAGACCCAAGTTTGTTTGGCCAGGCGTCCCTCCTAGCAGAGTAGGGAGGGCTGCTTTGACCTCGTCCACCGATTTGACCAAAGTGCGGAGTATGGTCTCCAGAGTGTCGATGCATTGGCGATCACTGGGACCATCTTGTTTGTCGTTTGTCATAAATGTCGTCCTTACATGAGTAGAAGTGGAAGGGACGGTGGATGACGTACCCTCCGAATCATACCCCTGTACCGAGAAGTCATCGGGGTATGTGGGAATGTTCTTCTCTAGTTCAGACTCAGAAGGAATAGTACCCCCAGCTTTCGAGTTTGCCTCGTCCTGAGAGTCGTGGACGTCCTCGGGGACGTCGGGATCTGCTGCATCTAATGGGAGAGTTGTTTCCCCCGGCTCGTCTCCTTGGAACATCAGATTGTCGTGGATGTTCGGAGGAGTGCTACCCCCAGTTCCAGTAACCCCTAGTGATGTGGATGATGAATCTCCCATTGTAGCAGATTTCGTCTTTGAACGGGTACCTTGGAAAACTCCGGTAGTGGGCGACCATTTAGACGACAGTTTTTTAGTCACAGTGGTTGAAATATTTGGGCTCGAAACATTTATCTTCTTTCCTCTCACATCGGCGATGATTTTCTGAGTAGAGTTGTAGGAGACGACGGGAGGCGCCTCATCCCCTGAGCTCGGCTGTTGTAATCTTTGGAAGACGGATTGCCGGTCTTCTCGTACTTTCACGTTTTTGCAACAGCAGTTGACGATGACTTGGGTGCAGTGACGTCCGTGGGAGGACTCTTTGCACACCGAGGCCTCTTCTCTTTTCTTGCGTTTGTGGAGGATAACCTCATGTAAGTCAGATGGGTCTGGAACGACCATGTTTGCTTCCTGGATTTTGGAAGACTTTTGGGAACCACTTTGTCTGTTTGCCGTCGGGGGCTGGACTCGAGTGGTTCTGTACAACTTCCCATCAGAGGCCCGCATAACAGTATGTGGAGCGCTCGGATGGCCAGAGGTCAGAACAGCGGACTGAGCTCGCCAAGATCACGCTGTCCTAGACTTCTTCACTCTGGTACGTGAGGGCACATAGTAGAAAGAGTCTAAGTGGTGCTGTAGAGAGTCAGACATATTTTTTCGGGAGCATGAGAGATCAGGACCATATGAGAGGCGATCGAAGACTGAGCCGCGTGGAGCAGACAGCATGCGGCTGGAATCAACAGTCTTCATGCGGCTGGCAATCGTAGCCGCATGGGCTTTCTTCATGCGGTTGGAAGTCTCGACCGCATTAGTCTTCTCCATGCTGCTGGAAATCTTAGCCGCATGGGTATTCTGTATTTGGGTGGCAGTTTCGGCCGAATGGACATCATGCATGATGCTGGCAATCTTGGCCGCATGAGTGTTTATCCTGCGGCTAGTGCCTTTGTTCTGCTTCTTCCTGGAGCACATAGAATCACTCTTTGCCCCTGCAAGTCCAGCATCGTAGTACTTTCCTCTGCCGGACTTGGGGACAGCAGAGTCCTCTATGGCTTGAAGTGGAGCCGCATGAGAGTTCCCTTCGCCGTCTTGGGCAGCAGAGAGTACGCCGTCCAGAGCCTGGGGAGGAGCAAATGATTTTGGCCACCACTCCCTGCGAGTTTTCTTCGTGTGGGCTCGCTTCTGGATCGGGCCAGCGCTTCCGTCGTAGAGCATTTCTTCAAACGCCTGTTGGTCGAAGCGGACGACCATCTTTTGTTGTGTGGAGCCAATTTGGCTGCATCCAATTGCGTCACCAACTTCCCAGCCGTGGAGAAGTTTTTCTCCAGCAGAGTCCCCATCCTGTTTGCCATTGATTATAAAATAACAAAACAATTATATCGGTGGAGTGGACTTTTACTTCACAATACAAACTCGCTCGTACAAAGAAAGCCTAGGGACGAAAATCTAGGTACAGCAATTTAAGTACAATTGTTTATTTTTTGATTCTGGGGGGTGACGGTAGAGGCTCGGGAAAGCGACGGCAGCCCTGCCTTACTCCTTGGACTATCGGATGCAGCCTTGGCTCCGGTGAAGAAATGCTCTTGGACGTGTGGGGAGACTCCCTTGCATCTTCGATTGCTGGATCTCTGGATGTCTCTGTAGTGCTCTCTTTTCTCTGCTCTCCTCTCCTGAATTCTCCAGTCCTTCTTAATTCTCCCTTTTCTTGCAAGAGAATGGCACCTTGCTATTTATAGAAGTGGGGGTGGGATCATTAGGGTTTGCAAATGATTGCCTCCTTGAGAAGTCGGCGGTTAAGGATCAATTAATCTGGGCCGTTAATTCTGATTGTAGCAAATCTAGGTAATTAATGTGGATTGTATCAAATCTCTGTGGGCAATAAATAATGATTGCCATGAATCTTCATGATTTTTGATAGCCTGCCACGTATCTAATTTTTTTGATATGATTTGATCTAGGCAATTATGACGATTGCAAAAAATCTAATTTTGTTAGGATTTGTTAGTATCCATAATTCCACGGAAGATAAGACTGCCACGTGTCTCAATTGTAGCGAAGAACACCACGTGTCTCAATTGGATCGTCCTGGCCGAGCCGCATATGGAGGGGTCCTCTCAGCCGCATGAAACCTGCTACCGCACGTGGATGGGCAGCCGGATGGGGATGGGCGGCCGCATGGGGATAGGCAACCACATGCAGAGGGGCAGCCGCATGGGGATAGGCAGCCGCATGCAGATGGACAGCCGCATGGAGATAGGCAGCCGCATGCAGAGGGGCAGCCGCATGAGGATAGGCAGCCGCATGCAGATGGGCAGCCGCATGGGGATAGGCAGCCGCATGAAGTGGGCTGCCGCACGAAGTGAGCGGCCGAATGGAGTGTCCTCGGGACTTGTTGAATTTTGCCAGCCGTAAGGAGATTTTCTCCTCTTTTCCACGAACACGCCATCATGTCAGTCATTATTGCGTCTTTATGTCAGAGCTGTCATGGCTATTTTTTGTCAGAGCAGCCGTCAGGGTATTAAACACAGCCGAATGTAGGAAAGCACTGTTTGAAGGCCACGTGGCTTCTTTCTGAGCCGTATGGATCTATCTGAGCCGCATGGACTTCTGAGCCGCATGGGGATCCTTCTGTTGGAGCCGCATAGGTCTTTCTTTATTCTTTTCCATGCTTCTACAGTCCACCCTCATCGAGACCAAGCAAAGGAGGACTAAGTCTCTCATCGCCTTCATCGAACGCTTCACGCGGCTAGCACTGAAAATGCCCTTTGGCATACCAGATTCAGAACTTATGGATACTTGTCGACATAACTTCCTTCTTATAGTGAAGTTTTGTCTGGGTATACATAAGTATGATACATGGCCCGCTTTCATTGGGGCCGCTGATGCTACTGAAAACGACGTTCCTAACTTGGAACTACTGGGGTTGAAAACTCCCAAATCCGAAGATAAGGGCAAGCATCCTCAAACTATCCTTGTTCGTGGGGGTAAAGGGAAAGAAGTCCCGAAGGTCGACACTGAAGAACAAGTAGAAAACTCTAGAGGGGGGTGAATAGAGTTTATGACAATAATATCCAATTAAAAATTAAACTCTTTCACCAACAGTAAATAATCAGAGTAAATACAAAAATTATAAAGAGCGAGAAAGCATATGCAAACACAGCCGATTTTAACCTGGTTTCCCTCGTGGAGGACTAGTCCGGGCCTGAGAACTCTAGCTCAGGATTAAATCTATTATTTATGAAATAGTAGTTACACCCCATGCCTTTTCTTCAGAAGAGCACGTCAACTTCTTACAAAGATCGCAGTGGCGATGCTTGGAATTTTCCAAGCGACTTTTGAACTCTTGCAGAAACTCCTAACTGAAAAGCACTTAGCACTTTGAGGCTTAGGGAGCTTGTGGTTAGTAGATGAGAAGGGTAAGGCTTGTATAAGGCTTTAGAGAGAAGAGAAGAGAAGATTGGATGATTAAAAAAGTGAGAATTCAAAGCCTATTTATACGGTTCTGGATAGGCAGAATTCGGCCAGAATTCTGGGTCAAGAATTCAAACTTTTGGCCGTTGGACAATGTCACGACCTAGAACCAGAATACTGGAGAGCGAGGGCGAACATAGCCAGCTACGTATATTGAAATGAAGTCCATCTCGCTATACGGTCACGGCTGTCTAGATATGAGGGTTACTGCAAGCCAACGGTCTCTTAAGGTCAAGCATATTGTCTCAATCTCAAGCAAGTAATATAAGTACAAGATGTTTGACCACCAAATATGCAATAAAAGGCGTCCCAAATATTACATATTCAGTTGATCATGAAGCTAGTCGTACAAAATGTGAGGACTAGCAAGAGTTTAGTCATACATGATCAACCCTAGGATTTGTTAATCATGTTTACAGCCCGTAGGTAGACAGTAAGTAAAGTGCATCGAGCTAACAGGTGCTCGTCGGTAAACGCCTCAAAAGAATAATTTTACAATAGAGCGAGCGAAACAAAATAGAAAACCCACTCGTAGCCCGGGTTCCTTTTAGTCGCCACCATCGTGCTGGAGGTTCAGAAGATCCTCGGAAGCTGCTCCGAAATCTGGCCACACAAAACCAGCTGGGTCAAACCCCAGAAAGAGCAAGTGCCACAAAGGAGGCCACGAAATAAGAACAAAAGCCAGCATATCAGAACGTAAGAAAAGAAATGGAAGAAGGTACAAGTAATAAAGAGTGCAACAGGACAATAAACGACTAGTGGCGTGGAACCATTCCGGAAGCCAGTTTACAACCCTTAAAACAGACAAGGACCGAGGTTGTAACCATTCGCCTGAACAGCACTCTGTCTCTACCCATTTATTGTTAGAAATAAGTAAAACAAGCATGTACAAGAGTTCCAGGTACAGGGGCTAGACAAGACTTAGACAAGGCTGGACTCCATTCATTCATAAGCGGCCAAGCAAGTACTACGGCTTACTACTTAACTAACTAGGATTATCACAAGCCTTAATTACTAACAAGATGCAAGTAAGAAAGTCCCAGTCCCAAGCCCTGCAGACGATCTAGTTATCCTTCAGCGGGTTGAGAGTATGGTTGGGTACATCGCCCCGGAGACGATATACCCTTAGGTGACTTAGAGGGTGCAACACATGACAGTGCGCTGGAAATGTGCTCTACTCGTCGGCAAGCTACAAGTCCAATTAAGAGCGCCCAGATAACGAGATTGCCTGTGACTAGAAATTCTCCATGAACTATAGTTTGATCTAGTCATTAGCCTAATCTATATTCAGTATGAATCCCTGACCGTGGAAACCAGGGAGTCACGTCCTAGATATGATGCAAGACAAGACAAGTGGATTGCACAAGCAAGCAAGCAGGAACACCCACGGTGTCAAGTTGATTATACGAGTCAAGTTAGCCGTCGTAACAGCATCAAGATAAATCATGTCAGGGTACTTGTCAGGAGTACGCCACGACGGGCCACTATCATGTCAGGTTGGTCATGTCAGGAGTGCACCACTACGGGTCACCGTCGTGTTATGCTAGTTCCTTGCCATACCATGCCATGTACAATAGTCATTACAGGGCTATAGAAGAGCCAAGCTTAAGGAAAAATAAAACCAAATCTCCATGATTGGACAGATTGCGCAAGGGTCCCTGGGGTCGGGTTGCGCAGGAGTGAACTGCGCAAGAATGGTTGGCGCAGGAATGGTTGGCGCAGGAATGGATGGTGCAGGAATGGTTGGTACAGGAATGGATGGCGCAAGGTTGAACTACGCAGGGGTGAAGTGCGCAGGGTCCCAACGCGCAGGGTTAGATTGTGCGGGGAGCCAACTGCGCAGGGGTGAACTACGCAGGGGTGAACTGCGCAGGAATGGTTGGTACATGGGGCTGTGCGCAGTTCGCCAAGGGGCAATCAGCACGGTCGGCGCTGCGCTAAAGAGCGCAGGCCGAGAGGGGGATGCACAGTCCAGCGCTGTGCTAAAGAGCCAAGGCTGCTGCCTCCTTCTCCAGGCCGAGAAGAACACTCCAAGAACTCCAAGTTCAAATTTTTATATCTTGGTCAAATCAAAGCCAAATCTAGATTTTCAAAGTTCTATCTTGAGTAAAATTAAGTTCTCTTACACATGGAAGCATCAAAACCCACAAAAGCTCAACTAAAATAGATCAAAACCATGTAAATCCGAAAATAGAGAAAACTTAGATCTAGAACAAAGGAGACTCCAAATCATAAAATGTCAAGTTCAAATGTTGATCTCCATGGCCCAATCTAGCTAATGGACAAATAAAATAGGGTTCTCATGTGGTGGCAAGGTGCACTTGCCTATGGTGTTGGTGAGAGGAAGGAAGAAGAAGAAGATGGAGAAATAAATGAGAGAATAAAGAGGAGAGAGAAAAGTAGGTGGAGTTTTAATGAGGGTAAGTTGTGTTGTGTTGAGGGTGGAGTGTAGGTTAAAGTGTTCCAAATGCATGTTAAACCAAACTAAACCAAATCAAACCAATTCTCCTCCACAAAATAAACCAAGCCAGGTAAAACCCAATTACAAGAACCAAAATTTGCAAGTCAAGCCAATTACAAGTACATGCCAAAATCTAAAAAAATAAATACAGGTCTGAAATACATACAAGCTTGACAAAATACGTATTCAGAATATGGGTGTTACAACTCTACCCACCTTAAAAGAATTCCGTCCTCGGAATTTAATTAAGAGGCTAGAGAGACGAGGGCAAGCCATATTAATCACATGCAAGCTATAACTAGGCAAGCAATCAGACAATCATACATGCAAGCAAGGGATGGAAAACATAAGGCATAAGGAAGACATTATACCTTACGAGTCAAACAGGTAGGGATATCGTGATCGGATATCATCCTCACGCTCCCACATTGACTCACCTAGAGAGTGATGATCCCAAGCAATACGGACTAAACTAATAGTCTTGTTCTTGAGTATCTTCTCTCCCCGGTCCAATATAGACACGGGCCTCTCCTCATATGAAAGGTTGGTACCAACAACCAGTTCCGAATGGTCTAGGATGTGGCTCGGGTCCGAGACGTACCGTCGTAATTGGGTCATATGGAATACATCATGCACCCCACTTAGCGACGACGGAAGAGCAAGACGATAGGATACATCTCCTACTCGCTCCAGGATAACGAAAGGCCCTATATACCTAGGACTAAGCTTTCTCCGCACGCCAAAGCGAATGGCACCGCGGTTAGGCGAGATCCTAAGGAATACATGGTCGCCGATAGCAAACTTTAAGGGACATCGATGAGCATCAGCCCAATGCCGCTGGCGATCTTGGGCAACTCGAAGACGATCTCTGATCCTTCTGACCACTTCAACAGTCTGGGCAATCATCTCTGGACCGAGCATCTGCCTCTCTCCAACATCATCCCATGCTAGCGGGGATCTGCACTTCCTACCATACAGAGCCTCGAATGGTGCCATCTGGATGCTGGCCTGGAAGCTATTATTGTACGAGAATTCCATAAGATGCAGGCGATCTTCCCACGAACCACCGAAGTCAAGTGTACAAGATCTCAACATGTCTTCAAGGGTCTGGATTATGCGCTCTGACTGGCCATCTGTCTGCGGATGATATGCTGAACTGAACTGGAGATGAGTTCCCAAACTCTCTTGCAAGCTACGCCAAAAGTGCGATATAAACCTTGAATCTCGGTCCGAGGAGATACTAACGGGCACACCGTGAAGCCTGACAATCTGCCTGAGGTACATCTCTGCCAACTGAGCCGTTGACTGCCCAACTCTAAATAGAAGAAAATGAGCCACCTTCGTGAGCCGGTCAACTATAACCCAAATAGCATCTCGAACAGCTGGGGATCTGGGCAATCCAGTCACAAAATCCATGGTCACATGCTCCCACTTCTATTCTAAAATCGGCAAGGGCTGAAGAAGTCCAGCAGGCCTCTGATGTTCAGCTTTAACCTGCTGGTAAACCAAACACCGAGAGACAAACTGGGCTATCTCCCTCTTCATGCCATTCTACCAGAAGTGCTGACGGATATCACGGTACACCTTCGTGCCACCGGGATGAATAGAATACTGCGAACTGTGAGCTTCTGCCATAACTTCCTGTCTGATATCTCCACTTGGTACACAAAGACGAGTGCCGTGCCGAAGTATACCATCTTCATGAATGCATAACTCTGGCCTTCTTCCTGCCTCACACTCTGCTCTGAGCCGCTAAAGCTTGGAATCTGTAGACTGCGCCATTCGGATCCTCTAAACTATGCTGGACTGAACCTGTAGACTGGCCATCAATGCCACGTTGGAAGGAAGAACCACTTCAATTCCCATCTTGTAAAAATCTGCCAATAACTCTGGTTGTGCCGTTAGGAAATAAACTCCGGCTCTCCGGCTCAACGCATCTGCTACAACGTTGGCCTTCCCTGGGTGATACAGCAAATCCACATCATAGTCCACCAGTAGCTCGAGCCATCTTCTCTGCCACATATTAAGGTCCTTCTGGGTGAAAACATACTTCAGGCTCTTGTGATCAGTAAATATCTCCACTCTATCTCCGTACAAGTAGTGCCGCCAAAGCTTAAGTGCAAACACTACTGCTGCTAGCTCCAAGTCGTGGGTCGGGTAATTCTTCTCATGGTCACGAAGTTGGGGTGATGCATAAGATATTACCTTCCCATGCTGCATCAAGACACATCCCAATCCTCTGCCTGAAGCGTCGCAATAAACTGTGAATCCTCTGGTCCCATCTAGAAGCGTAAGAATGGAAGCCGTTATCAATCCTCGCTTCAACTTCTCAAATGATTCCTGATACTCTGCTGTCCAAACAAACGGCACATCCTTACGAGTCAACTGGGTTATCGGCGCTGAAATCCTTGCAAAATCTGAAACGAATCGCCGATAGTAGCTGGCCAATCCAAGGAAGCTGCGAACCTCTGCCACTGAACTAGGTGCTGGCCAAGTCTCGATAGCCACAATCTTCTGGGGATCTACTTCTACTCCTTCTCGAGTAATGATGTGACCTAAGTACGAAATGCGATCGAGCCAGAACTCGTATTTACTGAACTTGGCGTACAACTGGTGCTTCCTAAGCGTCTGAAAGACGATTCTGAGATGCTGCTCATGCTCTGCTTCGCTCTTGCTGTAGACCAAGATATCATCTAGGAATACGATCACAAACTGATCCAGGTAAGGCATAAAAATATAATTCATGAGGTCCATGAATACTGCTGGCGCATTGGTTGCTCCAAAGGGCATAACAAGGAACTCCCAATGTCCATACCTCGATCTAAATGCTGTCTTCGGGATGTCCTGCTCTCTGACTCTGATCTGGTGGTATTCTGACCGCAAGTCTATCTTCGAGAACACTGAAGCCCCTTTAAGTTGATCAAACAAGTCATCTATCCTCGGGAGATGGTATTTGTTCTTGATTGTTACTGAGTTCAAGGTACGATAATCTATACATAACTTGGACGTACCATCCTTTTTTTCGTAAGAAGCATCAGGGCTCCCCAAGGCGATCCACTTGCACGAATGAATCCCTTGGTCCTAAGTTCTTCAATCATCTTGTACAAAATCTCCAACTCTGAAGGTGCCATTCTGTAGACTCGCTCTGATACTGGTGCTGTCCCGGGGATTAAGTCTATAGTGAACTCGATCTCCCTCTCTGGCGGTATTCCTGGAAGTTCTTCTGGGAAGACATCTGGAAATACTTCAACTATCCGGGGTAACTGTACTGCTGCTACTGCCATCCGCAACACTGGGGAGGATGGCTCCACCGCGCCTCTGGAAAATAAAAACTCTGGCTCTCCTGGAATGCTGAAAACAACTCTGCCAACATGGCAGTCTATCCTAGCATATTGGTTCCTCAACCAATCTATGCCTAGGACTACATCATAGTCTGCCGTAGAGAATTCTATAAATCTAGCGGGGAACTCTCTACCGCTAACTACGATCCGACACGAGAAAAACACTCCATCTACTCCCACAAGACCATTACCAGTAAGTATATTAAGCCTCACTGATAATGACTCGGGCTCCAATCCTATCCGTGTCGCGAATCGTGCAGACATGAATGAATGCGATGCACCAGAATCAAATAATATTGAAGCTGGAAAGGAGTTGACGAGAATAGTACCTGCCACTACCTCACCTGGTGCAACTTCTTCTTCCATAGCCATCATCATGGCCTGACCTCTAGCTGTGGGTCCCCTTTGCTGGAAACCTCTCTGCCGGCTCTGTACTGGAGCCTGGGCACACTGCTGCTGGAATGCCTGGGCCTGAGGCAACAATGGCCTTGGGTACTGCTGCTGCTGCATGGGTGCTGGTCCCCTAACCGAAGGACTGGTTAGGTTAGAAGAGGAAGAACTACCCCTATTCGGGCAGGCTCCTATCTTTTGATCTGCCGCTCCACAAGCTAGGCACAATCCTTGTGCCCTACGACAATCTGCCACTGCATGGCCTGGCTTCCCGCAATGTGAACATCCCATTGCGGAAGTCTGCTTCTGCTTCTGCTGCTGCGGGTACGTCGGGGTCGAATGCTGAACCGACGTTACTGAGGTCGCCCGCCTCGGAGTTCCAATGGTCAATCCCCTAGCTGCCGGGGCTGGAGCTGACGATTGGTGTATCTGACTGTGGGACCGCTAGTAATGCCCCAGTCCCATAATGTATAGGACCAAGTACGTGAACATGCCAGCTGCACATATATAAAGAATACTCCAATATATGGAATCCTCATATATGCACATAAGCTGTAAATAAATAATCACAGGCCAGAATAACATATCTAATCTCATCACAGCTCAACACAGAAGATAATGAAGTCCAAATAAATAAATAAGAGTATCAAAAGATAGCCGGGTGAACAAACTCACTCCAAACAGCTATGAAAAAAAATAGTCTCACAAGATCGGAGTCCGACCTCCGCAAAATAGAAAAAAAAGAGATGTAAAATAATGTCTACAACTGTCTCAAATATGGAATAGACTAAAAATCAGTAGTAACTGTCTCGTCATCAATGTAAGATAGCTCCAATGCCGCTCCGTACTCCTGTGGAAAATCGTCTAAACCTGGAGAGATAACCAGGTCCTCAGGGGACATAACAAGATACAAGAAAACACCATGCCATAATAAACTGTGATAATACAATAAAAGAAAAAGGTATGCATGCAATCGGGTTCCTGACCATTCTACTGTGAATATACAGTTTAGATACAATCCTTCGACGCATGAGCCCTGGCTGAAAATAGGATCGGCATAGTTCCCATATAGGGTACCAGGGGCCTACGTCCATAACGCTCGGGAAGCGTCAGAGGGCACCATGTGCAAGGGGCTACGTCCATAACGCTCTAGATAACGTCAGAGGGCACCTGGAGCATGCGTCTCCGGCGGAGCGCACAGGTAATCATGAAAGTGTAAAGAAGCCCATACGTCAGGTATTGTTCTCCCCACCCAATGCCTAGTATCATCATCTCCATGACTGATATAAACCTCTAGTAACCGCCAAGTCTTCTAACATGCAATACTATTGGCAGTTACTCCTATCCGTCGCACGCTCCATACGTATCGGTGGCCAGCCGACTACGCAGAAACGTGTCCTACATGTGACTCACATCACATGATACAACAAGTGTCAAGGCCGTATGAGATATACCAATACCTCAACATCAGTAGGTCGTCACTAGACTAAGTCAATACAAGAGAATAAATAAAGTAAGAAGAACGACCGATATAGTCGCTTGCACCCAAGTGTGACTTGGACGTACAGTTAAAATATCATGAAATAATTCAAAAAATAACAACTGAAAATAAGAACATAATAATCACAGAGTAGGGTGGCAAGGTATCTTGCCTGGTGGTACAAAGTGGCAAGTCCAAGAGTAGCAAGTGTCCGCACCAAAAACTCACAAATCACAGATGACTCCAAACTTTGAAACAAACATCAAAAATGGTCTCGGTGAATAAGATATACCTAGGAAATGCTTGTCCAAAAGTCAAATTCTGGAACAGAGGCAAAATCGTAATTTCGGGTCAAAACGATGTCCGCCGTTGGACCAGCTTTGTACCGAAATACGTGCGAAAGTCTACGGTCTCTAAAGTCGTCAAACTACATGTTTGTGATTTCAGTTTGAGGAGAAAACTCAATGGTATGTCCAGTTTTGGATTCCGAGGAGCCGTGCACAAAATCGCCCGTTTGAGTGGGTCGCGGCCCGCCAAAAGTGGGTCCGGATTCGACCTTCTCAGAATAAAACTGAACATGGCATACCAGAATTTCGATCCGGACCTGTTGGCGCAAGTTTCGTCTCGATTTGACGACTGTACACAAAGTTATGGACAAGTTTGCAAAACATCGATACGGGGGTACCTCGACGGATACACGTTGATTTCGTCGTACACACGCGACGAAACTGAGTTCCGTAAGTTCCCACATGTCCGCAACGTCCATACGCGCCTTTCGATGCGTATAACGTGCGACCATGTCGCCCGGTTTGTCGGGGCGACGTCGTATCGGACAAAAATTTCAGAAATTTATTATTTTGAAAACAGTTTTTCGCACAACTTTAACACTGATTTAATACACGCACAGAAATCGAAATACTATTCTACCAGTTACGTTTCCATCGTGGTTAGGTTGTCTTCACACGTGTTCAATTAGTTTTTATGAAAGTTTAATGAACAGCGAGAAAAGTAGCCGACAAGTTGGCGTTTCAAAACAGTTTTTAGAAATCAGAAAAGTGGATTTTTCTCCAACTTCGTCTCAATTTTTCGGGCAATCCTTTGGGGTTCCCAGGATTCTATCTGAAGGGGTTTGAAGAGGGTCTTGTCTACCACGCACAGCATTCGATCGTCAAATTTTTGTTTAATACAAACAAAGAAAATCGGATTCGAAAGTGGGTACCTGAGTTCTGAACCAAACAGTGTATTCTCTGTTTATCCTTCGATTCCGAGTGATCCCGACGTCGTCGATGGCGAGTAGGTGGCCGACTGTGAGCGCGGGGATGCGGAGGATGGTTGGCGGCTGGAGGTCGAAAAGTTTATGATAACGAGGGGGTTAGGGTTCGGCTGTATGTCGAGCAGGACATATATATATATATGTCCACCGCAAGTCCTATTTCGAATAGGAAAAATTAAGGCTCGGGTTATCCTCCTATCAGCAATTGCTAAGTTTTCATATGGGGTGTGGGGTTGGGGCCCACCCCCTTACAGCTGCTGCTGTGCCTAAGCTATTAGGAGGGGGTTTCGGTGCTAATGTGTGGGGTCGATTTTTATTGCAGCTATAGCTGCTGACTTGACAATCAATTGTGGGGGTCGAGCCCCCCCTCCAATCCGCAGCTACTGCTGCTATGGGGGCTCGGCCACCCCTGCTTTTTATTATTATTATTATTTTTTTTACTAAATATATATAAACATATGTATATATATATATATATATATATATATATATATATATATATATATATATATATATATATATATATATATATATAGTAATAATATATATATATATATATATATATATATATATATATATATATATATATATATATATATATATATATATATATGCATATATCCACAAGAAAATTCCTAAACATTTGTAATTGAGTAAAGAGATATTTGTAATAAATGAAGGCTATGTTTAATAGTATTAAAATATAACAAGCACACAGCATACATATATCATATACACCTATAAATTTGTACAATACCAAATAAATTCAATTAAATATAGAAAAATAATTTTCAAGCATTAAAATAATTAGAAAATATTGGGGTTTTACATCCTACCCAACTTAAAGAAAATTTCGTCCTCGAAATTAAACTAATGTCGGGGGTCCAATGCAATGCAAGGAATATAATGCAAGACATACCTTCGCCTTCGAACAAATACGGGTAGCGATTTCGGATGTCATCCTCGCGCTCCGAAGTAGACTCCCCTGGCGAGTAGTGCTTCCATGCCACGCGAGCCAATGGAATAGATTGGTTCCGCAACACCTTCACTCGGCGATCGAGGATACCCACCGGTTGCTCTTCGTACGACAAACTCGGTCCGACTGTGATCTCAGAGTGATCAAGCACATGATTGCTGTCCGCCACGTACCTCCTCAGCTGAGATACATGGAATACGTCATGTACTCCCTCTAGTGACGGTGGCAATGCCAATCTGTAGGCAACCTCTCCAACACGTTCCAAGACATCGAAAGGCCCGATGTACCTTGGACTCAACTTGCCACGTCCTCCGAATCGAATCGTGCCTCTAGTGGAGGATATCTTCAAGAACACATGGTCACCCTCTTTGAACTCCAAGGGTCGACGACGATTATCTGCCCACTACTTCTGACGATCCTGTACTGCTCGCAGGTGGTTCTGAATCTTCTTTACTGTCTCCACTGTGCTCAAGACCAACTCGGGACCCAATAGCTGTCGCTCTCCTATGTCACTCCAACAAACAGGAGACCGACACTTTCTACCATACAATGCTTCAAACGGAGCCATCTGAATGCTCGCTTGATAGCTATTGTTGTAGGAAAACTCCACAAGATGAAGATGGTCCTCCCACGAACCGCCAAAATCAAGCATACACGCTCTCAACATATCCTCTACGTCTGAATGGTACGCTCCGACTGGCCGTCTGTCTGCGGATGATACGATGTGCTAAACTTTAATCGGGTGCCCAAACTCTCTTGTATGCTCCTCCAAAAGTGCGAGGTGAATCTCGAGTCATGGTCCGACACAATACTAACAGGCACACCGTGCAATCTCACAATCTACTCCATATACATCTCCGCCAATACCTCGATCGAATGGCCCACTCTAAAAGGCAAGAATTGTGCTGACTTCGTAAGTCTATCAACAATCACCCACACTGCGTCACGTCCTCTAGGACTCCGAGGAAAACCCGTGACGAAATCCATAGTAATATGCTCCCACTTCCACTCGGGAATAGGTAGCGGCTGCAACAATCCGGACGTCCTCTGGTGCTCCGCTTTAACTTGTTGACATACCAAGCACTTGGCAACAAAACGAGCTATCTTCCGCTTTATTCCGTGCCACCAATAATACTGTCGTAAATCGCGATACATCTTGGTCCCTCCGGGATGAATAGAGTAAGTCAAACTGTGAGCCTCTGCCATCAGCTCCTGTCATAGATCTCCATTGGGAACATAAATACGATCACCACATCGTAATGTCCCATCGGTGTGGATCCTCAATCCTGTCTGCTCTTCTGCTTCAGTCCTCTCCTTCAGCCGTCGAAATCTAGCATCATTAGGCAATGCTGCCTTGATGCGCTCTACTAATGATGATTGCACTTGAAGGTTGGCTAATACGCCATCTGCTTCCGGCAATACTACCTCAATACCAAGCTGCTCCAAGTCTCTAATCAACTCCTTCTGCGTGGTCAAAAAGTGTGCCATAGGCTTATGGCTTAATGCGTCTGCCACGACATTAGCCTTGCCCGGATGATAATGAAGCTCAATCTCATAATCCTTCATCAACTCTAACCAACGTCGCTGTCGCATATTCAACTCATTTTGTGTGAACACGTACTTGAGGCTCTTATGATCAGTGTAGATATCAACCTTCTTGCCATACAAGTAGTGTCTCCATAGCTTCAAAGCAAAGATAACCGCTGCGAGCTCTAGATCGTGGGTCGGATAATTCTTCTCGTGCATTCTCAACTGTCGAGATGCATATGCTACTACCCGACCGTGCTGCATCAATACACATCCTAATCCCTTCCCGGATGCGTCGCTGTAGATCACAAATCCTCCTGGGCCCGATGGTAGTGTCAAGATCGGTGCTGTGGTCAACCGCTTCTTCAACTCGTCAAAAGCGGCTTGACACTCTTTTGTCCATACAAACTCCTGATCCTTGCAAGTCAATCGAGTCATAGGCCCCGCTATTCGAGAGAAATCTTCTACGAACCGTCGGTAGTAACCCACAAGTCCGAGGAAACTTCTCACTTCAGAAGCTATTATGGGAGCGGGCTATGATTTGACTGCTGTGATCTTTTCTGGATCCACCGATATACCATCGCCCGTAACAATATGACCAAGGAATGATACCTCCTTGAGAAAGAAATCACACTTGCTAAGCTTCGTGAAAAGTCGCTCATTCCTCAATGTTCCAAAATCGATCCGTAGGTGCTGCTCATGCTCCTCTTGACTCTTGGAGTAAATCAAGATATCGTCTATAAAGACTACTACGAATTTGTCCAAATATTGGTGAAAGATCTTATTCATCAAATTCATGAAAACTGCAGGAGCATTGGTCAAACCGAAAGGCATGACCAAGAACTCGTAGTGTCCATACCTCGATCGAAAGGCCGTCTTGGCAATATCTTCCTTCCGAACCTTCAATTGGTGATAGCCCGATCGTAAGTCAATCTTGGAGAATACTTTTGCTCCACTCAGTTGATCGAATAAATCGTCTATACGCGGCAAGGGATACTTGTTCTTCACCGTCACTGCATTCAACGCTCGGTAGTCAATGCACATGCGCACTGTCCCGTCTTTCTTAGACACAAAAAGAACGGGTGCTTCCCATGGTGACACACTAGCACGAATAAATCCCTTCTCTAATAAGTCATCAATCTGTGTCTTCATCTCTACCAACTCTTTTGGTGCCAGACGATATACTCGAGATGATATAGGCTCGGCTCCGGGAATAAGCTCAATAGAAAACTCAATATCTCGGTCAGGTGATAGTCCTGGCAACTCCTCGGGGAATACAACCTCGAACTCTGTGATAATAGGGTGCTGAGGGGCGTCATGCATCATCATATGAGTCCCCGATGTGGGTGCATCACAACTATCTCCGTCTTCTTCGATGAATTCAAACTCTGCCGCATTCGATGGTCTAAAGATGATACTGCTCCTATGGCAGTCTATGAGAGCGAAATGCTGGCTTAACCAGTCCATTCCAAGAACCACATCAAATGTCGGCATAGGGAATATAAGAAGTCGTGCCATCATCTCTCTGCCATTTATCACTACAGGACAAAGTCTACAAACACCACTAACAGGTACAACTCCTCCTCCAGTGAGGATTCTAACATTCTTAGCTAAGGGTGTGATGGGAATGCTGTGTCTAGTGGCAAAACTAGTGGCTATAAATGAATGAGTGGCTCCAGTATCAAATAATGTAATAGCAGGAAAAGATGAAACTAAAACCATACCTACTATAACCTCCGCCTCTGTCTCTATATCCTCAACAGCAAGTGAGAATGCCTGCACATAGTTCTGTCCCGGGCCCTGAGCTCTGGCCTTGTTGTACTGTATGCCTTGGGGAGGCAATGGTGGACGAGGTGCTCCTGCTATAGGCCGTGGTGCTGGGAGAGCTGGGTCTGTGGGCCTCGAATTTTGCCGAGCTTGTACTATTACATGTTGCTCAGGACAATCTTTGAGCATGTGCTGATTAGATCCACATCTCAAGCATAATCCAAGGCGAGTCCTGCAGTCGTTCTGGATATGTCCTTGTTTACCGCAGTAATGGCAAACAGGCTTCTGATAAGGTGAGGGCCTCTGCTGGAACTGTCCTGTGGTCCTCCTGATAGGTCCACTCTGAGTAGCTCGGGCTGGTGTAACTGCTGGAGTATGGCACCTCGATGTCTGCTGTTGTTCCTTGCGAAGAATCTCATGAGCACGAGCTTCTTCCAAGACAGCTGAATGGGAGACTCGAGACTGAGTAGTCGTATAAGACTTGAGCTCTGGTGCAAGCCCCTGGTGAAATCTCCTTGCCTTCTCTAACACTGTCGGAATCAATCCCGCACCAAATCGACTCAGGCAATTGAACTCCGAATCATACTCATCAACTGTCATATTCCCTTGCTTCAAATGAAGGAACTGGTCGTAGAGACCATCTCGAACATGAATAGGGAAGAATCTCTCATAAAATGCATCATAGAATTGCTTCCAGGTGATCCCAGTGCCTAATCGTCTCTCTTCTGCCTTCCACCAGTGGTGAGCATTGTCTTCTAACAGTAGGTCCACTGCTGTCATCCAATTTTGAGCTGGCAACTGGGATGCCTTCAGTAGCTTCTCGGTACTAATAAGCCACTGTGACACCTCTAATGGCTTTTCCGTCCCTCTAAAGGCCTTGGGGTTCATATCTGTGAAATCTTTGATAGAGCCTTTATAGGGATACAGAGCCAGTGCTGGTGATGGTGCTGGTGCTGGTGGTGGAGGTCTAGCCATAGCTGCCACCATCGTCTGTCTCATCAGCTCAGTCTGCTGCCACTGAGCCTGCATCATGGCATACATAAACTGAGTAGTAGGGCTCCCATCAGTCGGTGGAGGAGGCATCTGAGGTCCCGACTGTGGAGGAAACTGCTGAGGGAATGGTGGTGGTGGAGGCAGTGGTACATTCCCTCCCGGTGGCATGGTAGTAGTCTGTCCAGCCTGGCTGCCTGGGGGTGCTGCGACCTCTGGGTACTCCGTCGTCGGTGTCGTAGTAGGCTGCGACAGTCCTGGCTGGTAAGGTATCGCTGGAGTCATGGGAGGATTCTTTCCTCCGGAGTAATCTCCTCACCAGATGTGAGGGCCAAAGCAGAAGTGCGTCCGCTTCGTAGATTCATATTGTTGGCACGAGGAAGACAAGTTGATATTAGGAAAGATTAGATATGAAGTAAATCGAATAATCAAGGAAGTTTCAAAAAAAGATTGGAAGTCAAGGGATAGTAGTAGTTCTGGATGAGATATTCCTATTCCTATATGCAGGCTTGTTGGGCACAGTCATGTAACCCAACAATATTAAATCAGACCTACATGGGCCACCACAAAAACATGTAACGCTCCAGTCCCATAATACATAGGACCAAGTACGTGAACATGCCAGCAGCACATATATAAAGAATACTCCAATATATGGAATCCTCATATATGCACATAAGCTGTAAATAAATAATCACAGGCCAGAATAACATATCTAATCTCATCACAGCTCAACACAGAAGATAATGAAGTCCAAATAAATAAATAAGAGTATCAAAAGATAGCCGGGTGAACAAACTCACTCCAAACAGCTATGAAAAAAATAGTCTCACAAGATCGGAGTCCGACCTCCGCAAAATAGAAAGAAAAGAGATGTAAAATAATGTCTACAACTGTCTCAAATATGGAATAGACTAAAAATCAGTAGTAACTGTCTCGTCATCAATGTAAGATAGCTCCAATGCCGCTCCGTACTCCTGTGGAAAATCGTCTAAACCTGGAGAGATAACCAGGTCCTCAGGGGACATAGCAAGATGCAAGAAAACACCATGCCATAATAAACTGTGATAATATAATAAAAGAAAAATGTATGCATGCAATCGGGTTCCTGACCATTCTACTGTGAATATGCAGTTGAGATACAATCCTTCGACGTATGAGCCCTGACTGAAAATAGGATCGGCATAGTTCCCATATAGGGTACCAGGAGCCTACGTCCATAACGCTCGGGAAGCGTTAGAGGGCACCATGTGCAAGGGGCTACGTCCATAACGCTCTGGATAACGTCAGAGGGCACCTGGAGCCTGCGTCTCCGGCGGAGCGCACATGTAATCATGGAAGTGTAAAGAAGCCCATACGTCAGGTATTGTTCTCCCCATCCAATGCCTAGTATCATCATCTCCATGACTGATATGAACCTCTAGTAACCGCCAAGTCTTCTAACATGCAATACTATTGGCAGTTACTCCTATCCGTCGCACGCTCCATACGTATCGGTGGCCAGCCGACTACGCAGAAACGTGTCCTACATGTGACTCACATCACGTGATACAGCAAGTGTCAAGGCCGTATGAGATATACCAATACCTCAACATCAGTGGGTGGTCACTAGACTAAGTCAATGCAAGAGAATAAATAAAGCAAGAAGAACGACCGATATAGTCGCTTGCACCCAAGTGTGACTTGGACGCACAGTTAAAATATCATGAAAAAATACAGAAAATAACAACTGAAAATAAGAACATAATAATCACAGAGTAGGGTGGCAAGGTATCTTGCCTGGTGGTACAAAGTGGCAAGTCCAAGAGTAGCAAGTGTCCGCACCAAAAACTCATAAATTACAGATGACTCCAAACTCTGAAACAAACATCAAAAATGGTCTCGGTGAATAAGATATACCTAGGAAACGCCTGTCCAAAAGTCAAATTCTGGAACAGGGGCAAAATCGTAATTTTAGGTCAAAACGATGTCCGCCATTGGACCCGCTTTGCACTGAAACGCGTGCCAAAGTCTACGGCCTCTAAAGTCGTCAAACTATATGTCTACGATTTCAGTTTGAGGAGAGGAACTCAACGGTATGTCCAGTTTTGGATTCCGAGGAGCCATGCACAAAATCGCCCGTTTGAGTGGGTCGCAGCCCGCCAAAAGTGGGTCCCGATTCGACCTTCTCAGAATAAAACCAAACTTGGCATACAGGACCAGAATTTCGATCCGAACCTGTTGGCGCATGTTTCGTCTCGATTCAACGACTGTACACAAAGTTATGGACAAGTTTGCAAAACGTCGATACGGGGGTACCTCGACGGATACACGTTGATTTCGTCGCACACACGCGACGAAACTGAGTTCCGTCAGTTCCCACATGTCCGCAACGTCCATACGCGCCTTTCAATGTGTATAACGCACGACCACGTCGCCCAGTTTGTCGGGGCGACATCGTATCGGACAAAAATTTTAGAAATTTATTATTTTGAAAACAGTTTTTCGCACAACTTTAACACTGATTTAATACACACACAGAAATCGAAATACTATTCTACCAGTTACGTTTCCATCGTGGTTAGGTTGTCTTCATACGTGTTCAATTAGTTTTTACGAAAGTTTAATGAACAGTGAGAAAAGTGGCCGACAAGTTGGTGTTTCAAAACAGTTTTTAGAAATCAGAAAAGTGGGGTTTTCTCCAACTTCGTCTCGATTTTTCGGGCAATCCTTTGGGGTTCCCAGGATTCTATCAGAAGGGGTTTGAAGAGGGTCATGTCTACTACGCACAGCATTCGATAGATCGAATTTTCGTTGAATACAAACAAAGAAAAACGGATTCGAAAGTGGGTACCTGAGTTCTGAACCAAACAGTGTATTCTCTGTTTATCCTTCGATTCCGAGTGATCCCGACGTCGTCGATGGCGAGTAGGTGGCCGACTGTGAGCGCAGGGATGCAGAGGATGGTTGGCGGCTGGGGGTCGAGAAGTTTATGATAACGAGGGGGTTAGGGTTCGGCTGTATGTCGAGCAGGACATATATATATGTCCGCCGCAAGTCATATTTCGATTAGAAAAAATTAAGGCTCGGGTTATCCTCCTATCAGCAATTGCTAAGTTTTCATATGGGGTGTGGGGTTGGGGCCCACCCCCTTACAGCTGCTGCTGCGCCTAAGCTATTAGGAGGGGGTTTCGGTGCTAATGTGTAGGGTCGGTTTTTATTGCAGCTATAGCTGCTGACTTGACAATCAATTGTGGGGGTCGAGCCCCCCTCCAATCCGCAGCTACTGCTGCTATGGGGGCTCGGCCACCCCTGGTTTTTATTATTATTTTTTTTTACTAAATATATATAAACATATATATATATATATATATATATATATATATATATATATGCATATATCCACAAGAAAATTCCTAAACATTTGTATTTAAGTAAAGAGATATTTGTAATAAATGAAGGCTATGTTTAGTAGTATTAAAATATAACAAGCACACAACATACATATGTCATATACACCTATAAATTTGTACAATACCAAATAAATTCAATTAAATATAGAAAAATAATTTTCAAGCATTAAAATAATTAGAAAATATTGGGGTTTTACACCGCTTCCTACCTCCGGTCCTATCCACGATCCTCTGGGAGGTGTACTCATGCCTCCTAGCTGCCCTCAATACTGCATCGAATGTCTGGTGCTCGAACTGCTCGACTGCCAACAAGATCTCCAAATGTAGTCCCTGCAGGAACCGCTGGGCCTTATCAAACTCGGTCGCCACCAAGGTGGGGGCAAACCTACTGAGCCTAGAAAACTCAGATGCATAACTGTCGACTGTTCTGCCTCCTTGCTTCAAGTTGGTAAATCTGGTCCGCAGGTCGTACCGAGCCTCAGCATCAAAATACTTCGTCTGGAATCTCTCTCTAAATACTGCCCAAGCAATTGGTGCCAGTAATCCCATGGCTTGCGCTGCCCACCAACTGCGAGCTAAGTCCAACAACTGTAGGCGAACCACCGCCACCTTCTCATTCTCAGGTGTCCTAGCTGCTTCCAGAACCACCTCGGTATCCTGAAGCCAAGCGTCCGCGGCAATCGCATCCTCGCTGCCATCGAAGAAAGGAGTGTTCAAGCACTTGAAGCTGTTGGCCGCCCTGTTCCCTGGATGATCACCTCTGGTCAGAGCATCTGCCACAGTCTGGTGCAAGGCGTCTCCTCTACGATCCTGAGAAGCTATCAAGGTCCTGATGAGACCTACCAAGGTGCCATCATCAAGTTTCACAGGCTGGACGGGTCGAACTGGGGGTTCTCCTCCAGTAGGTATCACTCTGGAGGCGACTCCGGAATGCTGGGTTTGATCCCCAGGTTGTTGCTGGTCCACAGGAGGTGCTCCTCCTTGCTGATCGGCAGGGTCAGGTATAGTGCCGCTGAAGAAGATAACATAGGGAAACAATAAGGAAGGACCAGGACAGATCAATGATACAAGCATGTAATCAGGGCAAGAATTTCAGGGATTTGAAAATACGGGCGGAGATCAAGGGCGAATACTGATTGAGACATCTATTCGGTAAACCCTCACATTTCTTGATTGACAAGACCTGCATGGGCCACCACTTAAACCATGTCACGCCCCAGAACCAGAATATTGAAGAGCGAGGGCGAACATAGCCAGCTACGTATATTGAAATGAAGTCCATCTCGCTATACGGTCACGGCTGTCTAGATATGAGGGTTTACTGCAAGCCAACGGTCTCTTAAGGTCAAGCCTATTGTCTCAATCTCAAGCAAGTAATATAAATACAAGATGTTTGACCACCAAATATACAATAAAAGGCGTCCCAAATATTACATATTCAGTTGATCATGAAGCTAGTCGGACAAAATGCGAGGACTAGCAAGAGTTTAGTCATACATGATCAACCCTAGGATTTGTTAATCATGTTTACAGCCCGTAGGCAGACAATAAGTAAAGTGCATCGAGCTAACAGGTGCTCGTCGGCTAAACGCCTCAAAAGAATAATTTTACAATAGAGCGAGCGAAACAAAATAGAAAACCCACTCGTAGCCCGGGTTCCTTCTAGTCGCCACCATCGGGCTGGAGGTTCGGAAGATCCTCGAAAGCTGCTCCAAAATCTGGCCACACAAAACCAGCTGGGTCAAAACCCAGAAAGAGCAAGTGCCACAAAGGAGGCCACGAAATAAGAACAAAAGCCAGCATATCAGAACGTAAGAAAAGAAATGGAAGAAGGAACAAATAATAAAGAGTTTAACTGGACAATAAACGACTAGTGACGTAGGACCATTCCGGGAGCCAGGTTACAACCCTTAAAACAGACAAGGAGCGAGGTTGTAACCATTCGCATGAACAGCACTCTGTCTCTACCCATTTATTGTTAGAAATAAGTAAAACAAGCATGTACAAGAGTTCCAGGTACAGGGGCTAGACAAGACTTAGACAAGGCTGGACTCCATCCATTCATAAGCGGCCAAGCAAGTACTACGGCTTATTACTTAACTAACTAGGGTTATCACAAGCCTTAATTACTAACAAGATGCAAGTGAGAAATTCCCAGTCCCAAGCCCTGCAGACCATCTAGTTATCCTTCAGCGGGTTGAGAGTATGGTTGGGTACATCGCCCCGGAGACGATATACCCTTAGGTGACTTAGAGGGTGCTGGAAATGTGCTCTACTCGTCGGCAAGCTACAAGTCCAATTAAGAGCGCCCAGATAACGAGATTGCCTGTGACTAGAACTTCTCCATGAACTATAGTTTGATCTAGTCATTAGCCTAATCTATATTCAGTATGAATCCCTGGCCGTAGGAACCAGGGAGTCACGTCCTAGACATGATGCAAGACAAGACAAGTGGATTGCACAAGCAAGCAAGCAGGAACACCCACGGTGTCAAGTTGATTATACGAGTTAAGTTAGCCGTCGCAACAACATCAAGATAAATCATGTCAGGATACTTGTCAGGAGTGCGCCACGACGGGCCACTATCATGTCAGGTTGGTCATGTCAGGAGTGCACCACTACGGGTCACCGTTGTGTTATGCTAGTTCCTTGTCATATCATGCCATGTACAATAGTTATTCCAAACATATTAAGTAAAATCAAGTTCATGACAAAAGGCGTAAGGATATAAAATAGGCATAAAATATCTAATAAAATATCAATATACAGGGCTATAGAAGAGCCAAGCTTAAGGAAAAATAAAACCAAATCTCCATGATTGGACAGATTGCGCAAGGGTCCCTGGGGTCGGGTTGCGCAGGAGTGAACTGCGCAGGAATGGTTGGCGCAGGAATGGTTGGCGCAGGAATGGATGGCGCAGGAATGGATGGTGCAAGGTTGAACTACGCAGGGGTGAAGTACGCAGGGTCCCAACGTGCAGGGTTAGATTGCGCGGGAAGCCAACTGCGCAGGGGTGAACTGCGCAGGGGTAAACTGCGCAGGAATGGTTGGCACATGGGGCTGTGCGCAGTTCGCCAAGGGGCAATCAGCACGGTCGGCGCTGCGCTAAAGAGCGCAGGCCGAGAGGGGGATGCACAGTCCAGCGCTGTGCTAAAGAGCCAAGGCTGCTGCCTCCTTCTCCAGGCCGAAAAGAACACTCCAAGAACTCCAAGTTCAAATTTTTATATCTTGGTCAAATCAAAGCCAAATCTAGATTTTCAAAGTACTATCTTGAGTAAAATTGAGTTCTCTTCCACATGGAAGCATCAAAACCCACAAAAACCCAACTAAAATAGATCAAACCATGTAAATCCAAAAATAGAGAAAACTTAGATCTAGAACAAAGGAGACTCCAAATCACAAAATGTCAAGTTCTAATGTTGATCTCCATGGCCCAATCTAGCTAATGTACAAATAAAATAGGGTTCTCATGTGGTGGCAAGGTGCACTTGCCTATGTTGTTGGTGAGAGGAAGGAAAAAGAAGAAGATGGAGAAATAAATGAGAGAATAAAGAGGAGAGAGAAAAGTAGGTGGAGTTTTAATGAGGGTGAGTTGTGTTGTGTTGAGGGTGGAGTGTAGGTTAAAGTGTTCCAAATACATGTTAAACCAAACTAAACCAAATCAAACCAATTCTCCTGCACAAAATAAACCAAGCCAGGTAAAACCCAATTATGAGAACCAAAATCTGCAAGTCAAGCCAATTACAAGTACATGCCAAAATCCGAAAAAATAAATACAGGTCTGAAATACATGCAAGCTTGACAAAATACGTATTCAGAATATGGGTGTTACAGACAACTAGCATAGAATAAACAGTAAAAATTAGGGTCCTGGATTTTAGGGGACAGAGTTCGGCCCGAACTCTGTCTCTAGAAAATAGAATTGGTCCAGTGGGCTGTATGGGCTAGTTTGGTTTGGTGGAGCTTTTGGTTTGTGGTATAGGTATAGGTAAAGGCCCAAATTGCTCAGTGCAACTCAGTTTACATTTATCTAGACTCAAGAATAGTGTAAAATATAGTCTCAAAACATAGTACGCTGTAGGTACGAGCCGTAGTCCGTCTTGTACTGAGTTCAGTCTTGATGTGTCATATTGAATTATGACAAGTATCATATTGTCAATTTTATCAATATTTGGTTGACTGTGATTTTGTTCAACAATCTCTCCCATATTGATAATTGACAAAATAATATTTATATATTTAATGTTCATACCTGGACACATTTAAAAAGCAGTAGCTACCCCGCAATTAGTGCGGAACTAGCAATAGCTCCCTCGTAAACATTACTTCGATGTAATTATCCCCCTTTGTCATTTATAATATGATATGATAATGTGAATATCAAATAATTCTCCTCCTTTGTCATTTATCAAACACAAATAACCAGAGAATTTATAAATAGAAATAACTGGCAAGCACACCAAAATACTAATAAACTGCATCAAGTGTCTCAAGAGTTATAGAATATAACGAAGTCTAATACAATAACGATCAACTACATAAACTAGAAATCCATAATGCATAAAAATGAAAACATAAGATCTTCAGCAGCAGCAGCAAGTAGGAGACCACATCCATCACGGAGCTCGTGAAGGTCCAGCGTCGTCAGATGGATCAGTAAATAAACGATGAGGATACACGAAAGCCGTATCCGGATCCAGATAGCGTATAACCCAATGGTCAACGATATGGTATCCGTCGTGAGCAAGGTCCCGGTCTATAGGGATAGGCATGGAAGGATGATGAGACATAGAGTACTTAATGTCATGTAGTAAGTTGTTAATGACACTCATCTGCAGTGTAGTACGGTGGTCAAGCTGGGTCCAGCAATCATCCTCTAATACGAATCGATCGCGGAGCATAGTCTGAATCGACTCAAGAGTAGCAGGAGGAGGGGACACAACTTGTCCAAGAGCAAGTGTGTCAGCCTGAGCATCGGAGTGCTCGGACTCGGCAGAAGAACCGACAGCTGTGCAAAGCCGCCCTGCCTTAGATGGAAAGGCAGGGGCAGGGAGGAACTGACACTCATCAAGGGGGACATGAAAAGCACGGAAAATCATAGGAAGATAGAGAACATAGACCAATGACCTTGGCTTCTTCCTAGCATTAATCATCCAATCCATCATAGTAAGTAAAAGATTGAATGGGATATGGAAGTGTAGATGATACATAGCAGATATCTCAAAATATCTAACCTCATCAGTTGATCCCGCTTTGGGAAGAATTGTGTTGAAGACAATGCGATAAAGTTCATAGAAATAAGGATTGAGATATTTGGTAAGAAGCTTGCGTGGACGTGTGTTAGGTGTACACAAATCGTCCTTGAAGCTTTCTAGAAAAGTCCTATCGGGGAATTGAAACTTGCGAGCATCAACAAGTTTCTTCCATAAGTTAGGCTCCAGAATTTTAATATATTCAGCCAATTCAAAGTCATCAAATGAGATATCAATGCCAGCAACACGTGAATATAATCGTGTATCATCAGTAGTAAGATTGCAATAAAACATTCGAATGGCATTTAAATAGATGGGTAAATTAGTGGTGACAAGTTCATCAAGACATAAATCATGAAAGAGAGAGTCATATTGAGAAAATATGGTGAAGTTAACAGGATGATCCGCATACACGGGACGTGATCGAAAGTTACTTAACCATTCGTTCGAAGCGTCTAGTGACATAAATATTCGGTCATCGTACGTGTTGGGGTCAATGGGACGAGATGGATTGAACAATAGGTGAATTCGTTGTTGAATAGGTTGGTTAACCGAAATAGGTTGTTCGTTGTGAGAAGGAGGATTCGAAGAAGACGCACCCTCGGTTCGAAGCCTCTTGCCTCTATTAAAAAACTTGGGAGCCATGAGTAATGAAAAAATAATGAAGTTTAGATGGAGAGAAGAGTGAAATTTTACCTCAAAAGGATGATGAAGGATGGAAGAGAATGATCCAAGAAACCCTCTCCTTCAATTTGGAGAAGAAAGATGCACTAGAATGAGAGAACTAGGGTTAGGATTTGAAGTGGAAGTGTTTTGAGAAGTTTAAAAGGTGGCAATAGAGGAGAGAGAGAGGAAGAACCCGGCTATAATATTAGGGGTTCGAATGGTCGGAAGGAATCTGGACTATTGGATTAATTTCAGATCAGCGGCTGAGCCCGCATGCAGTTCTGGAATGGTCAGACCGAATTCAGCCCGAACTCTATTTTAGGCAGAATTTGGCCCGAATTCTGGGTTCTGTGGCCAGAATAGAACTCAGGCTGAAATGAGTTTGAAACTAATGATAGATAAATAAGAATAAAGTAATGAATATGAATGTATAAAAAATGCAAGTAGAGAATTGGCAGAGAGTGACAACTGAATCAAGAGAATAAAATTGAAGTTCGAAAATTTGAATTAAGCATGTGATAAATAAAAGTAAACCATGTAATAAACAAGGAGTTATGACCCAATTCATTACGATGAAACTACCATGGGTTAGCTGCAGGGGCCGGATCCCAGCTAGCGGTAGTCCTAAGGGCTAGTGTGCCGTGTCACTTAGGCTTTTATGCCTTGTGTTGACACAAAGTCACAGTCAACCAAATATTGATAACATTGACTAAATAATATTTGTAATAATTCAATACGACACACGACGTCTACATTAAACTCAAGTCAGAAGTCAGCTCAGTCTCAGCTTCTCAGTTATTTTTGAGTCTGTATTTTACACTTTTGTTGAGTCTAGACTGATGTAAACTGTGTCATGCTGAGCTTTTGAGACTTGACCTATAGCCTACCCAATAATCCTCAAACTCCACCATCCAGAAAAATACCCACTGGCCACTTAGACCAGCTCTGTGCTCTGGAGACAGAGTTCGGGCCGAACTCTGCCTCCACACAGAGTTCGGACCGAACTCTGTCCCCTAAAAATTAGCATCCCTAATTTTAGGGTTAGCTGGTTGCTAGTTGTCCAACGGCCAAATATTTGAAATTTCCTACCCGAATTCTGGCCGAATTCTGCCTACAAAAACACTATAAATAGGCCATGAATTTTCTTATTTCAAATCATCCAATCTTCTCTTCTCTTCTCTCTTATAGCTCAAATAAGCCATACCCTTCCCATCTACTAGCCACAAGCTTCCTAAGTCTCGAGTGCTCAGCATCTCTCAGTTAGGATTCTTGTACAAGAGTTGAAGAAGTCGCTTGGACAATTCCAAGCAAATCGCCACTGCGATCCTATGTAAGAAGTTGACGTGCTCTTCTGAAGTAAAGGCACGGGTTATAAACTACTATTTCACAAATAGTGGATTTAATCCTGAGCTAAAGTTCTCAGGCCTGGACTAGTCCTCCACGAGGAAAACCAGGTTAAAATCGTTGTGTTTGCGTATGCTTTCTTGCTCTTCATTTACTTTCCGCATTTTACTCTGATTATTTATACTTCGTAAAAGAGTTAATTTTTAATTGGTTATTTTCTATATAAACTCTATTCACCCCCTCTAGAGTTGCCACCTGTTTTTCAATTGGTATCAGAGCCAGGTTCTCTTTACAAGGACTAACATCCTAAGAGCTGATCCATGGCAACCACACAATCCTTGATTTCCAATCATGGTGAAGGTCAGTCCACTCATAGGCCTCCCCTATTTGATGGAACTAACTACACATATTGGAAAACGAGGATAAGTTTTTATCTCAAGTCTCTAGACTTCGACCTGTGGACAGTCGTCACTGACTGTTACAAAAAGCCCGCCAGGATAGTTGTCAACGGTGATCTCATTGAGAAATCACATGACAAATATTCTGACGAGGAGAAGAAACAGGCAAGTCTAGACGCAAGAGCTATTAATGCTTTATTCTGTGCTATAGACAGGAATGAGTTCAACAGGGTATCCACATGCACTACATCTCACGAAGTGTGGAAGCTTCTAGAAGTGACGCATGAGGGAACCACCCAAGTCAAGGAATCAAAAATAAGTCGTCTCACTCAAGAATACGAGGCCTTCAAGATGAAGCCAAACGAGACGATCACATAGATGTTCATAAGATTCCTCGACATCATCAACCCCCTGTCTTCACTTGGAAAGCAATATTCAAATCATGAGAAGATTCGCAAGTTGCTTAGGGGGCTACCAAAAATTTGGAACCCTAAGGTGACGGCCATCATAGAAGGAAACGATCTCACAACCATGTCCATGGAGACCTTGATGGGAAAGCTAATGACTCATGAGCTTGACCTCAAGGATTTCGAAGAGCCTGTTCCTAAGGCTAAGGAGATCGCACTCAAAGCTCACCGACGGAGGGCTGAACCCGAAGAGACGGATGACGACAACTCAGAAGATGATGATCAAGCCCTCATGGTTCGCAACTTCAAGAAATTCCTTCACTTCAACCGGAGAAAGAAGGAACCACAAGAAGATGGTGAAGAAGAGCCAACTTGCTATGGTTGCAAGAAGACTGGGCACGTCCGAAAAGATTGTCCATTCTTGAAGAAGAGCAACCGCTATGAAAAGCCATACAAGAAGGCTTCATCAAAGAAATATGCCAACACAAGTATTTGGCATGAAAGCGAAGCTAGTGACTCCGAGAAAGAAAAGGACTCTCCTCAAGATACAGCAAATGTGTGCCTAATGGCAACTTCCAACAAGGTATCTAACGAAACTTTAGATGACTTCTCTTTTGATGAACTTCGCGATGCCTTCACTGATTTACTCGATGATCACAAAAAGGTCATTGGTAAATACAAACATGCCAAGGATAAAATCAAAAGTCTTGAAGTCGAAATTCAAAGACTCTCTCTATTACTTGATAACATTAGAGACACTTCACCCACGAAAGTCACAGATGAAGTATCGAAGCTTAAACTAAGTCTTCATGATGCCGAAACACGTATTGAGCAACAGACACAAGAAATCACAACACTCAACACGTTGCTTGCTGAAGAAAAGAGTAGACACAAGATTTCTATGACTAAGATATATAGTTTAAATGCTAAGGTTACTGATTTGCAGGCTGTCTCCAAGAGATTACAGACAATTGGGTAAACAGGTTGCTCAACCTCAAACCCAATCTCATGAGACACCCACAAATCATAACACCTCTCATGCTAGTCATCCACATCATCCTTCTACAACACATAATCACACTTTCATATACACACAATTTCACAAAGGACACAAACCACATGCACGTAGAAATAATTATCATAGATACAATCATCATGCTGCACAAAGACACAATCAACATCACAATGTCATGCCATATAGACAACATCACCATGCTCCATATAGACAACATAACAATATCATGCCATATAGACAACATCACCATGCTCCATATAGACAATATTACCATGCTCCATATAGACAATATCACCATGCCACTCCACAGCACTCTATGCATAATCATCATCATGCTAATTCTGCTCATTATACTGCTTATAGACATCATCAGCATGCTCCTACTGTGAATAGGAATGCTACATGTACTTATTATGGTTTACATGGACACATATCACCACAATGTAGAATTAGAAGATTAGTTGATAGAAAAGTATATGTATGGTTTTCAAAAACTAACTCTTCAGGACCCTCAAGAAATTGGGTACCAAAGGTCACATCTACTCTTGATGTAGGTGGACCTTCCCTCCTCAACTAAGAGTAAGTGGATTCTCGATAGTGGATGCTCGCGGCATATGACAGGAGACGCAAATCTTTTCGCATCACTATCGATGAAGAGAGAAGGATATGTATCCTTCGGCAATAACCTCAAAGGGTATATTATAGGTAATGGCAATATTGGTTATCTCCCTTCTCCCGTAATAAAGGATGTCTGCCTAGTGACCGAGTTAAAGCATAACCTGCTCAGCATTAGTCATCTTGCTGACCATGGATATGACATTAACTTTGGACAAAACAAATGCCTTATTTATGATAGGTCAACGGGAGACATTGCTTTTGAAGGGGTTAGAGAGGATAACATTTATACTTTCTATTTGTCTGGAAATACTAACAATGCAGGTAGATGCTTATATGCTCACAAAGATGAACGGCTACTATGGCACCAGCGTCTTGGTCATGCCAATATGGATAATATATCCAGGCTATCGACCAAGAAGCTAGTGAGAGGATTGCCCGATATTACATTCAAAAAGGACACGGTATGTACCGAATGTGAAATGAACAAGGCAACCAAATCCTTATTTCATTCCATCAACTGTGTAAGTACTACTAGACCCCTGCAACTACTCCATATGGATTTATTTGGTCCCAGTAGAGTAGCTAGTCTTGGTGGTAAACTTTATGCGTTTGTTATTGTTGATGATTTTTCGAGATTTACTTGGATTTTCTTTCTTACAAATAAAAGTGATGCTATTTCTGTTTTCAAGATTTTTGTTAAAAAAGTTCAAAACGAAAAAGGCTACATGATTACTCGAATCCGAAGTGATCATGGAGGCGAATTCAAAAATTCTGATTTTGAAAGATTTTGTGATTCTAATGGTTTTGATCATGAGTTTTCTTGTCCTAGAACTCTGTCACGCCCCAGAACCAGAATACTGGAGAGCGGGGGCAGACATAGCCAGCTACGTATATTGAAATGGATTCCATCTCGCTATACGGTCACGGCTGTCTAGGATACATGAGGGTTTATCTACAAGCCAGCAGTCTCTTAAGGTCAAGAATAAGCCTATTGTCTCAATCACAAGCAAGTAAATAGATGTTACAAGATGTATGATCATTAAATATACAATAATAAGGCGTCCCAAATATTACATATTCAGCTGATCATGAAGCTAGTCGTTACAAAATGTTAGGACTAGCAAGAGTTTAGTCATACATGATCAACCCTAGGATCTGTTAATCATGTTACAGCCCGTAGGCAGACAGTAAGTAAGTGCAATCGAGCTAAACAGATGCTCGTCGGCTAAACGCCTCAAAAGAATATTTTTACAATAGAGCGGGAGAGCCAAAAATAACCCACTCATTGCCAGGGTTCCGTCTAGTGGCCACCTTCTGGCTGGAAGGTCGGTAGATCCTCTGGAGCTGCTCCGAAATCTGGCCACACAAAACCAGCTGGGTCAGACCCCAGAAAGAGCAAGTGCCACAAAGGAGGCTTCACTTAAGAACTAAAACCAGCAATCAGCACAAGATATAAATAATATAATAAAAGACAGAAAATATAAATAACTGGTAAAACTGGAAATAAGAAAAACATGCCAGGATGATATACGACGAGATAACCATGGAACTATTCAGATAGCTAGGTTACAACCCGTAAACCCAACAAGGACCGGGGTTGTAACCCTTCGTCTGAACGGAGCTTGGTTTCTCACCATTTATCGAGAAAATAAATACAAGCATGCTGGTCATGTAACAGTCTGGAACAAGATAAGGGCAAGACTAGACTTGTTAGACTCCATCCAATCATTTCACGGCCAAGCAAGACCTACGGCTTGATACTTTAACTAACTAGGGTTACCACAGTCCTAGTTACTAACAAGATGCAGTGAGATTATTCCACAGCCACAGGCCCTGCAGACCATCCAGGTTACCCAGGTCGAAAGATTAGGGTTGAATTCAGGTGGATACATCGTCCAGGAAACGCATGTACCCTTAAGTAGTTTGAAGGGTGCAACACATGACAGTGTGCTGGAAATGTGCCCTACTCGACGGCAGGCTACAGATCCCAAGCGCGCCCAGGTAACGGGATTGCCTGTAGCTGGGAAATCTCTTCATGACTAATGTATTAATCTAGTTAGTAGCCTTAGTCCATTTTAGTAGGTACTCCTGACCGTGGTACTCAGGAGTCCCCGTCCTAGACATGATGCAAGACAGGACTGGTTTATTTGTACAAGCACAATCACCCACGGTGTCCAGGATGTTCATTCTTGTCAAGTCATGTCATGTCAGGTAGCCGTCGCAACAGCTTATCAAGGTATAACATGTCAGGTTATCAGGTCAAGTGTACTTGTCAGGAGTGCGCCATGACGGGCCACTATCAGGTCATGTCAGGTCATTATGTCAGGAGTGCACCACTACGGGTCACTATCGTGTCATGCTCAGGTATCATTTCCAAACATATCAAGTAAATTCGAGAATTATCAAGTTCAGGTCAAAAGGCGTAAGAATATAAAATGGACGTAAAATATCTAATAAAATATCAATATACAGGGCTATAGAAGATCGAGGATAAGGAAAGTAAAACAAACTGACAAGCTAATATAAGATCAAGTCTGCCAAAGGCCATACGCTCAGGTAAGCATACGCTCCCAAAAGGCAGCGTATGGGGGTCACAAAGCTCTCGGATTGAACCAGGGTGACGAGATAGGCAAGCGTACGCTCAAGCCAGCGTACCAAAGGGTCCATACACTTCCAATGGGAAGCGTACGCAAGGGTCAGCGTACACAAAGGCACGCTCGAACTACAGGTCAGCGTACGTTCAAGCTAGCATACGCTCAAGTCAGCGGACGCTTGAGCTAGCGTACGAAAAGATATACTGCCAACAGGCAGCGTATCAAGGTGAGCGTACGCTCACTAAAGAGCAGCGTACGAAGGCTAGCGTACGCTCGCTAAAGAGCAGCGTACGAAGGCTAGCGTACGCTCGCTAAAGAGCAGCGTACGACTTAGCGGCATAAGCTAAAAAGCTAGCTCACTGTTCACTGTCTTCTCCAAATGGCAAGAACAGCAAGAACTCTAAAGTTGAATCTAAGCTTCAATCGTCCATATCTTGGTCAAAACAAGTCCGAATCCAACTTTCCAATGGTCAAAATTGGGTAGAATGAAATTCTCTAAAACATGGAACCATCAAAACTTGAAAACAAGCAAGTTTGATAGATCAAAACACCAAAAATCTGAAAATAGCAAAACTCTAGATCTACAAGAATTAAGGCCTTAAAATGGAAAATGACAAGTTTTAATGTGGTTTAGAATCATGAGGAGAAGCTAATGAAACCATCAAAAGAAGTTCTCTTGTGGAAGCAAGTTGCACTTGCCTAAGGGTTGGGGAGTTGTGGAGAGGAAGGAAGAAGAAGAAGAAGAAGAAGAAGAAATAAATGAGAGTTATGGAGGAGAGAGAAGGTTGGTGGGGAAATAAATATCATGGGTTGGTGGTAGGTAGGGGGGTCACCTTGGTCCATGATTGGACCAAGCAACCAGCCGGCCAAACCAAGCCAACCCAACCCGAGAGTTAAACCAAGCCAAGAAAACTAAACAAGGAACAATACAAGAAAATACGTACACGTATTTCCAAAATACGTAATACGAACCACAGGCATTACAACTCTACCCACCTTAAAAGAATTCCGTCTTCGGAATTTAATTAAGAGGCTAGAGGGACAAGAACAAGCTACACTATTCACAGGCAATTATACTAGGTAATCAATCAATCATGCAAGCAAGGAATTGACGGCATGAGGCATAAGAAAGACATTATACCTCACGAGTCAAACAAGTCGGGATATCGTGATCGGATATCATCCTCACGCTCCCACGTTGACTCCTCCAAAGAGTGATGACCCCAAGCAACTCGGACTAACTTGATAGTCTTGTTCTTGAGGATCTTCTTTCTTCGATCCAATATAGACATGGGCCTCTCCTCATACGAAAGGTTGGTACCAACAACCAATTCCGAATGATCCAGGATGTGGCTCGGGTCTGGGATATACCGTCGTAATTGGGATACATGGAACACGTCATGCACCTCGCTTAGCGACGGTGGAAGAGTGAGACGATAGGATACATCTCCTACTCGCTCCAGAATGTCGAACGGTCCTATATACCTAGGACTAAGCTTTCCCCGCACGCCGAAACGAATGACGCCACGGTTAGGCGAAATCCTCAGGAATACATGATCGCCGACCGAGAACTCGAGAGGGCGCCGATGAGAATCGGCCCAATGGCGCTGGCGATCTTGGGCAACTCGAAGATGATCTCTGACTCGCCTGACCACTTCAACTGTCTGGGCAATCATTTCTGGACCAAGCATCTGCCTCTCTCCAACATCATCCCAGGCTAACGGGGATCTGTACTTCCTGCCATACAGTGCCTCGAACGGTGCCATCTGGATACTGGCCTGGAAACTATTGTTGTATGAGAATTCTACCAGGTGCAAATGATCTTCCCATTAACCACCGAAGTCAAGTGTGCAAGACCGCAATATGTCTTCAAGAGTCTGGATCGTGCGCTCCGACTGGCCATCTGTCTGCGGGTGATATGCTGAACTGAACTGGAGATGAGTCCCCAAACTCTCTTGCAAGCTACGCCAAAAGTGCGACGTAAATCTTGAATCTCGATCCGAAGTGATACTGACAGGAACATCGTGCAATCTGACAATCTGCCTGAGGTACATCTCCGCTAGCTGAGCCGTCGACTGACCAACTCTGAATGGGAGAAAGTGAACTACCTTCGTGAGCCGGTCAACTATAACCCAAATAGCGTCTCTACCAGCTGGAGATCTAGGTAATCCAGTCACGAAATCCATGGTCACATGCTCCCACTTCTATTCTGGAATCGGTAAGGGCTGAAGAAGTCCAGCCGGTCTCTGATGTTCGGCCTTCACCTGTTGGCAAACCAAACACCGAGAGACAAACCGAGCTATCTCCCGTTTCATGCCATTCCACCAGAAATGCTGTCGGATATCGCAGTACATCTTCGTACTGCCGGGATGGATGGAATACTGCGAGCTGTGCGCTTCTGACATGATCTCCTGCCGGATATCTCCACTGGGTACAGAAAGATGCTTACCATGTCGAAGTGTACCATCCTCATGAATACATAACTCTGGTCTTCGTCCTGCCTCACACTCGGCTCTGAGTCGCTGAAGCTTGGAATCTGCCGACTGTGCCTTCTGGATCCTCTCGACTATAGTGGACTGAACTTGCATACTGGCCATTAATGCCATACTGGAAGGAAGAACGACTTCAATATCCATCTTCTGAAGATCTGCTAACAGTTCTGGCTGCGCTGTTAGGAAATAAGCTCCGGCTCTCCTGCTCAATGCATCTGCTACGATATTGGCCTTCCGAGGATGATACTGTAGGTTGACATCATAATCCACAAGAAGCTCCAGCCACCTTCTCTGACGCATGTTAAGATCCTTCTGGGTGAAAACATACTTCAGGCTCTTGTGGTCGGTGAAAATCTCCACCCTGTCTCCATACAAGTAGTGCCTCCACAACTTAAGTGCAAACACCACTGCTGTCAGCTCCAAGTCATGGGTTGGGTAATTCCTCTCATGATCACGAAGTTGTCGTGACGCATAAGCTATTACCTTTCCATGCTACATCAGAACACATCCTAAACCTCTGCCTGAAGCATCACAGTACACTGAGAATCCTCCGGTCCCATCTGGAAGCGTGAGATTAGGAGCTGTTATCAGGCCTCGCTTCAACTGCTCAAAAGAACTCTGACACTCTGCTGTCCAAGCAAATTGTGCATCCTTGCGGGTCAACTGCGTCAATGGCGCTGAAATTCGAGCAAAATCTGAAGCAAACCGCCGGTAGTAGCCGACCAAGCCAAGAAAACTATAAATTTCTGCAACGGTGCTGGGTACTGGCCATGACTCAATAGCTACAATCTTCTGGGGATCCACTTCTACTCCTCCTCTGGTGATGATATGACCCAAGTACGAAATACGGTCGAGCCAGAATTCGCATTTACTAAACTTGGCATATAACTGGTGCTCCCTGAGAGTCTGAAGAACCACACGAAGATGCTACTCATGCTCCGCCTCACTCTTGCTGTAGACCAGAATGTCATCCAAGAACACGATCACAAACTGATCTAAGTAAGGCATGAAGATGTGATTCATGAGGTCCATGAATACTGTCGGCGCATTGGTTGCTCCAAAAGGCATAACAAGAAACTCCCAATGCCCATATCTCGATCTAAAAGCCGTCTTCGGGATGTCCTGCTCTCTGACTCTGATTTGATGATAACCTGAGCGTAAATCAATCTTCGAGAATACTGAAGCCCCCTTGAGTTGATCAAACAAGTCATCTATCCTCGGAAGAGGGTATCTGTTCTTGATTGTCACTGAGTTCAAGGTACGATAATCAACACATAACCTGGACGTACCATCCTTCTTTTTCACAAGAAGCATTGGGGCTCCCCAAGGCGATCCACTAGCACGAATGAATCCCTTGGTTCTGAGTTCTTCAATCATCTTGTACAATATCTCCAACTCTGATGGCGCCATCCTGTAGACTCTCTCTGATACTGGGACTGTCCCGGGAATCAAGTCTATAGTGAACTCGATCTCCCGCTCCGGAGGCATACCTGAAAGTTCTTCTGGGAAAACATCTGGAAACTCATCCACTATCCTGGGCAACTGAACTGCTGCTACTGCCATCCGCAATATCGGAGGAGAAGGCTCAACCTCGCCTCGAGAGAAAGAAAACTCTGGCTCTCCTGGAATGCTAAAAACAACCCTACCAATATGGCAGTCTATCCTAAGATACTGGTTCCTCAACCAATCCATCCCTATGACCACATCATAATCGGCCATCGGAAACTCTATCAATCTAGCGGAGAATTCTCTACCGCTAACTACGATCCGACACGAGGAAAATACTCTATCGACTCCCACAAGTCCGTTACCAGTAAGTATATTAAGCCTTACTGATAATGACTCGGGCTCCAATCCTACCCGTGTCGTAAATCGTGCAGACATAAATGAATACGATGCACCAGAATCAAATAAAGCTGAAGCTGGAAAGGAGTTGACGAGAATAGTACCTGCCACTACCTCTCTTGGTGCCAATCCTTCCTCCATGGTCAACATCATAGCCTGACCTTGCCCTCGGGGTGCTGGTCCCCTCTGCTGAAATCCTTGCTGCCTATTCTGACTCAAGGCCTGGGCTTGCACATACTGCTGAGGGCTCTGCTGCTGAAACGCCTGGGACTGAGGCGGCAAGGGCCTCATCAATGGATACTACTGCTGCTGCTGCTGGACTGGTGCTGGTCCTCACACCGAAGAACTAGAAAGGTTGGGTGATGATGAACCACCCCTATTCGGACAGGATCCAACCCTATGGTCTGGTGCTCCACAAACCAGACACAATCCCTGTGCCCTGCGACACTCTGCCACCACATGGCCTGGCTTCCCACAATGAGAACATCCCACTGCGAAAGACTGCTTCTGCTTCTGCTGCTGCTGAGGGTACGTCGGGGTTGAATGCTGAACCGACGTCACTGAGGCTGCTCGCCTCGGAGCTCCAATAGTCAAAGCCCTGGCTGCCGGGGCTGGGGCTGAAGACTGATTCATCTGGCCGTGAGATCTCTTCCGACCTCCGGCCCTATCCACAATCCTCTGGGAGGTATACTCATGCCTCCGGGCTGCTCTCAAGACTGTATCAAAAGTCTGATGCTCAAACTGCTCAACTGCTAACAAAATCTCCAGGTGCAGTCCCTGCTGGAATCGCTGGGCTCTATCATACTCGGTTGCCACCAAGGTAGGAGCAAACCGACTGAGTCTGGAAAACTCGGCCGCATATACGTCGACCGTCCTGCTTCCTTGCGTCAGATTTGTGAACCTCGTCTGCAGATCGTACCGAGCTACAGCATCAAAATACTTGGTCTGGAATCTCTCCCGGAATACTGCCCATAGAATGGGTGCTGTTAACCCAACTGCCTGTGCTACCCACCAGCTGCGGGCAAGATCCAATAGCTGCAGGCGCACAACTGCCACCTTCTAATTCTCTGGAGTCTTGGCTGCTTCTAGAACCACCTCTGTGTCCTGAAGCCAAGCATCTGCGACGATAGCATCTTCACTACCGTCAAAGAAGGGAGGGTTCAAGCGCTTGAAGCTGTTGGCCGCGCTATTACCCTGATGACCACCCCGGGTCAAGGCATCCGCCACTGCCTGTTGCAAGGCATCTTCTCTACGATCTTGGCAAGCTATCAAGGTCCTGACGAGCCCTACCAAAGTGCCGTCATCATGCTCTACTGGTTGAACTGGCTGGACTGGTGGCTCTCCGCCCGAAGGCACGACTCTGGAGGCTACTCCGGAATGCTGGGCTTGATCTCCAGGTTGCTGCTGGTCCACGGGAGGTGCTCCGCCTTGCTGATCGGCCGGGTCAGGTACTATAACGCTGAAGAAGACGACATAGGAAACAATAAGGAAGGACCAGGACAGATCAACGATACAAGCAGTATGATTAGGACAAGAATCCAGGGACTCAGAAGATACGAACAGAGATCAAGGACGAATACTGATTGGGACATCTATTCGGAAAACCCTCACATATCTGGATTTACAAGACCTGCATGGGCCACCACTTAAACCATGTCACGCCCCAGAACCAGAATACTGGAGAGCGGGGGCAAACATAGCCAGCTACGTATATTGAAATGGATTCTATCTCGCTATACGATCACGGCTGTCTAGGATACATGAGGGTTTATCTACAAGCCAGCAGTCTCTTAAGGTCGAGAATAAGCCTATTGTCTCAATCACAAGCAAGTAAATAGATGTTACAAGATGTATGATCATTAAATATACAATAATAAGGCGTCCCAAATATTACATATTCAGCTGATCATGAAGCTAGTCGTTACAAAATGTTAGGACTAGCAAGAGTTTAGTCATACATGATCAACCCTAGGATCTGTTAATCATGTTACAGCCCATAAGCAGACAGTAAGTAAGTGCAATCGAGCTAAACAGATGCTCGTCGGCTAAACGCCTCAAAAGAATATTTTTACAATAGAACGGGAGAGCCAAAAATAACCCACTCGTTGCCAGGGTTCTGTCTAGTGGCCACCATCTGACTGGAAGGTCGGTAGAACCTCTGGAGCTGCTCCGAAATCTGGCCACACAAAACCAGCTGGGTCAGACCCCAGAAAGAGCAAGTGCCACAAAGGAGGCTTCACTTAAGAACTAAAACCAGCAATCAGCACAAGATATAAATAATATAATAAAAGACAGAAAATATAAATAACTGGTAAAACTGGAAATAAGAAAAACATGCCAGGATGATATACGACGAGATAACCATGGAACTATTCAGATAGCTAGGTTACAACCCGTAAACCCAACAAGGACCGGGGTTGTAACCCTTCGTCTGAACGGAGCTTGGTTTCTCACCATTTATCGAGAAAATAAATACAAGCATGCTGGTCATGTAACAGTCTGGAACAAGATCAGGGCAAGACTAGACTTGTTAGACTCCATCCAATCATTTCACGGCTAAGCAAGACCTACGGCTTGATACTTTAACTAACTAGGGTTATCACAGTCCTAGTTACTAACAAGATGCAGTGAGATTATTCCACAGCCACAGGCCCTGCAGACCATCCAGGTTACCCAGGTTGAAAGATTAGGGTTGAATTCAGGTGGGTACATCGTCCAGGAAATACATGTACCCTTAAGTAGCTTGAAGGGTGCAACACATGACAGTGTGCTGGAAATGTGCCCTACTCGACGGCAGGCTACAGATCCCAAGCGCGCCCAGGTAACGGGATTGCCTGTAGCTGGGAAATCTCTTCATGACTAATGTATTAATCTAGTTATTAGCCTTAGTCCATTTTAGTAGGTACTCCTGACCGTGGTACTCAGGAGTCCCCGTCCTAGACATGATGCAAGACAGGACTGGTTTATTTGTACAAGCACAATCACCCACGGTGTCCAGGATGTTCATTCTTGTCAAGTCATGTCATGTCAGGTAGCCGTCGCAACAGCTTATCAAGGTATAACATGTCAGGTTATCAGATCAAGTGTACTTGTCAGGAGTGCACCACGACGGGCCACTATCAGGTCATATCAGGTCATTATGTCAGGAGTGCACCACTACGGGTCACTATCGTGTCATGCTCAGGTATCATTTCCAAACATATCAAGTAAATTTGAGAATTATCAAGTTCAGGTCAAAAGGCGTAAGGATATAAAATGGACGTAAAATATCTAATAAAATATTAATATACAGGGCTATAGAAGATCCAGGATAAGGAAAGTAAAACAAACTGACAAGCTAATATAAGATCAAGTCTGCCAAAGGCCATACGCTCTGGTAAGCATACGCTCCCAAAAGGCAGCGTATGGGGGTCACAAAGCTCTCGGGTTGAACCAGGGTGACAAGATAGGCAAGCGTACGCTCAAGCCAGCGTACCAAAGGGTCCATACACTTCCAATGGGAAGCGTACGCAAGGGTCAGCGTACACAAAGGCACGCTCGAACTACAGGTCAGCGTACGCTCAAGCTAGCGTACGCTCAAGTCAGCGGACGCTTGAGCTAGCGTACGAAAAGACATGCTGCCAACAGGAAGCGTATAAAGGTGAGCGTACGCTCACTAAAGAGCAGCGTACGAAGGCTAGCGTACGCTCGCTAAAGAGCAGCGTACGAAGGCTAGCGTACGCTCGCTAAAGAGCAGCGTACGAAGGCTAGCGTACGCTCGCTAAAGAGCAGCGTACGAAGACTACCGTACGCTCGCTAAAGAGCAGCGTATGACTCAGCGGCATAAGCTAAAAAGCTAGCTCACTGTTCACTGTCTTCTCCAAATGGCAAGAACAGCAAGAACTCTAAAGTTGAATCTAAGCTTCAATCGTCCATATCTTGGTCAAAACAAGTCCGAATCCAACTTTCCAATGGTCAAATTTGGGTAGAATGAAATTCTCTAAAACATGGAACCATCAAAACTTGAAAACAAGCAAGTTTGATAGATCAAAACACCAAAAATCCGAAAATAGTAAAACTCTAGATCTATAAGAATTAAGGCCTTAAAATGGAAAATGACAAGTTCTAATGTGGTTTAGAATCATGAGGAGAAGCTAATGAAACCATCAAAAAAAGTTCTCTTGTGGAAGCAAGTTGCACTTGCCTAAGGGTTGGGGAGTTGTGGAGAGGAAGGAAGAAGAAGAAGAAGAAATAAATGAGAGTTATGGAGGAGAGAGAAGGTTGGTGGGGAAATAAATATCATGGGTTGGTGGTAGGTAGGGGGTTCACCTTGGTCCATGATTGGACCAAGCAACCAGCCGGCCAAACCAAGCCAACCCAACCCGAGAGTTAAACTAAGCCAAGAAAACTAAACAAGGAACAATACAAGAAAATACGTACACGTATTTCCAAAATACGTAATACGGACCACAGGCATTACAAACTCCACAACAAAATGGTTTTATGGAGCGGAAGAATAGAACTCTCGGCGATATAGCCAGAGTTATGTTGAATAAATTTTCACTTCCGAAATACTTTTGGGCAGAAGCTGTCAGTACAACATGCCACATTTTGAATAGGGTGCTTATTCGTCCCATTACGAAGAAAACACCCTATGAACTTTGGTTTGGGAGAACCCCTAATGTTTCTTATTTTAAAGTTTTTGGATGTAGATGTTTTATCCTTAACACCAAAGACAACTTAGGCAAATTTGATGCCAAAGCTGACGATGGTATTTTCCTTGGCTATGCTGTCAAGAGTAAGGGATATAGAGTCTTTAATAAACGCTCACTAATTGTGGAAGAGTCAACAAATGTGACTTTTGATGAAGATAACAGTGCAGTAAGTACTCTTGATGATGACGTTGAGCCATCAACTTCTACTCCAATGAATACTTCAACCGAAACTAATTCTCTGGAGGGCTTGCCTAAGAAATTTTCTTTCAAGCCTTCTCATCCAGAAAATTTAGTGATAGATGAAGTTTCACGTGGAGTAACTACCAGATCATCACTAAGAGACTCTATTGCTAGCACTGCCTTTATTTCACAAGTTGAGCCGAAAAACATTTCTGAAGCTTTTAATGATAAATTTTGGATTTCTACTATGCAAGATGAACTCAACCAATTCGAGAGAAGCCTAGTGTGGGAACTAGTTCCTAGACCGACTAATCACTCGATAATTGGTACTAAATAGGTTTTTAGAAACAAAGTAAATGAAGATGGTTCAATCACACGCAACAAAGCTCGTCTAGTAGCTCAAGGATACAACCAAGAGGAAGGTATCGACTACGATGAGACGTATGCTCCGGTTACTAGACTAGAATCCATTCGGATGCTTTGTGCATTTACAAATTATCAAAATTTCAAATTATTTCAAATGGATGTGAAAAGTGCTTTCTTGAATGGTTTTATTAAGGAGGAAGTTTATGTAAAACAACCCCTGGCTTTGAAAATCACAAATTTCCCGACCACGTGTTCAAGCTAAAGAAAGCGCTATATGGCCTTAAACAAGCCCCCAGAGCTTGGTATGAAAGGCTAAGTAGTTTCTTGCTTGAGAAAGGTTTTTCAAAAGGGAAAATTGATACTACACTTTTTATAAAATCTTTTAAAGACACTATTCTATTAATTCAAATTTATGTTGATGATATCATTTTTGGTTCTACTGATAAAACCCTCTGTCAAGAATTTGCTAAGTGTATGCAGACAGAATTTGAGATGAGCATGATGGGAGAACTCAACTACTTTCTTGGTCTGCAAGTGAAACAAATGGCTAATGGAACTTTCATCTGTCAGTCGAAGTATACAAAGGACATGCTGAAAAAGTTCGATCTTGACAACGTCAAACCAATCAGCACTCCAATGGCTACTTCAACCAAACTCGAACCAGATGAGAGCGGCAAACCCGTTGATCAACGTAAGTATCGAGGTATGATAGGCAGCTTACTTTATTTAACTGCTAGTCATCCCGATATCATGTTTAGTGTTTGCCTATGTGCTAGATATTAAGCAAATCCTAAGGAATCACACTTGACCGCTGTTAAGCGTATCTTTCGATACCTTAAGGGTACGATTACAGTGGGCTTATGGTATCCCAAGTCAACATCATTTGACCTCATTGGTTACTCTGATGCTGATTTCGCTGGATGCAAGGTCGACCGTAAAAGTACAAGCGGCACGTGTCATTTATTAGGAAAGGCTTTAGTCTCTTGGTTTAGCAAGAAACAGAATTCTGTCGCACTATCCACAACAGAAGCTGAATACATCGCAGCTGGGCGTTGTTGTGCACAAATTCTGTGGATGAAGCAAACCCTTGAAGACTACAATCTATCTTTCATGCACATTCCTATATTCTGTGACAATACTAGTGCTATTAACTTGACTAAGAACCCTATCTGTCACTCACGCACAAAACACATTAAAATTAGACACCACTTTTTGCGTAATCATCAGCAAAATGACACGATTAGCTTAGAGTTTATTGACACTGATCATCAGCTAGCAGACTTCTTTACTAATCCATTATCCGAAGAGCGCTTCAATTTCCTTTGTCGTGAACTTGAAATTTTAGATGAAGCTATCATAAATTAAAACTCACCTGCGTAAATATCGATTATATTATGATTCTCTTACGATGAATTTGCTATAGGTAAAAGCCGAAAGGGCCCTTCTGACAACAAGACGTAAAAGCCTAAACGATACGGTGCACTAGTCCGCAGGACTACCGCTAGCTGGGATCCGGCCCCTGCAGCTAACCCATGGCAACTTCAAACTATTGAATTATGATATATTTCCTTATTTATTATATGGTTCGTCTTGATTTATTACTGCTAATTCACTATTTTTTCAATTTCATTCTGCTATTATTGAATCTTTCAAAGATATTCTTTTTGATTTCCCATACTTAACTTTTTTTCCATCATCTAGCCTATTTTCAGTTCTGGAACAAGGATCCAGAACTCGGGCCGAACGCTGTCCCCAACAGAGTTCGGGCCGAATTCGGTTCCCCTATTCCAGAATCGGGGACAGCTTCAGCCGTTTGATCAAATGTGATCCTACGGTCCAGATTTGCTCCGACCAAAGAAAACCCTCCCCTTATATTCGGGTTTTCCTCTCTCTCCTTCATTCTTACCATCACCTTCACCTCTCCAAACATTTTTTCACAAACCCTAACCCTAGTTTTCTCTCCAAAGTGCTCCATTTCTCATCAAAATCAAGAAGAAGGGCTATTTTCCCATTCTCTTTCACTGTTCATTGTTGATTTGAGGTATAACTCCTTCTCCCTCTCTATTTAAAGTTCTCTATTTGTTTGCAAATGGCTCCTCGCTTGCCCAATCGTGGGAAGAGAATTCGAACCGAGGGTGCTTCCTCTTCGAATCCTCTTCCTTCCATTGAGCAACCCGTTGAACAACAACAACCCCTTCATCCGTTGTTCAACCCACCTCGTCCCCGCGACCCTAATACGTATGACGACCGATTGTTTGTATCGCTAGACGCATCCAACGAGTGGTTTAGCGACTTTCGAACTCGTCCGGTATTCGGGGGACATCCTATTAATTTTACCATCTTTTCTCAATATTAATCAATGTTTCAAGATCTTTTCTTAAATGAGTTAGTTGCTTCAAACTTTGTTATTTATCGTAGCGCCATACAAATGTTCTATTGCAACTTGACATACGATGCCACTCACATCTATTCCCGGGTTGCCGGTATTGATATTGCTTTTGATGCTTCTGAGTTGGGCGAGTATCTTGAACTTCAAGATCTCGATATTTGGGATAAGCTTGTGGAAGCCCGCCAATTTCAATTTGTTGGTGAAACTTCCCTTGAGAGCTTTAAGGAGGAACTATGTGCTCCTAACATATGTCCTCGCAAGCTTATGGCCAAACACCTCAACCCGTATTTCTATGAACTTCATCGAATTATTTTCAATACTATTCTGCCAAAAGCTGGCTCCACCGATGAAGTAACCTATTTTGAGATCTCTACTTTGTATCATCTTCATTATCGCATCCCGTTCAATCTTCTACGTTCCATGATGGACTGGATGATTAACTGTAGGAAGAAACCACGAGCCCTGGTTTATCCTTTGTATCTTTCCTATGGTTTTTCGTGCGTTCATTGTCCCTATTCATGATTGTCCTTTCTTGCCTGCTCCTGCATTCCTTTCCAAGGCACGACGTCTTCAGGCAGTCGTCGCCTCTCCTGAGACTTCTGAGCATTCTGATGATGAGGAGCCCGACGCCCCTCTACTTGGACAGGATGTGCCACCTCCTCCTGCTACTCTTGACTCCATCCAGACCATGCTCAGAGATCGTTTCGTATTGGAGGACGATCGCTGGACTCAGATGGCTACCGAACTACCCTGCAGATGACTGCCCTCAGCAACTCGCTGCACGATATTCGGTATTCTATGTCTCGTCACCCTTCTATGCCCATTCCCATGGAGCAGAATCCTGGTCGAGCTGGATATCGTATTGACGACCCCTGGGTCATGCGCTACCTGGATCCGGATGCTGCTATTGTGGACCCCAGTCGTTCATTCACTGATCATTCAGATTCCGCTGGGCCTTCTCGTGCTCCATGATGGAGATGGCGTCTACTATCTGCTGCTGCTGCTGATGATTCTAGTTTATGTTTTCTGATTTCCAGTTATTTAGTTTTATCTGGCTTTATGTACTTGGGTTGTACTAAAACTCTGGTAGTTTGATGACTCTGGTTATGTGTGATAACATTTTATGCTTATCGTAGTGTATTATTCTATGCTAGTTGCTCGTTTTGATCATTCATATATAGTTTCTTCTCTATTTGGTGTGGTTGCATCATTATTATTCATATGCAATTTATATTGCTAATGCCAAAAGGGGGAGAAATATGGATATTCTTATGTATATTCTTGTCATATATATGTGCTATTTGGTGCTTTTGGGAGATATTATTTATCAGGCCAACAGGTTCAACGCATTATTTACGGGGGAGCTATTGGTTTTAGCTCGGCACCGTTCACCAGTTACGGGGGAGCTATTATTTCTGCTTGGCATTGATTATGGGGGAGCTATATTTTTGTGATCAACTGTGTCCAGGTATGAATATTGAATATACATATATTATTTTGTCAATTATCAATATGGGGGAGATTGTTGACACAAAGTCATAGTCAACCAAATATTGATAACATTGACTAAATAATATTTGTAATAATTTAATACGACACACGACGTCTACATTAAACTCAAGTCAGAAGTCAGCTCAGTCTCAGCTTCTCAGTTATTTTTGAGTCTGTATTTTACACTTTTGTTGAGTCTAGACTGATGTAAACTGTGTTATGCTGAGCTCTTGAGACTTGACCTATAGCCTACCCAATAATCCTCAAACTCCACCATCCAGAAAAATACCCACTGGCCACTTAGACCAGCTCTGTGCTCTGGAGACAGAGTTCGGGCCGAACTCTGCCTCCACACCGAGTTCGGGCCGAACTCTGTCCCCTAAAAATCAGCATCCCTAATTTTAGGGTTAGCTGGTTGCTAGTTGTCCAACGGCCAAATATTTGAAATTTCTTACCCGAATTCTGGCCGAATTCTGTCTACAAAAACACTATAAATAGGCCATGAATTTTCTCATTTCAAATCATCCAATCTTCTCTTCTCTTCTCTCTTATAGCTCAAATAAGCCATACCTTTCCCATCTACTAGCCACAAGCTTCCTAAGTCTCGAGTGCTCAGCATCTCAGTTAGGATTCTTGTGCAAGAGTTGAAGAAGTCGCTTGGACAATTCCAAGCAATTCGCCACTGCGATCCTCTGTAAGAAGTTGACGTGCTCTTCTGAAGTAAAGGCACGGGTTGTAAACTACTATTTCACAAATAGTGGATTTAATCCTGAGCTAGAGTTCTCAGGCCTGGACTAGTCCTCCACGAGGGAAACCAGGTTAAAATCGCTGTGTTTGCGTATGCTTTCTTGCTCTTCATTTACTTTCCGCATTTTACTCTAATTATTTATACTTCGTGAAAGAGTTAATTTTTAATTGGTTATTTTCTATATAAACTCTATTCACCCCCCTCTAGAGTTGCCACCTGTTTTTCACCTTGTTGTCAGAAGGACCCTTTCGGCTTGTACCCATAACAGATTTATCATAAATAACCAAGACATAATCGACATTTACGTAGATCATTTTAATGAATAACAGTTTCATCCAAAATTCCTAGTTCATGACATAAAAAATTGAAATGCTATTCGAATAGTGGTTTAGTAAAGAAAATCTACTAGCTGATGATCAGGGTCAACAAATTCTAAATTTATTGTGCGATTTAGCTGCTGATCACGTAAAAAGTGGTAACGAATTTCAATGTGTTTCGTGCGTGGGTGACATATAGGGTTCTCAGTGAGGTTTATAGCACTAGTGTTATCACAGAATATAGGAAGGTGCAAAAAAGAAAGATTGTAGTCTTCAAGGGTTTGCTTCACACATAGAATTTGTGCACAATAATGACCAGCTGCGATATATTCAGCTTCTGTTGTGGATAGTGTGACAGAATTCTGCTTCTTGCTAAACCAAGGGACTAGAGCCTTGTGTAATAAATGACACGTACCACTTGTACTTTTATGGTCGACTTTGCATCCTGCGAAATCAGCATCCGAATAACCAATAAGGTCGAAGGATGTGGATTTGGGATACCATAAGCCCACTGTAATAGTACCCTTAAGGTATCGAAAGATACGCTTAACGACGGACATGTGTGATTCCTTAGGACTAGCTTGACATCGAGCACACAGACAAAAACTAAACATAATATCGGGAGGACTAGCAGTTAAATAAAGTAAAACTACCAATCATACCTCGATACTTACGTTGATCAACCGGTTTGCCGTCTTTATCAGGTTCCAGCTTGGTAGAAGTAGCCATAGGAGTGCTGATTGGTTTGATGTTGTCAAGATCAAATTTCTTCAGCATATCCTCTATATATTTTGACTGACTGATGAAAGTTCCTTACGAAGTTTGTTTGACTTGCAATCCAAGGAAGTAGGTGAGCTCCCCCATCCTGCTCATCTCAAATTCGTTCTACATACATTTATCAAAATCTTGGCAAAGGTTTTCATTAGTAGAACCGAATATAATATCATCTACATAAATTTGTACTAAGAAAATAGTGTTTTGAAAACTTTTGATAAACAGTGTGGTATAAATTTTCCCTTTTGAAAAGCCTTTATCTAGCAAGAAATTACTTAGGCGTTCATACCAAGCTCTAGGGGCTTGTTTGAGGCCATATAGCGCTTTCTTGAGTTTGAAAATGTAGTCGAGAAATTTGTGATTTTCAAAACCATGGGGTTGTTTTACAAAAACTTCCTCCTTATTAAATCCATTCAGTAAAGCACTTTTAACATCCATTTGAAATAATTTTAAATTTTAAAAGTTAGCAAATGCACAAAGCATACGAATGGATTCCAGTCTTGCAATAGGAGCATATGTCTCATCGTAGTCGATACCTTTCTCTTGGTTGTATCCTTGAGCTACTAGACGAGCTTTGTTGCGTGTAACTGAACCATCTTTATTTACTTTGTTGCGAAAGACCCATTTTGTGCCAATAATCGAATAATTAGCTGGCCTAGGAACAAGTTCCCAGACCTGGCTTCTCTCGAATTGGTTGAGTTCTTCTTGCATGACAGAAATCCAAAACTCATCATTAAAAGCTTCTAAAAAAGTTTTCGACTCAAATTATAAAATGAAGGCAGTGCTAGCAATGGAGTCTCTTAACGATGATCGAGTACTTATGCCATGTGAAACCTCACCTATTACTAAGTTTTCTGGATGTGACGGCTTGAAAGAGAATTTCTTTGGCAAGCCCTCCAGAGAATTAGTTTCTGTGGTGGTATTCATCGGCGTAGAAGTTGATGGCTCAACATCATCGTCGAGAGTAGCTACGACATTGTTATCCCCATCAAAAGTTACATTTGTAGACTCTTCCACAATCAATGAGCGTTTGTTAAACACTGTATATCCCTTACTCTTGGTCGCATAGCCAATGAAAGTACCATCGTCAGCTTTGGCATCAAATTTGCCTAAGTTGTCTTTGGTGTTAAGGATAAAACATCGACAACCAAAAACTTTAAAATATGAAACATTTGGAGTTCTACCAAACCAAAGCTCATAGGGTGTTTTCTTCGTAATAGGTCGAATGAGCACCCTATTTAAAATATGGCACGCTGTACTGACAGCTTCAGCCCAAAAAAATTTTGGAAGTAAAAAATTTATTCAACAAGACTCTAGCCATATCGCCAAGAGTCCTATTCTTCCGCTCCACAACATCATCTTGTTGAAGAGTTCTAGGGCAAGAAAACTCATGATCAAAACCATTTAAATCACAGAATTTTTCAAAATTAGTATTTTTCGAATTCGCCTCCATGATCACTTAGGATTCGAGTAATCATGTAGCCTTTTTCATTTTGAACCTTTTTAGCAAAATTTTTTAAAAAAATAAATGGCATCACTTTTGTTTGTAAGGAAGAAAACCCAAGTAAATCTAGAAAAATCATCTACTATAATAAAATCATAGAGTTTTCTACCAAGACTGGCTACTCTACTAGGACCAAATAAGTCCATGTGAAGTAATTGCAATGGTCTAGTAGTACTTACAGTGTTTATGGAATGAAATGAGGACTTTGTTGCCTTATTTAACTCACATTCGACACAAACCATGTCCTTTTTGAATGTGATGTCGGGCAAGCCTCTTACTAGCTTCTTAGTCGATAGCCTGGATATAGTATCCATGTTGGCATGACCAAGACGCTAGTGCCATAATAATCTCTCATCCTTGTGGGCATAGAGGCATCTCCCTGCACTGTTAGTATTTCTAGAAAGATAGAAATGTAAATGTTATCCTCTCTTAACCCTTCAAAAGCGGTGTCTCCCGTTGACCTATCATAAATGTAGCATTTGTTTTGTTCAAAGTTAATATCATATCCATGATCAGCAAGGTGACTTATGCTGAGCAGGTTATGCTTTAACTCGGTCACTAGGCAGACATCCTTTATTATAGGAGAAGGAGGTTGACCAATAGTACCATTGCCTATAATATACCTTTTTTAGATTGTTGCTGAAGGATACATACCCTTCCCTCTTCATCGATAGTGATGCGAAAAGATCTGCGTCTCCCGTCATATGTCGCGAGCATCCACTATCGAGAATCCACTTACTTTAAGTTGAGGAGGGAAGGTCCACCTACATCAAGAGTAGATGTGACCTTTGGTACCCAAGTTCTTGTGGGTCCTGAAATGTTAGTTTTTGGCACCCATGCATATAGATTTATATATACTAATCTCCTAATTCTATATTGTGGTGAGATGTGTCCATGTAATCCACAATAGGTGCAGGTAGCATGCCTATTTGTATTGGAAGTATGTTGATGATATCTATATGTAGCATGGTGAGAGTGGTGTGAAGCAGCAGGATAGGGACTATACATGGCAGCAGAATGATGGTTATGTCTATATGTAGCATGGTGATGGTTATATCTATGTGTAGCATGATGATTTTGTGTAGCTGTAGAATGATAGTTATAAAAATAATTTCTACGTACATGTGTTGTATGGAAGTACGTGTACATGTAGGCATGTTTGCGTTCTGCAGGTGGATGATGTGTTTGACTATTTTGAGTGGTCTTGTGCTTTGTGTGTGTCTTATGTGATTGGGTTTGAGGTTGAGCAACCTGTTTTCCCAATCTAATCTCTAATTTCTTAGAGGCAGCATGCAGTTCATTACACTTAGCATTCATACCATCGATTTTAGCAATAGAGATCTTGTGTCTCTTCTTTTCTTCAGCAATCTCAGTGTTGAGTGCTGTGATCTCATGTGTTTGCTTTTCAATACGTGTTTCGACATCATGTAGGTTTAACTTAAGCTTAGATACCATATTCATATCTTCCGTGGGTAGAGTGTCTCTAACATTATCAAGCAAAGAAGAGAGTTTTTGAATCTTGACTTCATAGCTTTTGATCTTCTCCTTGGCATGCTTATATTTACTAATGACTTTCATGTTGTCATTTAGTAAATCATTGAATGCATCACCAAGTTCATCAAAAGTAAAGTCATCGATAGTATCGCTAGTTCGCTTATCGGATGTTGCCATTAGGCATACATTGGAGGTGTATTGAGGGGAGTCCTTTTCATCCTCGGAGTCACTAGCTTCGCTTTCATGCCAAATGCTTGTGTTTGCATATTTTGTTGAGGAAGACTTCTTATAGGGCTTCTCATATCGGTTGCTTTTCTTTGCGAATGGACAGTCTTTTCGGACGTGTCCAGTCTTCTTGCAGCCGTAGCATATTAGCTCTTCTTCATCATCTTCTTGTTGTTCCTTCTTTCTTCGATTTAAGCGAAGGAACTTCTTGAAGTTGCGGACAAGGAGAGCTTGATCATCACCTTCTAAATTGTCGTCATCAGTCTTTTCAGGATCAGCCTTTCGACGATGAGCTTTAAGGGCAATCTCTTTTGCCTTTGGAACAGGATCTTCGAAGTCTTTGAGGTCAAGCTCGTGAGTCATCAGCTTTTCCATCAAAGTCTCCATAGATATTGTGGTGAGATCATTGCCTTCTATGATAGCTGTTACCATAGGGTTCCAAATTTTCGGTAGTCACCTAAGTAACTTGCGGATCTTCTCATGATTTGTATATTGTTTGCCGAGAGATGACAAGGGGTTGATGACGTCGAAGAATCTTGTAAATATTTGTGTGATTGTCTTATTAGGCTTCATCTTGAACGCCTCATATTCTTGAGTGAGATGACTTATTTTCGACTCCATGACTTGAGTGATTCTTTTATGCGTCACTTCTAGAAGTCTCCACACTTCGTGAGAGGTGGTGCATGTTGAGACCCTGTTAAACTCATTCCTGTCTATTACATAAAATAAAGCATTAATATCTCTCACGTATAGACTCGCCTGTTTCTTTTCCTCATCAGAATATTTGTCGTGGGGTTTCTCCACGAGATCACCATTTACAACTATCATGGCGGGTTTTTAATAACCATCGGTAACAATGGTCCACAGGTCGAGGTCTAACGACTTGAGATAAAAACTCATCCTTGCTTTCCAATAGGTGTAGTTTGTTCCATCAAATAAGGGAGGCCTACGAGTGGACTGTCCTTCACCGTGATTAGAAAAAATGGGTTATGTGGTTGCCATGGATCAGCTCTAGGATGTTAGTCCTTGTTGAGAGAACAGAGCTCTGGTACCAATTGAAGAACAGGTAGGCAACTCTAGAGGGGGTAAATAGAGTTTATGACAATAATATCCAATTAAAAATTAAACTCTTTCACCAACAGTAAATAATCTGAGTAAATACGAAAATTATAAAGAGCGAGAAAGCATACGCAAACACAGCTGATTTTAACCTAATTTTCTTTGTAGAGGACTAGTCCAGGCCTGAGAACTCTAGCTCAAAATTAAATCCACTATTTGTGAAATAGTAGTTACACCCGTGTCTTTTCTTCCGAAGAGCACGTCAACTTCTTACAGAGATCGCAGTGGCGATGCTTGGAATTTTCCAAGCCTTTTGAACTCTTGCACAAACTCCTAACTGAAAAGCACTGAGCACTTTGAGGCTTAGGGAGCTTGTGGCTAGTAGATGAGAAGGGTAAGGCTTGTACAAGGCTTTAGAGAGAAGAGAAGAAAAGATTGGATTATTGAAAAAGTGAGAATTCAAGGCCTATTTATAGGGTTCTGGATAGGCAAAATTTGGCCAGAATTTTGGGTCAAGAATTCAAATTTTTGGCCGTTGGACAACTAACATACAGCAAACCCTAAAAATTAGGGTCCTGGATTTTAGGGGACAGAGTTTGGCCCGAACTTTGTCTCCAGAAGACAGAATTGGTCCAGTGGGCTGTATGGGCTAGTTTGATTTGGTGGAGCTTTTGGTTTGTGGTATAGGTATAGGTAAAGGCCCAAATTGCCCAGCGCAACTCAGTTTATATTTATCTAGACTCAAGAATAGTGTAAAATACAGACTTGAAACATAGTACGCTGCAGGTACGAACCGTAGTCCGTCTTGTTCTGAGTTCAGTCTTGATGTATCATATTGAATTATGACAAGTATTATATTGTCAATTTTATCAATATTTGGTTGACTGTGATTTTGTGTCAACAGACACATCCAAAGGAGCTTCCAATTCTCCGGACGCCTCCGATAAACCTAAGGATACCTTCTCCTTTGACAAAAACGATATTATTACCATCTTTCACACATTGAAGAAGGGTAAAAAGCTGACATTGCCTCCACCATGTCGTCCTGCAGAGGCGAGCCAACTCAACGATCCCAAGTACTGTCTCTATCATCAGTACGTGCATCACTCCACTAAGGATTGTATCGTCTTGAAGAAGAAGATACAACAGCTTATCGACAGCCAAGTGATCAGCCTCGAAGCTGAATACAAGGTCGTATCTTCTAACATGATCTCTCTTCAGTTTGGTGACTTTCCTCCCATAGAAGTTCCAGACGGCATGGTCCCGATTCCCATGGCAATAATGGAAGTTGTCAACCTACCGCCAGCTCATAACTCAACATTGGTCCGGCTCACGACTGAACGTGGTGAGATCATGTGGGTCCATCCGGACCTTGTGCAAGAAGTGACACAGGGGTAGTACCTCCCAAAGCAAAAAGAGGCAATAAGTACAAGTCATGCCATATGGTATCTTCTCTCATCTGCGAGGTTCTATCTGGCGAGACGCATTAGGGGAAGACTTATCATCGGACGTACAATCCCGCACAAGAAGAAGCAGCACCTTCTCAAGCTCCTGCTGTCCCCACAAGCTCAGAAGCTGGCCTGTCTGAACCTCCAACTACGGACAAAGCCAAGCAGAAGGAGGCACGGTTTGACAAGTCTCTGAAGGTGCGAGCTCCCAAAGGAATGGATCGGCCCTAGAACTTTGACATACTGGCTCAGATAGCCAATACACCTGCCAGGTTGTCTCTGTTCGATCAATTGTGACTCTCCAAAGAAACGCAGAAGGCCTTAAGTGAGGCATTACTACATGCCGACTCCTACCTCGTCGAAGTCAAGGCCCCCGCTGAAGATCCTGTCTCCTGTCTCCACTGCCACAGTACTATGGAAGTGGTGCCCAACATCACCTTCTCACAAGAGGACATGCTACTAAAAAATAATCGTCATTATAGACCCCTGTACTATAAAGGATATATCGGGACGATCAAGGTGGACAGCATGCACATCGATCCAGGATCGTCCCTCAGCATCATTCCTAGAAGTCTGCTTCAAATTCTGGGAATCCCTCTGCACAAACTATCTGCAACCAACACAACTATCATGGCTTTCATTGCTGGTCGAAGCCATCCGCTGGGCAAGATCCGTCTTATGTGTCACGCCCCAAGTCGGCAACGTTCGTACCCGTTGTTAATTTTTACCGATTCGATCGTCCTCGCTAAGGCGTGATGCCGTACGAGTCTGGAATTGCACTCGTACAAGGCAGAACGTTACGTTGCATTTGATATAAATATGCCAAGTTGAAACTTCATAAATTACATCAGAATTTAAGACGCAGTATAGGAAGATAAAAATACTTTTCATTCATAGCTTGCAACGAAGTACAAGACGTAATTACATTGGATGTCATTGCGGCTACATTGATTGAAAATAGAAAGAAAATACATTCGACAAGTTGCCTGAACTACGCTTGCCGTCCCATACATTTGCCCCTTTATACATAAGCCGTCGACTTGAATTAGCTTCAAAATACTTCAGTATAAGAAGAGCTTCAAAACGCCTCTCCGCACTTCAGCTTCGTTTTAGGTTGGAGCGCCCGCCGCACATGGGGAAATTGGAGGAGGGGATTAGCACACTTGCTAAGTGGACGAGATGAACCAACTCGTCTAAACCGACTCTGATTGATAGGATAGGCATGCTTTAGAGTTGTCTTTCTATTAGAGCTAAATGAATTCAGTTCATATTCGATAGCCGTCTTTGAGTATTAAAGCATACAACATAACATCGCAGTTTATCATATTTCTTACCACGGCTGTGCTCGTCCCTGCATAAAAATAGAGATAATATTTACACCTGCATAAGACAATAGGTGAGCATGCAACTATCTTATATGCGGTCATTGGTGCTACGCACCACTAGGGACCTAATCAAAGTTGGCATACGACGTAACCCATTCAGCCTAGGTTGCAAGCCTTACTGAAGGTCCCGCATGCCTCGCGCCGAAGCACGATAAATTATTCCTCCTAGGACGAATCGGTTCTGATGCCCCGGATACCGTTTCGAGGAAAACGAACTTGTGCACAATCTGTCCATGACCATGCCTATGTGCGAACAGTTTCATATATGCAAACAGTTTCGTATAGCGCGGATAGTATCGAACAGCATTATCATTTCTTGCAACTCATGCAACGATTTATTTTCCTCAAAGCCGTACACCGATTTAGCATCCCGTGGGCACCAAATTGTCCGAGGCATCATAACGCATGATCGACGTTTCATAATATTTTACAGCAGATAAAACAGTCTATCTTTTTACTAGAACCTTAAACTTTTTCAGTTATGTGAGAAACTTGTATTTTTCCGAGTAGATTACTCAAAATCGATACGTTTTTCCCAAGTTCGTGACTTAGTGGATTGGCATGCAATTAACTTGGCATCGTTCGATTTGAATGAATTCGAAGCAAGGAATAAGTTTGCAGGACATAGTAGAAAAGAAGGCTCGAATCACCCACCGATTACTTTGCTTCGTGCCGGTCGTCCAAGCACTACGCAACGTCAATTCTTAGTTACGCGAGCTCCTGTAATGGCACCAACGCTTTGTTAGAATACCTTCTTTTCCTCTTGTATCGAAATTGTAATTGCATCCATGAAAATGACACGAAAGCACTTCATCAAGCCCAGCGGCAAAGCTCCAAGAAAACCATACAGCGGTCCGGTCCCGTCGAAGGGACTCTTATAGAGAGCTCACTCTCCAAGACGCAGCCTGCTGTATCTAAGACTTATTCCAACAGAAGTCGTTCCATTAGTTGGATCGATTCTCGTAACTTCCGTCCAAATCGATTTGAATCGATGCCGCAAGGCGTTAACGTTTACCAAGCTTAGCGATCGAGTCAGATGGCCATCTAAGTTCCCGGCCGATCTGACTCGACGCTAGCATATTATGAAGTTCCGTCGCCTATCGAAAGTGGGGCGCTACATAATATACCACTAAGAAAAAGTTTCGTCCCGAAACTTAAGAACAAGGACTTAAGAACAAGGGTCTGACCTTAATTTAGACAAACAACGCGGGGTACTTCTCTTTCATCTCCGCCTCCATCTCCCACGTCGACTCCTCGACTGAATGGTTCCGCCAAAGTACGCGAACCAAGGACATCGACCGATTTTGCAGCACCTTCTCCTTGCGGTCCAAAATTTGAATAGGCTCCTCCGAGTAAGACAAGTCAGTACGTAGCTCTAACTGATCGAAGCTAACCACATGACTTGGATCGTGCATGTATTTTCGAAGTTGTGAAACATGGAAAACATCGTGCACATCAGCTAAGGCAGGAGGTAGTGCGATCCGATAAGCAACCGTCGTAACTCGCTCAATGAGCTCGAAGGGGCCTACAAATCTTGGGCTCAACTTGCCTTTAACGCCGAACTGCATCACACCGCGCATGGGTATTACTTTTAGAAACACATGGTCCCCGGCCAAGAACTCTAGCGGACGTCGACGAAGATCTGCGCTGCTCTTTTGTAGACTTTGCGCGATGCGGAGTCTATCTTGAATCAAGCGGACCTTTTCGACGGCCTGCTCCACCAGTTCCGATCCAAGCACTTGTCGCTCTCCGACTTCATTCCAGCATATCGGCGAACGGTACTTCCTCCCGTAGAGTGCTTCGTATGGAGCCATCTGAATGCTCGACTGATAACTATTGTTATACGCAAACTCCGCAAGCGGCAAATGCGTATCCTAACTAGTCTTTAGGTCGATCGCACACAGATGCAACATATCTTCTAAGATCTGATTGACCCTCTCTGTCTGACCGTCTGTTTGGGGATGGTACGCCGAACTAAAGTTCAGTTTGGTCCCCATTGCCGCTTGGAGGCTCGTCCAAAAATGCGATAGGAATTGCCCGTCTCTGTCCGAAATTATAGAGGCCGGTACCCCGTGCAGTCGAACAATCTCATCGACGTAGATTTGTGCTAACCGATCGACGCTCCATCCTACTTTAATTGCGATAAAGTGAGCCGACTTGGTCAATCTATCAACAATAATCCAAATCGCGTCATTCCTCCGCGGCGTCTTCGGAAATCCCATAATGAAATCCATCGAGATATTGTCCCACTTCCACTCGGGAATGGGGATGTTCTGCAGCTCGTCGCCTGGCCATTGGTGTTCCGCCTTCACCTGCTGACACGCCATGCATTACGATATGAACGTAGCAACGTCTTTCTTCATGCCGTGCCACCAAAAGTTTGTGCGCAAGTCCTTGTACATCTTGGTGCTTCTAGGATGTAACGAGTACTTCGCATAGTGTGCCTCCGTCAGAATTTCTTTCCTGAGTTCGGCAGTTTCAGGAATACAGAGCCTTCCCTTTAGTCGCATCGTCTCGTCTCTGTCTTCCACAAAGTCAGTCGACCTTTCCGTTGAAATCAGCTCGCGCATTTTCTTCAGGAATGAGTCGTCCCCCTGTGCGGTCTTTATCTTGCTAAGCAGGCTCGATCCTAACTTCAGTTGAGCTAGGTGCAGGTGTCGATAATCAATTCCGAGTTTGATACCCATCGCTTCAAGGTCTCGCTTTATCTCCTTATTTATGGCCAGTGTTCCCATAAACATTCTGCTGAGTGCGTCGGCCACCACGTTTCCCTTGCCCGGTGTATACTCGATCGTTAGCTCGTAATCTTTTATGAGTTCGAGCCAACGTCGCTGTCGTAGGTTGAGCTCCCGTTGTGTAAATAAGTACTTCAAGCTTTTATGATCTGTGTAGATTCTGCATGCCACACCATAGAGGTAGTGCCGCTATAACTTCAACGCAAAGACGATCGCCGCCAATTCTAGGTCGTACGTCGGGTAGTTTTTCTCGTGATGCTTCAACTGCCGTGAAGCGTAGGAGATGACTTTGTCTCTCTGCATGAGTACGCACCCGAGGCCAGTTCCCGATGCGTCGCTGAATATCTGAAAGCCTTCTGGACCGTCTGAAAGTGCAAGGATTGGAGCTGAGACGAGTCGTTGCTTCAACTCTTGGAAGCTGGATTCACAGTCGTCGCTCCATTCAAATACTACTCCCTTCTGGGTGAGGCGAGTCAGAGGCGACGCTAGTTTTGAGAAGCTTCGCACGAATCTACGATAGTAGCCCGCTAAGCCCAGGAAACTCCGAATATCGCTAGCCGAGGAAGGTCGTTTCCAATCCACCACCGCATCAATCTTCTTTGGGTCCACCGCGACACCTTCGGCAGAGATTACGTGCCCGAGGAATGTCATGCTACTCATCCAGAACTCGCACTTACTCTGCTTGGCGTACAATTTGTTTTCACGCAGAATCTGCAGTACCGTCTTCAAATGTTCTGTATGTTCTTTACGAATCTTTGAGTAGACAAGGATATCGTCGATGAATACGACTACAAATTTATCTATTTGATGTCGGAAGACTCGGTTCATCAGATCCATGAACGCGGCTGGGGCATTCGTCAAACCGAACGGCTTGACGAGGAATTCGTAATGACCATATCGAGTACGGAAGGCAGACTTCGATATGTCGTCGGACTTGATCTTCAATTGATGATAGCCTGAACGAAGATCGATTTTTGAAAATATTGCCGCACCTTGCAGTTGGTCAAACAAGTCGTCGATTCGCGGCAAAGGATATTTGTTTCGCACGGTCGCCTTGTTGAGTTTCCGATAGTCGATGCATAGCCGCAACGACCCATCCTTTTTCTTTCCGAACAGTACGGAAGCTCCCCACGGAGAGACTCTAGGGCGAATAAATCCACGGTCTAACAACTCTTGTAATTGCACCTTTAACTCCTTCAGTTCTGCTGGAGCCATTCGGTAAGGCGCCTTTGATATCGGCCGTGTATCCGGAAAGGTGTCGATGCTGAATTCAATTTCTCGATCCGACGGCATCCCGGGCATCTCGTCAGGAAAAACATTAGGAAAATCTGCCACAACATCAGTCTGCATCGTGTTTGTATTATCCGTCCGCGTGTCTCGAACTGATGCCAAGTATTCTGTACAGCCGAAACGCAGCATACGCCTTACCGAGATTGCCGATACCATCATCGCCGTCTTCGAGGCCGTACCGCACGAATATGGTAATTCTGTCTCACCAGGAAGGCGAAACACCACTCTCTTCTCCGTGCACTCGATCGTTGCACGACAAGCTCCCAACCAATCCATGCCCAGGATTATGTCGCAATCTTTGATGTCTAGCACGACGGCATCCAAGGATAGATATCTTCCCCCGATGCAAAGGTGGCCATCCCTACAAATAAAGTTCACAGGCATATCGACTCCCGACGGAGTGCTAATACTAATATTTATATCTAGTGATTGCATGGTTATTTTATTTTCTTTCGCATAATCAGCAGATATAAAGCTATGCGTCGCACCCGAATCGAATAGGACTCGAGCAGGTATATCTTTTTAGAGTAATATACATGTTACAACCGTATCGGACGCGTACACCTCGTCCCGAGTTAAGGCATAAACTCGGCCTTGAGCTCCGTGGCATTGATTCTGCGGGGTCACAGGCACCGCATTTGCGCCTTGTAGTGTAGGCACTTTATATGGATTCAGAGTGTTCCTTGGTAGGTTGTGTTGATTCGGCTTCCCCGCCTGACAATATTGACTGAAGTGGCCTAGCTCGCCACACTTGAAGCATGTTCTCAGTCTACAATCGGGTGCTCGGTGCCCACGCTTGCCGCATCTGTTGCAATTTACTGCGGCAAAGTGACAACGATTCTCAGACATGTTTGGACACTTTTGTACTCCGATCCTCCAGCGTCATTAGGACGCTTGTTGAAGTGGTTGCGAACGACAGGCACGACCCTTTATGACATACGGCCAAAGATTCGCTCACTATCAAGTGCGACTTCGTAGGATTCACGATAAGTTTGGCATCTTTGGTTCATGACGTCCCTACGCAGTTCTTCGTTGAGGCCTTGCTGAAAACGCTCACACCATTCTTCTTTGTTGGACAGGAAGGCGCTGGCAAATTTTGTAAGTTTCGAGAAGCTTGTATCATAATCTTCAACACTCATATTCCCCTGCCTCAACATCATGAACTCATCCACCTTCTGTCGACGGATGGGGAGAGGAACGTACTGCTCAAGGAAGGCTGTCTTGAACATTTCCCAAGAAATCTTTTTGTTGGAATCAGTTTCACAGATCTCTTGTTTCTTCGTCGTCCACCAGTCATGTGCTCTTAGTTGTAACTGCAGAGCCGCACAGGCCACCCTCTGGGACCCTTCGATGTAGAGGAGATCGAACAAGTCCTCTATCTCTGCGAGCTATCCTACTATCACGTCGGGCTCTGCTCGGCCGTTGAACTTTGGCGGGTTCATTTTACGAAACTCCTTCACTTTGAACATGGAAGGAGAGTTCATCATTTGCGGGAAGCCATCTTTCTCCTCGTCTTCTTCTTGATCACCTTGCTTTTTCTCGGGCTCTTCGTCCGTCGTCTTGGTATTGTCCGCCATTCTGCTCACTATCTGAGTCAGGGCATCATCTATTTTTGTTACGCCTCAAATTGGGCTTTGAATTATGACTGAAGCTGTTGCTGCTGCAGTTCCATCAACTATAGCATCTTCTCCATAGTCGTCTCGCTAGGGCCAGTGCTTTTTGTGCTCGACGTACCATCTACGGTTTGGGTTGTTGGGCCGACAATTTTCTTATCTCGCTTAGTCATTCCTACAAACAATGTAAACCCGTTAGTATTTTTCAAAAATATCTACGGGCTTACCTGTATGGAACTGTATTTCACGCAGCATGCCGACAAGCATTCAATCAAGCCATCGCAATGGACATTCCAATAATGAAACATCTTTCGAAAATCTGAGGAAACATAACCAATTGTCACGCCCCGAGTCGGCAACGTTCGTCCCCGTTGTTAATTTTTGCCGATTCGATCGTCCTCGCTAAGGCGTGATACCGTACGAGTCTGGAATTGCACTCGTACAAGACAGAACGTTACGTTGCATTTGATATAAATACGCCAAGTTGAAACTTCACAAATCATATCAGAATTTAAGACGCAGTATAGGAAGATAGAAATGCTTTTCATTCATAGCTTGCAACGAAGTACAAGACGTAATTACATTGGATGCCGTTGCGGCTACATTGATTGAAAATAGAAAGAAAATACATTCGACAAGTTGCCTCAATTACGCTTGTCGTCCCATACATTTGCCCCTTTATACATAAGCTGTCGACTTGAATTGGCTTCAAAATACTTCAGTATAGGAAGAGCTTCAAAACGCCTCTCCGCACTTCAGCTTCGTTTTAGGTTGGAGCGCCCGCCGTACCTGGAAAAATTGGGGGAGGGGATTAGCACACTTGCTAAGTGGACGAGACGAACCAACTCGTCTAAACCGACTCTGATTGTTAGGATAGGCATACTTTACAGTTGTCTTTCTATTAGAACTAAATGAATTCAGTTCATATTCGATAGCCGTCTTTGAGTATTAAAGCATACAACATAACATCGCAGTTTATCATATTTCTTACCACGGCCGTGCTCGTCCCTGAATGAAAATAGAGATAATATTTACACCTGCATAAGACAATAGGTGAGCATGCAACTATCTTATATACGGTCATTGGTGCTACGCACCACTAGGGACTTAATCAAAGTTGGCATGTGACGCAACCCATTCAGCCTAGGTTGCAAGCCTTACTGAAGGTCCCGCATGCCTCGCGCCGAAGCACGATAAATTATTCTCCCTAGGACGAATCGGTTCCGATGCCCCGGATACTGTTTCGAGGAAAACGAACTTGTGCACAAGCTGTCCATGACCATGTCTATGTGCGAACAGTTTCAAATATGCAAACAGTTTCGTATAGCGCAGATAGTATCGAACAACATTATCATTTCTCGCAACTCATGCAACGATTCATTTTCCTCAAAGCCGTACACCGATTTAGCGTCCCGTGGGCACCAAATTGTCCGAGGCATCATAACCCATGATCGACGTTTCATAATATTTTACAACAGATGAAATAGTCTATCTTTTTACTAGAACCTTAAACTTTTCCAGTTATGTGAGAAACTTGTATTTTTTCGAGTAGATTACTGAAAATTGATACGTTTTTCTCGAGTTCTTGACTTAGTGGATTGGCATGCAATTAACTTGGTATCGTTCGATTTGAATAAATTCGAAGCAAGGAATAAGTTTGCGGGATAGAGTAGAAAAGAAGGCTCGAATCACCCACTGATTACTTTGCTTCGTGCCGGTTGTCCAAGTGCTACGCAACGTCAATCCTTAGTTACGCGAGCTTCTGCAATGGCACCAACGCTTTGTTAGAATTCCTTCTTTTTCCCTTGCATCGAAATTGTAATTGCATCCATGAAAACGACGCGAAATCACTTCATCAAGCCCAGCGGCAAAGCTCCAAGAAAACCATACAGCGGTCCGGTCCCGTCGAAAGGACTCTTATAGAGAGCTCACTCGCCGAGACGCAGCCCGCTGCATCTAGGACTTATTCCAACAAAAGTCGTTCCATTAGTTGGATCGATTCTCGTAACTTCCATCCAAATCGATTTGAATCGATGCCGCAAGGCGTTAACATTTACCAAGCTTAGCGATCGAGTCAGATGGCCATCTAAGTTCCCGGCCGATCTGACCCGGCGCTAGAATATTATGAAGTTCCGTCGCCTATCGAAAGCAGGGCGCTACATTAAGTGCCAGATCGGTGATCTCCGAACGAAAGTTTCCTGTTATGTGATCGATGCCAATGTATCCTACAACGTCTTGTTGGGACGTCCATGGATACACGAGAACATGATCGTTCCTTCCAAACTTTACCAGTGCTTCAAGTACGTCAACAGCGACGGTGTCATGAAGATGGAGTTTGCTGATGTCGATCCTTTTAAGGGCATCGAAGCTTACAACGGAGATTCGGTACTTTACCAATCCCAGCCCCCCAAGGATGGCGACAACGAAGCTGACAATGAAGCTAAAGAAAGTCCGTCCTCCAATGATGGTTCCCTGATTATCCGAGCCAAAGGACGTACTACTCCAAAAAGTACTCTGAAGCCTCTCACAATTTGGGTGAAAAAGAAGAACCCTGACAAGGTCAAGCCACTGACCATCACTCTCAGCAAGACACCCCGGGAGGAACCTACTGATGCCCGTCCTCCCAATCCTGAAGAATTACCCTACGTGGTAAGCTCTGCCAAGAATGTGGCTCCTCTTCCAGATGATGATCCTCTCAATAAGTATATTAATACTCATAATAATGTACCTTCAGTTGATGATGTTATCCCTGAAGAACAACTTGCGTATTTCCTTAGTAAAGGTTTATCTTTGAATTACTTCGATGTCTATCAATCTATAAACCACTACATGGATCCGATATACGCCCTAGAAACGGTATATGACCACACCTCTGTATGCCAGTCACGACGCCTCACCTGCGGGAAAGCGTTTAGCCTGAAAATATCCTCTACTTCATCGTTCCAGCCAGAAAGAAGGATGAAGAACTAATCATCTTCAGTCGTATAATTGGCGAGAGAAAGTTTGTCCCAGACTCTACTTATCCCAAGCACAACACAGAAGCTGACTATGACTCTAGGAAAATACAGCTTTTTCGGTAAAGGTGGCAGGCCAAGAATATCATCCAGAACATGGGATATGACATCAAAAACGACAAAGGGCTAAATTACGGCCGATGACGACGGTTGCCAATACGACACTTTTCTCCTCCAGACAAACCCGAGAAACTACTATCAACGAAGCGGTATTTGTTTGGGCTATGTTACTCCTCCAACAACTCCCAAAAGATCAGACGATGAAGTAGATCATTGTTCTCATTCCTCTGATTCCTACCTCTGGGACTCAGACTCCAGCATTGGCGACATGTTCAAAGCAACTCTGTCCGTCAACATGATTTCTGTCGACCAAATTAAAGACGATGTCCAATCATTTGAGCTTGAACAATGGGCTCAAAAGATGGATACTAGGTGGGAGCTGCCCTTCGAACAACAGGAACCACCTACCAAAGACGAAGTCATCCAAGTGAATCTAGGAGATGAAGCATCTTTTAAACCAATCTTCATCAGCAAAAGTCTATCTAGCGATGAACGCCAATCTCTTATATAGCTTATAAGAGAATACATCGACGTATTCGCAAGGAGCTATGAAGACATGCCAGGCTTGGACCCTACAGTCGCCTTGCACCGCCTGAACATTTCGTCTAAAGCTAAGCCAGTGAAGCAGCAACAATGACGATTCCGACCAGAAGTCATAGAAGCCATCGAGAATGAAGTCAAGAAGCTTATTGCCAGTAGATTCATTCGCGAAAAACAACACCCAGACTGGGTTGCCCACATCGTTCCAGTCATAAAAAAAAACGGTAAAGTTCGAGTCTGTATCAACTAACGTGATTTGAACTCTACATGCCCGAAGGACGAGTTACCTCTACCGATCACTGACGTAATGATCGACAATAATTGCGACTTCGAGTGGATGTCCTTCATGGATGGTTTCTCAGGATACAACCAGATCAAGATGTTCCCCGACGACGAGAAGCACACAACTTTTCGAACACCGTTGGGGTTATACTGCTATACGGTGATGCCCTTCGGATTGAAGAATACAGGGGCGACATACCAGCGAGCCATGAACATAATTTTTGTGATCGTTTGCACAAAACTGTGGAGTGCTACGTAGAAGATATCACAATCAAAAGTTGTCTCAAGGGCAACCACCTCCAAGACTTGAGAACGGTGTTCGAACTAATGCGTGCACACCAACTCAAGATGAATCCAACCAAGTCTTTTCTGGGAGTCTCCAGCGGCAAGTTTCTTGGTTTCGTCATCACTTCAAAGGGTATACATCTGGACCCGGAGAAAGTGAAGACTATCCTTGACATGCATCATCCAAGAAACCTCAAAGAGCTACGTGGACTATAAGGAAGGCTAGCCTACATCGGACGATTCATTTTCAATCGCTCTGGATGGTGTCAACCATTCACTCAGCTCATGAAGAAAGGCGTATCTTTCGTCTGGACTGAACAATGTCAACGCGCATTCGACGACATTAAGGCATACCTTACAAGCCCTCCAATATTGGTAGCTCTAATAATGGGGAAACCCTTCTTACTATATGTCTATGCTATGGACCATTCTCTGGTGCCCTATTGGCTCAGAAGAATGAAGGCGGCCATGAACAGGCAATCTACTACCTCAGCCACACAATGGTGGGGGCCGAGCACAGATACACATCGGTGGAGAAGGAATGTCTTGCATTAGTATTTGCCATCCAAAAAATATGCCACTATGTGTCTGGACAGACTATCGACATTATATCTAAAATTAACCCACTTAGAAGGAAGTAAAAGGCTATATGGGCTCTTTCATTTTCCGTTTAGCTATATGGGCAATGCTGTTGACTCCATACGATATGATCTTCATTCCTCAGAAGGAAGTAAAAGGCCAAGCATTAGCTGATTTTCTAGCAGCTCATCCGTTGCCGGAATCATCCAAACTCTATGACAAAATCCTCGACGAAGTGGTAGAATCTAACACTGCAACTGAAGAAATCCACATTTGGCAAATATTCTTTGACGGTGCATCAAGAACAGGACCTAAAGGAAATATCATGGCTGGAGTAGACGTCGTGCTCTTATCACCTGATCATCTGGTTATACACCGCGTATATTCTCTTGTGGAACCCTGCACCAACAACGTCGCCGAATATAATGCTCTATTAATCGTCTTACAACTGGCGAAGTAACTGGGAGTTGACTATCTAGAAGCTTACGGCGATTCCAAGCTAATAGTTAGTCAGGTCCGAGGGGATTATGAAGTTTGCCACGAAGATCTCATCCCCTACCACATAGCAACAATCTAGTTGGCGTCTACTTTCGCTGGATTCTTCATCGAGCACAAGCCTTGTAAACCCCCAATATTTTCTAATTATTTTAGAGATTTAAAAATTATTTTTAATATATTAATATATTATATAGCATTAAAGAGGTAGTTTGTATGTATGGGTGTATTTATAGACATATATATATATATATATATATATATATATATATATATATATATATATATATATAATATGTGTGATTGTGTGCTTGATATTTTAAGTGCTGCTAATTATAGCCTACAATTATTATAAAAGATTTTTTTACTTAATTACAATTTATAGGAATTTTTTATGGGTTTATATACATTATATATATATATATATATATATATATATATATTTATATATATATATATATATATTTATATATATATATATATAGTAGTAAAAAAAAACATACACAGTGGTGGTCTGCCCCAAGGGGGGGGGGACCGACCACAGTTGAAGAGAAAGGAAAAAGAAAAAGAAAAGGAAAAAGAAAAAGAAAATAATAATAATAAATATGCAACGAACCCCCCACTCCATGTGAGCGGGTCCCACATCCCCCAAAATAGCCTGCTGCGTGCGGCAGCAAGCTCACCCGAGCAAAACCCAACCCGTAGGGATTTTAGTTCCAAACCCATTAGTATTAGGTTTTGTTACAACTTGTTACATATGTAACTTTTTCCACAAGCCTCAAAACCCTAATCTTCCAAAACGAAAGTTGAGGCTGATCATACCCTCTTCACCTACGAATTCGTTTCACCAGCGACGGAGCTTTATGCGCGACGAACGGAGCATCGGAAGTTAGTCCCGTATCACCTACGGAGGAGTTTTCCCACTCAAGGTACCCTACTTCCCTTCGACGTAACTTTTTACTCGTAGCACCGATTTTCGATCTGTAAGATTTTCAGAAAAGTAGACTTGACCCTCTTCGAGATCCTCCAGGTGGATTTCGATAACAACCCATCAACTTGCTCGAAAAATCGAGACGAAGTTGAACAAAAATCTATTTTCTGTAATACTAAAAACTATTTTAAAACGATAACTTGTCGGCCAATTTTCTTGCTGTACAGTAATGTACTGTAGGAACTAATTAAAAACAGTAAAAGACAACATAACCAAGATCGCAACGCATCTTCTGGATCGTCGTTTCGATTAACGTGTAAAAAGTAGATTAATGTTGAAGTTGAGAAAAAACCTGTGTTAAGTTATATTAATTTTCTGAATTTTGTCCGATATGGCGTGCGTCCCGACAAACCGGGCAACGTGGTCACACTCTATATGTCTCAAAAGGCGCGTATGGACGCTACCGACGTGTGGGAACTGACGGAACTCAGTTTTGTCATGTGTGCGCGACGAAATCAATCCGCATCCGTCGAGATACCCCGTATCGACATTTTACAAACTTCGTCCTAACTTAGTTTACAGTCGTAGATTCGAGACGAAACTTGTGCCAATAGGTCCGGATCGAAATTTTGGTCCTGTGTGCCAAGTTTGGTTCGATTCTGAGAAGGTCGAATCGGAATCCCTTTTTGGCGGGCCAACGACCCACTCAAACGGGCGATTTTGTACACGGCTCATCGGAATCGAAAACAGGACATACTGTTGAGTTCCTCTCCTCAAACTGAATCCGTAGACATGTAGTTTGACGACTTTAGAGACCACAGACTTCGACACGCATTTCGGTACAAAGCGGGTCCATCGACGTTCATCGTTTTGACCCGAAATTACGATTTTGCTCCTGTTCCCGAATTTGACTTTTGGACAGGCGTTTCCTAGGTATATATTTTACACCGAGTACATTTTTGATGTTTGTTTCAGCGTCCGAAGTTGTTTGGAGATTGTGACATTTCTTAGCTGACATTGTGATTCTCGGGACTTGCCACTTTGCACCATCAGGCAAGATACCTTGCCACCTTACTCTGTGATTATTATATTTCTTTTTTTTAGTTTTTGTTTTTAGCATTTCTTATTTCTTGATATTTAAATTGTGCGTCCAAGTCACACTTGGGTGCAAGCGACCCTATCGGTCGTTTTTCTCGCTTTATTTATTTCTCTTGCATTGACTTAATCTAGTGACCACCCATTGATGTTGAGGTATTGGTATATCTCATACGACCTTGACACTTGTTGTATCACGTGATGTGAGTCACATGTAGAACACGTATCCGTGTAGTCGGCTGGCCACCGATACGTATGGAGCGTACGACGGATAGGGGTAACTGCCAATAGAATTGCATGCTAGAAGACTTGGCGGTTACTAGAGGTACATGTTTGTCATGGAGATGATGATACTAGGCATTGGGTGGGAAGAACAATACCTAACGTATGAGATTCGATTGCACTTCCCTTGTAACCCGTAAGCTCTCCTGGAGATACGGGTATGTTTAGCCTCTCAGGTTTGCCATTGTCGTTCTTGGAACGTCATGTGCTTGGTCATTGGTGCCCAAGAGGGGACTATACCGGATCCTATATTCAGCCAGGGCTCATTCGTCGAAGGATTGTATCTCAACTGCATGTTCACAGTAGAATGGTCAGGAACCTGATTGCATGCATCCCCTTTTCTCTTATTATATTATCACAGTTTATATGGCATGGTGTTTTTTTGTATCTTGCTATGTCCTCTGAGGACCTGGTTATCTCTCCAGGTTTAGACAATTTTCTATAGGAGTACGGAGCGGCGTTGGAGCTATCCTACATCGATGACGAGGCAGTCTTTACTGATTTCTAGTCTATTGTTATTTGAGACATTAGTGGACATTATTTTTACATCTTTTTTCTTTCTATTTTACGGAGGTTGGACTATGATCTTCTGAGACTATTTTTCATAGCTGTTTGGAGTGAGCATGTTCACCCGGCTATCTTTTGATACTCTTATTTATTATTTGGATTCTATATTCTTCTGTGTTGAGCTGTGATGAGATTATATTATGTTATTGTCACGACCCGCACCCTAGAGTAAGGGCACGAGAAGTGGGTACGTCCAGCCTACGCCGCAGTGTCGGCGGTAGAACGTTGTCTTAGGTCAAACATCTAATAATATAAAGGTACATGTACAGTATATACACTCCGAATGGAGGTGACATAGTAAATACAGTCTCAATCATATCTAAGGTAGAGCACAATAAAAGATAGATAAAATATAAAATCCACAAAGAGATACCGCAGATAGAAGTCTAAGTGTCTAAGATACACAAATCCAGAAAACATCTCATATCTCAAATACAGTAATCCATAAAGTAAATACAACTCAAGACAACTAAAATAACTATCTATACAACCTCTACTGTGTCTCCTCTAGGCTAGCAGGCAACCTCCAAGCTATCTGTAAAATTTATCAACGGGTCCAGTCAGGACAGGAGCGAGCACAAAACATCTCACGCAGTTCATATCAAGTTAGAAAATATAAAGCATGCAATAGAGTAAGATACAGAAAACGCTGAAAGAAGAATGTATATGAAAAACAGCAGAGATTTGATAATAGAAAATATCTATATATGATAAGTAAGAACCGTAAGCAATATTTGATTTAGAGTACAATATGGTTATGTAAACGGTTTAGGATAATGCAATGGTAACTCCATTGTACGTGAGTGCACAATGGACATATACAATAGTTATACAATGTTGCAGAATAGAATTTGATTACATAACCAATTCTAGTCCCCCTCCCCAATCAATACACAAGGATCCACTCCAGTTACGTTATCTTATACAATAGTGTACAATGTTATACAATAGATGTACAATGTTATACAATAGTTGTACAATGGTCTATCCATGGGACTCATATGATAATGAGAGCACAATATGCACAATGAGTATACAAGGATAAGGGTATTCAATAAATACAATATGTAAGTGAAACGTACATCACAATATGTATTTAGTGCATACAAGGGGATAACATCTCAAAAGAAGATCCATATAGTACCAATCCGTGATAACAATCGTGTCAGCATCAAGTACAGTAATTTAGAGCAATAATATAAATCCAGACAAGTATGAAACGGTCAGAGAATGTATTCGTCTGATAACCTGAACAGCTGATAGGTATAGAGGTCCAAACTGAAGCCACAGAGTCCTATTTAGAGCAACACAGATCAAGATGTATACGAGAGATGATAAATGAAATGTACAATGCATCTGCATGCTATCTAGGTCAAACTAGACTAAAGTCAACACTTGTTCAACTCTAGTCAACCACACTAGTCAAATTAGGTCAACTAGGTCAAGTCCTAGCCCAAACTAGTCTAACAAGTCTCACTAGGCCTAACCAAGCCTAGGCTAGCACTCACACAATCACAAGACAATGTGAACCACAACAATGCATAATATAAAATTGATAATATATATAAATACATACCTTCATACATACATGCATATCCACATTACATACATATTTATATATAGGCATATGTTACATCATGCATATTTACATAGTTACATAGATATATACATTCATGCACATTTACATACTTACTTTTATACATTATATATGTTAACATTCATTACAATGCATTATATTTTACTTATACCTTTGATTGATTCATTCATTCATATATGACATTCATTCATGCATATTACATACTTACATGCATCTATACATTATATACATTGTATATAACATGTAAAAATAGAAGAGGAAAAAAAAGGAAAAAACTGAAATGGAAAGGGAAGGGAAGGAAAATGTAAGGAAAAGGGAAAACAGTGGACATATACATGCTTGCATCATATATTCTACATTACCATACATGCTATCATTATATATTGCATTATATTATTTATATATTATGCATTCATATCTATCATTACATGTATACTTTACATTCATATCTAGCATTCATTATATACTTTCATGCATACATTATATATTATTCTTTCATTCATGCATTACTTACATACAATATATTAATTGCATTCCTACATGCTTGCATTCAACTATATATATACATTAATGTAAAGAGAATATATACCATATATATATATCATTTCATTCATCTAACATATCATGTATTACATACTCTATATTCATTTAATACCCATACTACATAGGCTCATAGGTTACACAAAATGCATATATCGTATAGTCACTCTTCTACTTAAAACCAATACTGTACCAATTGGGCCTCTACGAAATTCTAGGATTAAAGTATATTGTAGCCCTTCGTGTTAGCTTTCCGAAACTTCAAACGGATCGCATTTTCGTGTCCGAAAGCTCCCAAAATCGCAAAAATACCGAAACACGTTCGTCTTTCGTACAGCTGACACTCAAATAATTCTACAGAAAGTTACAGAAAGATTTTGGCTTATTAAAATATATATTTGGAAAGCTAACTTCGATACGGTTCTTTTAAAAAAACGGAAGATAAATCGGAGTTCTAAGCTAAAAGTTATGATATTTCTATGTTGCTTTGGTTAATAAAAACGTGGATGAATATTATGACGAATTTGAGTTGTTTTGGACAAAAGAACACGCCAAGATACTTGGATACAAACATAGGTATCCAAATAAAACTCATTCTAACCATCCTAACTAAGATCAATCCACTCTCTAACCATTCTAAAACAGAATTTAAATATCTATTTAAACTATTATCATACATACATACACATGGGGTGTCCTAAGTTGGGATCTATCAAGTAGGACACAAGACACATATCTAAAATCCTCAAGAGAGCTCTAAATTGCCTCAAATTTGAATCTAAATAGGACACATACATGAGGATAGATCCTACGGTTTCAAAACTAATTTATATGCAAAGGAAATCGATTTAGATGATGTGTTTTACCTATTGGGAGTGGAATCCCAATGAAATCCTTTAGGACATGGCTCCGATACGAAGATCCCTCAAAGTGGACACTCCTCCTTGCACTCCTCTTCCAATCCTTGGTAGCACCCTTCCATTGGAGAATAGGAATGATTGAGGAAAGGTTTGGTGAAGGAATGATTTGATTTTGAGATCAAATCAATGGGAAGGGTCTCTAAAATTAGGAAAGAACAAAAGGAAAATAAAAGAGGCAAGATTGTAATGAATGAAATGAATCATTCTCCCCTAAAGGTGGCTGCCATAAAGAGTCCATTAGGGATAATGGGAAATGTCTTAATTGCCCCTCTCTAGTCTCGTATGGTTAAGTCTAGACTAGGTTCAAGTTTGGGGTCAAAATGATCTAGTTTTGAGTCTCTAACTTAACCATTCTAACATGATAAAAATTAGTTTAATTAACTAACTTAAATGTTGGGTTTTGTGGGCCATGCTTAACTTAATATTGGGTCCCATCTAGAGTTTAAGCTACCCGGGTCACAATACAAGTCGGAACGAGACGAAACTCAAACCCGACTAAACAAATCCAATAAAAACAATATTAAAAATATAAAATTTTCCCAAAATATTAAAATATGAAAAATAACCAAAATCATAATACATCAATTTAAATATTATTAAAATAATCTAAAATTCACCAATTAAGTAAAATCCTAAATAATCAAAAGTCACAAAATGACCAAAATACCCTTAGCCTAAAAAGTTGTAAATAGTCATTCTAATCACATGGTTAGGTCCCCATGGTCATGGTTAATCTCTAGGCTCAACAGTTCTAGGGTTCACTAGCTAACACATCAAAATTATAATTTACCAATTTTAAATAGTATTAAATTAATTAAAAATTCCAATAAATCTTAAATCCTATTATTAAATAATAAACTTTTACAAAAGTTCAAAATTACCCTCATTTTAGAAAAATGGGTGTTACAGTTATTCTGGCCTGTGATTACTTTATTTACAGCTTATGTACATATATGAGGATTCCATATATTGGAGTATTCTTCGTATATGTGCAGCTGGCATGTTCACGTACTCGGTCCTACCTATTTTGGGACTGGGGCGTTATATATTTTTGTGGTGGCCCATGCAGGTCAACGTTAATATTGTTGGATTACATGACTGTGCCCAACAATCCTGCATATAGGAATAAGAATATTTTATCCAGAACTACTACTACCTCTTGACTTCCAATCTATTCGAAACTTTCTTGATTATTTGATTTACCTCATATCTAATCTTTCCTAATATCAACTTATCTTCCTCGTGCCAACAGTATGCATTTAAGAAGCGAACGCACTTCTGCCTTGGCCCTCACATCGGGTGAAAAGGCTATCCCGGAAGGACATAATCCTCCCATGACTCCAGCGACACCATACCAGCCAGTCACAGCCTACTACGACGAAGACGACGGAATGTCCGGAGATCGCAGCACCCCCAGACAGCCAGGCTGGACAGACCGCTACCATGCCACCGGAAGGGAACGTGCCACTGCCTCCACCACCGCTATTCCTTCAGCAGTTTTCCCACAGTCGGGACCTCAGATGCCTCCACCACCGACTGATGGGAGCCCTAGTACTCAGTTTATATACGCCATGATGTAGGCTCAGTGGCAGCAGACTGAGCTGATGAGATAGACGATTATAGTAGCAATGGCTAGACCTCCATAACCACCTCCAGCACCAGCACCAGTACTGGCTCTGCATCCTTATGAAGGCTCTATCAAGAATTTCACAAATATGAACCCTAAGGCCTTTAGAGGGACGGAGAAGCCATTAGAGGTGTTACAGTGGCTTATTAGTACAGAAAAGCTACTGAAGGCATCCCAGTTGCCAGCTCGAGATTGGATGACAGCAGTGGACCTACTGTTAGAAGACAATGCTCACCACTAGTGGAAGGCAAAAGAGAGACGATTAGGCACTGGAATCACATGAAAGTAGTTCTATGATGCATTTTATGAGAGGTTCTTCCCTATTCATGTCAGAGATGGTCTCTGTGACCAGTTTCTTTATCTGAAGCAAGGGAATATGACAGTTGATGCGTATGACTCAGAGTTCAATCGCCTGAGTCGATTTGGTACGAGATTGATTCCGACAGAGTTAGAGAAGGTAAAGAGATTTTACCAGGGGCTTGTACCAGAGCTCAAGTCTTATACGACTACCCAGTCCCGAGTCGCCCATTCAACTGTCTTGGAAGAAGCTCATGCTCAGAAGATTTTTTGCAAGGAATAGCAACAGACATCGAGACGTCATACACCAGCAGTAACACCAGCCCGAGCTACTCAGGGTGGACCAATCAGGAGGACCACTGGACAGTACCAGCAGAGGACTACTCCCTACCAGAAGCCTACTTGCCACTATTGTGGAAAGCAGGGTTATACCAGAGATGACTGTCGACTTCGTTTGGGTTTATGTATGAGATGTGGATCAGGACAGCACTTGGCCAGAGATTGTCCTGAGCAGCAGGCTCTAGTTCAGGCACATAAGGCCGAGAAGCCCACAGCACCAGCACCTCGTCCACCATTACCACCTCAGACAGCTCAGTACCATAAGGCCAGAGCTCAGGGCCAGGACAGAATTATGGGCAGGCATTCTCTTTAGCTATTAAGAATGTAGAGACAGAGGCAGAGTTCATAGAAGGTATGGTTTTAGTTGCATATTTTCCTGCTATTATATTATTTGATACTGGTGCCACACATTCATTTATAGCCACTAGTTTTGCCACAAGACACAGCATTCCCATCACATCTTTAGCTAAGAATGTTAAAATCCTCACTAGAGAAGGATTTATACCTGTTAGTGGTGTTTGTAGATGTTGTCCTGTAGTGATAAGTGGCAGAGAGATGATGGCATGACTTCTTGTATTCCCTATGCCGACATTTGATGTGGTTCTTGGAATGGACTGGTTGAGCCAGCATTTTGCTCTCATAGACTGCCATAGGAGCAGTATTATCTTTAGACCATCGAATGCGGTAGAGTTTGAGTTCACCAAAGAAGATGGAGAGAGTTGTAATACACCCACATCGGGGACTCATATGTTGATGCATGACATCCCTCAGCACCCTATTATCATCGAGTTCGAGGATCTATTCCCCGAGGAATTGCCAGGACTACCACCTGACCGAGATATTGAGTTTTCTATTGAGCTTATTCCCGAAGCCGAGCCTATCTCATCTCGAGTTTATCGTCTGGCACCCAAGAAGTTGGTAGAGATGAAGACACAGATTGATGACCTATTAGAGAAGGGCTTTATTCGTGCCAGTGTGTCACCATGGGGAGCACCCGTACTTTTTGTGCCTAAGAAAGACGGGACAGTGCGTATGTGCATCGACTACAGAGCATTGAATATAGTGACGGTAAAGAACAAGTATCCCTTGTCGCGTATAGACAATCAATTTGATCAGCTGAGTGGAGCAAAAGTATTCTCCAAGATTGACTTACGATCAGTCTATCACCAATTGAAGGTTCGAAATGAAGACATTGCAAAGACGGCTTTTCGATCAAGGTATGGACACTACGATTTCTTGGTCATGCCTTTCGGTTTGACCAATGCTCTCGCAGCCTTCATGAATTTAATGAACAAGATCTTTCACCAGTACTTGGACAAATTTGTAGTAGTCTTTATAGATGATATCTTGATTTACTCCAAGAGTCAAGAGGAGCATGAGCAGCATCTACGGATAGTTTTGGGAACGTTGAGGAATGAGCGACTTTTTGCGAAGCTTAGCAAGTGTGATTTCTTTCTCGAGGAGGTATCATTTTTTGGTCATATTATTACGGGTGATGGTATATCAGTGGACCCTGAGAAGATTACAGCAGTCAAATCATGGCCCGCTCCTACATCAGCTTATGAGGTAAGAAGTTTCCTCGGACTTACGGGTTACTACCGACGGTTCGTAGAAGATTTCTCTTGAATAGCGGGGCTTATGACTCGATTAACTTGAAAGGATCAGGTATTTGTATGGACAGACGAGTGTCAAGCCGTATTTGATGAGTTGAAGAAGCGATTGACTACAGCACCGATCTTGACACTACCATCGGGCCCGGGAGAATTTGTGATCTACAACGACGCATCCGGGAAGGGGTTAGGATGTATATTGATGCAGCACGGTCGTGTAGTAGCATATGCTTCGCAAAGTTGAGAGTGCACGATAAGAATTATTCGACCCACGATCTAGAGCTCGCAGCGGTCATCTTTGCTTTGAAGCTTTGGAGACACTACTTGTACGACGAGAAGGTCGATATCTATACTGATCATAAGAGCCTCAAGTACGTGTTCACACAAAAATAGTTAAATATACGACAGCGACGTTGGTTGGAGTTGACGAAGGATTACGAGATCGAGCTATATTATCATCCGGGCAAGGCTAAAGTCGTGGCAGACGCATTAAGCCGTAAGCCCATGGCACACTTTTTGACTACGCAGAAGGAATTGATTAGAGACTTGGAGCAGCTTGGTATTGAGATAGTATTGCCTATAGCAAACGGTGTATTAGCCAACCTCCAAGTACAATCATCATTGGTAGAGCGCATCAAGGCAGCATTGCCCAATGATGCTAGATTACGATGGCTCAGAGAGAGGACTGAAGCAGAAGAGCGAACAAGATTGAGGATCCATCCCGATGGGACATTGCGATGTGGTGATCTCATTTATGTTTCTAATGGAGAGCTACGGCATGAGCTGATGGCAGAGGCTCACAATTCGACTTACTCCATTCATCCCGGAGGAACCAAGATGTACCGCGACTTATGAAAGTATTATTGGTGGCACGAAATGAAGCGAGAGATAGATCATTTCGTTGCCAAGTGCTTGGTATGCCAACAAGTGAAGGCGGAGCACCAAAGGACGATCGAATTATTGCAGCCACTATCCATTCCCGAGTGGAAGTGGGAGCACATTACTATGGATTTCATCACAGATTTTCCTTGGAATCCTAGGGGACGTGATGCAGTGTGGGTGATTGTTGATAGACTTACCAAGTCATCCTATTTCTTACTTTTTTGAGTGGGTTAGTCGACAGAGGTATTGGCAGAGATGTATATGGAGCAGATTGTGAGGTTACACGGTGTGCCTATTAGTATTGTGTCGTACCGTGACTCGAGATTTACCTCGCATTTTTGGAGGAGCATGTAAAAAAGTTTGGGCACCCGATTGAAGTTTAACACGGCATACCATCCGCAGACAGACGGCCAGTCAGATCGTACTATTCAGACACTAGAGGATATGTTGAAAGCGTGCATGCTTGACTTTGGCGGTTCATGGGAGGACCATCTTCATCTTGTCGAGTTTTCCTACAACAATAGCTATCAAGCGAGCATTCAGATGCTCCGTTTAAGGCGTTGTATGGTAGGAAGTGCCGGTCTTCTGTTTGTTGGAGCGACATAGGAGAGCGACAGCTATTGGGTCCCGAGTTGGTCTCGAGCACAGTGGAGACAGTGAAGATAATTCAGGTCCATCTGCGAGCAGGGCAGGATCGTCAGAAGCAGTGGGAAGATAATCGTCGTCGACCCTTGGAGTTCAAAAAGAGAGAACATGTGTTCTTCAAGATATCCCCTACTAGAGGCACGATTCGATTCGGAGGACGTGGCAAGTTGAGTCTAAGATACATCGGGCCTTTCGATGTCTTGGAACGTGTTGGAGAGGTTGCCTACAAATTGGCCTTGCTACCGTCGCTAGAGGGAGTGCATGACGTATTCCATGTATCTCAGCTGAGGAGGTACGTGGCGGACAGCAATCATGTGCTTGATCACACCGAGATCACGGTTGGACCGAGTTTGTCGTACGAAGAGCAACCAGTAGGCATTCTTGATCGTCGAGTGAAGGTGTTGCGGAACCAATCTATACCATTGGTTTGCATAGCATGGAAGCATCACTCGCCAGGGGAGTGTACTTGGGAGCGCGAGGACGACATCCGAAATCGCTACCCACATTTATTCGAAGACGGAGGTATGTCTTGCATTAAGCTTTTAAATTGCTATCAATTTCCTTGCATTGCATTTGATCCCCCGACATTAGTTTAATTTCGAGGACAAAATTTTCTTTAAGTTGGGTAGGATGTAAACCCCCAATATTTTCAAATTATTTTTAATATATTATATAGCATTAAAGAGGTAGTTTGTATGTATGGGGTATATATATATATATTTATATATATATGTATATATATATATATATATATATATATATATATATATATATATATATATATATATTAATATGTCTGATTGTGTGCTTGATATTTTAAGTGCTACTAATTATAGCCTACAATTATTATAAAAGATTTTCGTTACTTAATTACAATTTATAGGAATTTTTTTATGTTTTTATATACATTATATATATATATATATATATATATATAGAACTAAAAATAAAAAATAAAAAAACATACACAGTGGTGGTCGGCCCCAAAGGGGGGGGGGGACCGACCATAGTTGAAGAGAAAGGAAAAAAAGAAAAAAAAAGGAAAAGGAAAAAGAAAAAATAATAATAAATATGCAACTAACCCCCCACTCCATGTGGGCGTGTCCCACATCCCCCAAAATAGCTTGCTGCGTGCGGCAGCAAGCTCATCCGAGCAAAACCCAACTAGTAGGGATTTTAGTTCCAAACCCATTAGTATTAGGTTTTGTTACAACTTGTTATATATGTAACTTTTTCCACAAGCATCAAAACCCTAATATTCCAAAACGAAAGTTGAGGTTGATCATACCCTCTTCGCCTACGAATTAGTTTCAACAGCGACGGATCTTTGTGCACGACGAACGGAGCATCGGAAGTCAGCCCCGCGTCACCCACGGAGCAGTTTTCCCGCTCAATGTACCCTACTTCCCTACAACATAACTTTTTACTCGTAGTACCGATTTTCGATCCGTAAGATTTTCTGGAAAGTAGACTTGACCCTCTTCGAGATCCTTTGGGTGGATTTAGAAAACAACCCATCAACTTGCTCAAAAAATCGAGACAAAGTTGAACAAAAATCTATTTTCTGTAATACTAAAAACTATTTTAAAACGACAACTTGTCGGCCAATTTTCTTGCTGTGCAGTAAAGTACTGTAGTAACTAATTGAAAACAGTAAAAGACAAAATAACCAAGATTTCAATGCATCTTCTGGATCATCATTTCGATTAACGTGTAAAAAGTAGATTGATGTTGAAGTTGAGAAAAAACCTGTCTTAAATTATATTAATTTTCTAAATTTTGTCCGATATGGCGTGCTCCCCGACAAACCGGGCGATGTGGTCGCATGCTATACACATTGAAAGGTGCGTATGGACGTTGCTGACGTGTGGGAACTGACGGAACTCCGTTTCGTCGTGTATGCGCGACAAAATCAGTCCGTATCCGTCGAGATATCCCGTATCGGCGTTTTGCAAACTTCGTTCTAACTTCGTGTACAGTTGTCGATTCGAGACGAAACTTACGCCAACTGGTCCAGATCAAAATTCTGGTCTTGTGTGCCAAGTTTGGTTTTATTCCGAGAAGGTCGAATCAGAATCCCTTTTTGACGGGCCCGCGACCCATTCAAACGGACGATTTTGTACACGGCTCATCGGAATCCAAAACTGGACATACCGTTGAGTTCCTCTCCTCAAACTGAATCCGTAGATATATATTTTGATGACTTTAGAGACCATAGACTTCGGCACATATTTTGTTGCTAAGCGGGTTCAACGACGGACATTATTTTGACCCAAAATTACAATTTTGCCCCTGTTCCAGAATTTGACTTTTGGACAGGCATTTCCTAGGTATATCTTTTACACCGAGTACATTTTTTTATGTTTGTTTCAGCGTACGAAGTTGTTTGGAGGTTGTGACGTTTCTTAGCTGATATTGTGATTCCCGGGACTTGCCACTTTGCACCATCACGCAAGATACCTTGCCACCTTACTCTGTGATTACTATATTTCTTATTTTCAGTTGTTATTTTCAGTATTTCTTATTTCTTGATATTTAAACTGTGCGTCCATGTCACGCTTGGGTGCAAGCGACTCTATCGGTCGTTTTTTTTGCTTTATTTATTTCTCTTGTATTGACTTAGTCTAGTGACCACCCATTGATGTTGAGGTATTGGTATATCTCATACGGCCTTGACACTTGTTGTATCACGTGATATGAGTCACATGTAGGACACGTATTCGTGTAGTCGGCTGGCCACCGATACGTATGAAGCATTCGACGGATAGGGGTAACTGCTAATAGAATTGCATGCTAGAAGACTTGGCGGTTACTAGAGGTATATGTCTGTCAAGGAGATGTTGATACTAGGCATTGGGTGGGAAGAACAATACCTGACGTATGAGCTTCGATTGTACTTCCCTTGTAACCCAGAAGCTCCGTTGGAGATACGAGTATGTTTAGCCTCTCAGGTTTGCCACTGTCGTTCTTGGAACGTCATGCGCTTGGTCACTGGTGCCCAAGAGGGGACTATACCGGATCCTATATTCAGCCAGGTCTCATGCGTCGAAGGATTGTATCTCAACTGCATATTCACAGTAGAATGGTCAGGAACCTGATTGCATGCATACCCATTTCTCTTATTATATTATCACAGTTTATATGGCATAGTATTTTTTGTATCTTGCTATGTCCTCTGAGGACCTGGTTATCTCTCCAGGTTTAGACAATTTTTCACAGGAGTACGGAGCGGCGTTGGAGCTATCCTACATCGATGATGAGGCAGTCTTTACCTGATTTCTAGTCTATTCTTATTTGAGACATTAGTGGACATTATTTTTACATCTCTTTTCTTTCTATTTTGAGGAGGTCGGACTCCGATCATGTCAGACTATTTTTCATAGCTGTTTGGAGTGAGCATGTTCACCCGGCTATCTTTTTATACTCTTATTTATTATTTGGACTCTATATTCTTCTGTATTGAGCTGTGATGAGATTAGATTATGTTATTCTGGCCTTTGATTATTTTATTTACGGCTTATGTACATATATGAGGATTCCATATATTGGTGTATTCTTCGTATATGTGTAGCTGGCATGTTTACGTACTCGGTTCTACGTATTTTGGGACTGGGGCGTTACATGTTTTTGTGGTGGCCTATGAAGGTCGACGTTAATATTGTTGGGTTACATGACTGTGCCTAACAAGCCTTCATATAGGAATAGGAATATCTCATCCAGAACTACTACTACCTCTTGACTTCCAATCTTTTCGAAACTTCCTTGATTATTCGATTTATCTCATATCTAATATTTTCTAATATCAACTTATCTTCCTCGTGCCAACAGTATGCATTTAAGAAGCGGACGCACTTTTTGCCTTGGCCCTCACATCTGGTGAAGAGGCTACCCTAAAAGGACATAATCCTCCCATGACTCCAGCGACACCATACCAGCCAGGACAGTCACAGCTTACTACGACACCGACGACGGAATGCCCGGAGATCACGACACCTCCAGGCAGCCAGGCTAAGCAGACCGCTACCATGCCACCGGAAGGGAATGTACCACTGCCTCCACCACCCCCATTCCCTCAGCAGTTTCCCCCACAGTCGGGACCTCAGATGCCTCCACCACCGACTGATGGGAGCCCTACTACTCAGTTTATGTACGCCATGATGCAGGCTTAGTGGCAGCAGACTAAGCTGATGAGACAGACGATGATGGTAGCAATGGCTAGACCTCTACTACCACCTCTAGCACCAGCACCAGCACCAGCACCAGTACCGGCTCGGCATCCTTATGAAGGCTCTATCAAGAATTTCATATATATGAACCGCAAGGCCTTTAGAGGGACGGAGAAGACATTAGAGGTGTCACAGTGGCTTATTAGTACAGAAAAGCTACTGAAGGCATCCCAGTTGCCAACTCGAGATTGGATGACAGCAGTGGACCTACTGTTAGAAGACAATGCTCACCACTGGTGGAAGGCAGAAGAGAGACGATTAGTTACTGGGATCACTTGGAAGCAGTTCTATGATGCGTTTTATGAGAGGTTCTTCCATATTCATGTAGAGATGGTCTCTACGACCAGTTCCTTCATCTGAAGCAAGGGAATATGACAGTTGATGAGTATGAATCAGAGTTCAATCGCCCGAGTCGATTTGGTGCGGGATTGATTTTGACAGAGTGTCGATGCTAAAGATTGGAGATTTCCTTCATAGACAATGCCATCTATACTCCGAGTACTCGAATAAAGCAGTATCCATCCAAAGACGACCCTTCAGATTTTACAACGACACAGCTACCAAGATGTTGTATCGACGCTCGTACGACGGGCTACTGTTAATGCTTATCAGACACAGAAGACAAATATGCAGTCCGGGAGGCTCACAATGGAGTTTGTGGTGCACATCAACCAGGCCCCAAATTACAAGATCGCCTCAAACGAATAGGTTATTACTGGCCCACAATGATAGCAGATGTTGTTGAATATGCAAAGAAGTGTAGAGCTTGCCAGTTCTATGTCGATTTCATTCATCAACCTTCAGAGTTTCTACTCCCGACGGCTAGTATCTTGTCCATATTACCTCTGATACCGATTGTCTTCCTGACTTGACGCCTGTACCCAACCCGGGATGAAAGTCACGGTGTCAAGATCACAAAACCTATCACGACCATGTTACCTCTGTTGGGTTTTGTTTCAAATCTAATACCCGTACCTCTGGTGTGCCAAAGGGTAATAGGTCTACGAATGTATCATTCCAATCTATTTGCTCGTATCTTCGGGTGCACAAAGGGGCAATAGGTCCAAACAAAAAAGAGAGAGAGGGGTCCTCCAGCGGGATACCCTTTACACAAATACTGTATTTGGCTCTCCAATACAAGCACCAAAGATACCACAAACAAAGAATAGAGCGAATGTATTCTGTTTTTCAAAATCAGTTACATTTTCGGGACTACATCTCATGAGCAAAACAAAAGGTTCTTCATCTCTTCATTTGGATAAGAAGTTAAAGATTATATTGATGTCCAAAAGAAGGAAAAAATCTGCTACTCATCGGCATCACATAGCTTGGACAGCCTGGCAGCACTACGCTTTCGTCAAAAAGCAGTTTTATGGTCCTTGAAGTAGGTCATGATTTACTAATGAGAAAGCAAACAAGGCTGTTGAACCTTCGAGAAGCTACACGGAGGAGGGCAAATATAGCATGCTAAAACAACTACAAATGGTGATCTTCTCTCCTCCATTACGGACGTCGTGGGCCCATTTCTCCAAGAGACCATACCTTCAAAACAACATCTCTAGTGTTACTTTTGCCTATTTGGAGAACCGTGAAATTGAACTTTCACAATGACGCCCAACTACCATCCGACTCTTCGATATATAAAGGCTCTTCCTACCATCTGAGGAAAACCCTTCGAAAAATACGAAGAGTCCTGAGCTCTCTGATGTGGGTGTCAAGTATTGCATCTTCACCATACCCAGAATTGCCGATACCGGTCCTGGAGAAATTTGCTAGCTGGATCCCTACAGAACACGAAAAGGGACAAAAAGAAAGTCAGACTCAGAAATCTGCAGGAAAAACTAAGTTCTGAAAGCTTTTATGCGCCCAAAAGGCTATACGCCCAAAGGGCTATACGCCCAAAGGGATATGCGCCCTGGAACGAAGCATGTGGGAGCATAACACTCGGACAGTACGTGGGCACATAACATGCCACAGCTTGAGGGTGCTTGACATGGGCAACATGTGGGCGCATAGCACACCACAATATTGGCGCATGACTTCTGTGGGTCCATAATAATGCTCACAGAAGTATGGTGCCTTAGGTGCAAGCGTCCCGGCAGAAGAAAAGTCTGAACGTCACAAATTAACTGCTCAAGACTTTATTTTTGAAGCATGCCCTTACCCAGAATCGGGTCCTGGACTGTCGAAGATGCTGTCGCGGGAGGAGAGTCAATCAGCACAGCCCCTTGCCCTTTGTAGATCTCTTGGCGACCTTAGGAGACATGGTTCTCAAAGAAAGAAGATGAAGAGTTCTCTGAAAAATTCAAAGAGAAGGGAATAATGAGCTTTCTCTCTCCTTTAGGGCCTATTTATAGGCACGGGCCACTTCTTATGCGCCCACTTGCTGAATGCGCCCGTGCGCCTATTGCGTTGTATGCACCCACAATGGCCTATGCGCCCACGTGAAGAATCAGCTTCCTGTACACTATGTGACTGTCTCTTACTGATGTGGACAACGTATGAAGGATGGACCGCTTCAAATTCTACCCCGATGAATCTGTCAGTTCGAATTTCGAGGAAGATCTCGACAGTCGTATCTCTCTGACAGGCTGGCCAAATACTATGTGCCCAAGGAGAGAGTCCGTACTATGCACCCATTGCACCATGAGAAGACGATCTATGCTTCTTTCAAAGTATTTTGAACTTGTTCAAGTATCAAAAACTTTGAAGGGGGTCTTGTAGAAGCATGAAATTTTTTTAGCAAAGAAGCTCTATATGCCCAAGCCAGTGAAGCTCCATACGCCCAGTCAGTAAAGCTCCATGCACCCAAGCCAGTGAAGCTCCATGCGCCCAGTCAGTAAAGCTCCATGCGCCCAGTCAGTGAAGCTCCATGTGCCCAGCCAGTAAAGTCTCATGCACCCAAGACTAGCTCTTTCAAAAGGAGGGTGCATAGCCTGAGACATGGCTACGCGCCCAAACCTGACTCAGTCAAAGCGATGATCGAAACGTACACCGAAGCATACGACTACGTCAGTCTCCATGAGCAATCGTGCACCAAAGCATGTGGCCACGTCAACACCACGACCAATCTACGATCTCGCAGCCTGTATGGGCCTACATCCTATGTGCCCAAAGCAAGACTATGTGCCAACATAAAAACCTAGCGTGTTTCCTCATGTGGGCGTATAGTATCGTTCCAGCTTAAGAACGGACTATAAAAGGGGGCCTCATTCCCTCTTCAAAAGACAGAACTGGAGAGCATTTTCAAGAGCCAAATTGCTGCACTTCTTGCTAGCGAGCCGAGAGTTAGCAATTTTCTTAGCTTTTCTCCAACTTTTGTAATCGGAGTGTCAACGAAGTAAAGGAGCAACTCCGGATTGATCTCCATCGTCCCATTCTCCATAATTCTTTTTTGTACTCGGGGATCCTCAGCGCAGGATCTGTCAGGCGTACTCGATTTATGGTGCCTTACGCCAATAAAGAAAAGACATCGTTTTCTTCTTCTTTTTTGTGTGTGACCACAACAGCACGTAAAACACATACACGTAAACACCATTATCATCCTGCTGCACTCAATCATTATCATTATCATGCTGCTACACATAGTCACTATAATCACTCTACTGGCTATCATCACCCTACTTATAGACATCACTATCAACATGCTCCTAGCATAAACATACATGCTAGATGTGCATATTGCAGCCTACATGGACACATTTCTCTACAATGTAGAATTAGAAGATTAGTTAATAAAAATATATATACATGGTACCAAAGTCTAACCTCTCAGGACCCACAAGAATCTGGGTACCAAAGGTCACATCTACTCGTGGTGTAGGTGGACCTTCCCTCTTAAACTAGAAGCAAGTAGATTCTCGATAGTAGGGTACTCGTGACATATGACTGGAAATGCAAATCTATTCTCAATACTATCAATGAAAAAGGAAGGATACGTTTTCTTCGGCAATAACCTTAAAGGCTATATCATAGGTAACGGTACAATTGGTTACCCTCCTTCTTTCTTCATTAACGATGTATGTTTAGTAACCGGGTCAAAGCATAACTTGCTCAGCATTAGTCATCTTGCTGATCATGGTTATGATATTAACTTCGAAAAAACTAAATACTTTATCTATGATAGATCAACTAGAGACATCTCATTTGAAGGAATAAGGGAAGATAACATCTATATTTTCTATCTATCTAGTTATACTAACAGTGCAGGAAGATACCTTTACGCTCACTAAAAACGAAAAGCTCCAATGGCATTAGCGTCTTGGTCATGCCAACATGGATACCATATCCAGACTATCTAACAAGAAGCTAGTCAGAGGACCTGTCGGATATCACATTCAAGAAAGATACGCTGTCATTCCCGACGACGATGATGAACCATCAACTTCTATACCTAGAAATGCACGTCTGAAACCAGCTCTCCGAAAGAAATACCAAAGAAGTTTCGCTTCACTCCCTCTCATCCAAAGGACCTGATAATAGGTAAAATATCAAAAGGGGTAACTACTCGATCTTCTGTAAGAGACACTATAGCTAGGACTGAACCTAAAAGTGTTTTAGAAGCTTTTAATGATGAATTTTGGACTTTTACAATACAAGAAGAACTTAACCGATTTGAAAGAAGCCAAGTTTAGAAACTTGTTCCTAAACCTACTGGCCACTCAATAATTGGCACTAAATAGGTTTTTCCTAACAAAGTGAACGAGGATGGTACAGTCACTCACAACAAAGCTCGTCTCGTAGCCTAAGGATACAACCAAGAGAAGGACATCGACTATGATGAGACAGTATGCTCCTGTTACCCGACTTGAATCTATTCGGATGCTTTGCGCATTTGTGAATTTCCAAAACTTTAAACTTTTTCAAATGGATGTGAAAATTGCTTTTCTAAACGGTTTTATCAAAGAAGAGGTTTTGTCAAACAACCACCTGGTTTCAAAAATCATAAATTTCCCGACCACATTTTTAAATTAGAAAAGCTCTCTATGGCCTCAAACAAGCTCCTTGAGCTTGGTATGATCGTCTTAGTACTTTCTTACATGATAAAGGTTTTTCAAAAAGGAAAGTCGATACTACTACTGTTTATAAAATCACTTGATGACACAATTCTTTTAGTACAAATATATGTTGATGATATTATTTTTGGGTTACTAATGAGGGTCTATGCAAGGAATTTGTCAAGTATTTGCAGAACTGAGTTCGAGATAAGCATGATGGGAGAGCTCAACTACTTCCTTGGACTGTAAATCAAACAACTCTCGTAAGGCGTCTTCATCAGTCAGTCAAAAATGTAAAGGACATGCTGAAAAAGTTTGAGCTTGACAGCATCAAACCGATCAGCACCCCTATGGCTACTACCACAAAGTTGGAACCTGATGAAAGTGACAAACTGGTCGATCAACGTAAGTATCGAGGTATAATTGGAAGTTTATTATATTTAACAGCTTATCGCCCAGATGTTTTGTTCAGTTTTTGCTTATGTGCTAGATACCAAGCCAATCCTAAGTAATCACACATGACCACAGTTAAGCGTATATTTAGATACCTTAAAGGAACTATTACGGTAGGCGTGTGGTATCCCAAAACCACTTCCTTTGACTTAATCGGATATTCGATGCTGATTTTGCGGGATGCAAAGTCGACCGTAAGAGTACCAGCGGCATATGTCATTTGCTAGGAAAGGTGTTAGTCCCATGGTTTAGCAAAAAGCAGAACTCTATCGCACTATCCACAATAGAAGCTGAATACATCGCAGCTGGTCGTTGTTGTACACAGATTCTATGGATGAAGCAAACCCTTGAAGACAACAAATTATGTTTCAAGCACATACCTATTTTCTGCGATAACCCTAGTGCCATTAATCTGACCAAGAATCCAGTTTTTTACTCACGCACTAAACACATAGATATTAGATATCACTTTTTGCGTGATCATCAACAACAAGGCATGATTAATTTAGAATTCATAGACACTGAACATCAGCTAGCAGACTTATTTACCAAACCACTGGCCGAAGAGTGCTTCAACATTCTTTATCGTGAGTTAGGAATTTTGGATGAAACGGTCATAAAAAAATTGGCCTGCATAAATAACGATTGTGACATATATCTTTACTGGTGACTTTGCTATGGGTACAAGCCGAAAGGGTCCTTCTGACAACAAGACGTAAAAGGCTAACCGACACTGTGCACTAGTCTTCGGACTACCGCTAGCCTAGATCCGGCCCCTATAGCTATCCTATGGTAGTTTTATCATAATGATCGCTGTTTTAAATTATATATTATTATATGGTTTAATTATGTTTATGACTTATTTAATTCAAACTTTCAAATTCTATTCATTTTCTATTAAAACTAAAACATTTTTCGAAATTTCCAGTATTCTGTGCACATGGAGACAGAGTTCGGGCTGAACTCTGCCCCGCATAGAGTTCGGGCCGAACTCTGTGTCTATGTTCACAGAACCTTCTTTGGTTCTCAGCCACCCAATCTTTTGATCCAACGGTTAGGATTTAACCCTACTTGCTGCCCCCAAACCTCTTAAACCCGAGAGCAAACCCTCTCTTCTTACATTGTTCTTCTTCCACCTTCCTCTAAACATAATTTTCTCAAACCCTAACCCTATAAACTTCACTTTTATGGCTCTTTTTCTTCCCAAACTCAAGATCTAAAGCTTTTGGGGGGATCTCTTCCATTTTTTCTCCTTTAGGGGAGGTATAATTTCATATTCTTCTCTATTTCCTTTTCAAACTTTAAAATTCTCCATGGCTCCAAGACTCTTTGGTACAGTCAAGGGAAGAAGGAGTGATGGTGCATCATCTTTCCATCCTCCTCCTCCTCTTCTTGCTCCTCCAATCCATCCTATTTTTAATCCACCACCACCACAAGATCCCAGCACCTTCAATGAACAAATTTTTATATCATTGGAGGCTTCCAATGAATGGTTTGCCAATTTTATTCACGAAGTGTGTTTGCGGGTCATCTGATTAATTTTACTATCTTTTCGGCTTATGATTCATTATTCCATGATATGTGTTTAGATGAGTTAGTTACTACCACATCTATAGTCTTTCTGAATGCAATCCAAATATTCTATTGTAATCTAATATTTGACGACACACGGATCTACTCCCGTGTCGTCGGTATCGACATTTTTTGATGCCTTTGAGCTTGCAAAATATCTTGAGATCGCGAAACCCAATTCTTAGAAGAAACTTGTCGATGCTCGAAAGTTTTAATTTCCCGATGGATCTTCACTTGAGAGCTTCAAGGATGACTTGTGTACTCCTAACATTCGTTCCCCGCAAGCTACGGGCTAAATATCTTAACCCGTATTTTTATGAACTTTATCGAATTATTTTCTCCACGCTCTTGCCCAAAGCGGAGATCGACCGATGAATTATCCTATCTTGAGATTTTGGCTCTTTACCATCTCCACTTCCATGTCTTATTCAACTTTTCGCGTACGATGATGGACTGGATGATTCATGCACGGACGAGACCCCGATCATTGGTCTACGCCCTGTCTTTGTCGATGATCTTTTGTGTGTTCTATATTCTCCTTGATGAGTGTCAGTTCCTTCCAGCCCCTGGCTATCTGTCTAAGGCACGGAGGCTTCTAGCAGCTGTTGAGTCCCCTGCTGAGTCTGAGCACACCGAGTCTGATGCTCATGCTGATCCTCCTGCTCTTGGCCAACCTGAGCCCGAGCTCCCTGCTACCCATTAGTCCATTCAGACTATGCTGAGAGATCTTTTCCGCTTGGAGGACGATCGCTGGATTCAGATAGATTATCGAACTACCTTACTGATGACGGCCATCAGCAACACCATACATGATATCTAGTACTCCCTGGCTACTCATCCTATAATGTCTTACCCCATGGTATGAGATCCTTCTCGTGAAGGTTATCGTATCGATGAGACTTAGGTCAGGAGGCATTTGGATTCAAATGCATCGTTTGTTGATCCTCGTCGCTCTGCCAACGACCCATCTGATTCTGCTAAACCTTTTCGTGCTCCATGACAGCAATGGTCCCTTTTATGATGCTGCTACTGATGCTTGGGATTTATTTTGTTTATGCACTATGTAGTTTTATTCCGTTGTTATGTAGTTGAACTCTTTCCTTTGTACTACTTTATGATTATGTAGCTTCTGTTTGGATTATTTGCTAATTATCTCTTACTTTGGCTTTAAGCCTTGGTTTGTGATTGCATATTTTCTCCATGATTATTTTTTATGGGAAAGCTTATATTTTATTTTGTTAAATGCCAAAGGGAGAGAATATATGATATTTGCTTAACCATTTTGGATAAATATTTGTGTTATGTGTTATATTATTTGTACTAGTACTTGTATCAGGACTTCTATATTTACGGGGGAGCAAAAATATCCATCTACGGGGGAGCTATATATGTGTCCAGGTATGAATGTTGTGACACGCAAATATCGTAATTTTGTCAATTATCAAAATAGTGGAGATTATTAACCCAAACTAGATCGTAGTCAACCTAATCTTGATAATTAACAAATCGATATTTGACATGATCCAACTCGACACATAAATCATCATCAAGCTACAAATCAGATAACTATTACATATCAAGTCAGACAATCATCTTCGACGACTGCTCGATGAATACTACTGGAACTTGTAACGAAAGTCTATATTTTTACACTTTTATTGAGTCTAGGCTATTGTACGTTGAGTCGCACTGAATACTTCAACCATAGACTAGATAACCAAAAGCTCCATAAACAAAAAGCTAAACTGCCAAAGCCCTACAACTGCCCATGAGCATTCTTTCTCCAAGGAAGCAGAGTTCGGGCCGAACTATGCCCCCACACAGAGTTCGGTTCGAACTCTGTCCCCTGATTTCCAGGAGCTAATTTTTAGGGATTGCTCATTGCAAGTTGTCCAACGACCAAAATTTTGAATATTTTGGACAGAGTTCTGGCCGAACTCTGCCTCATAGAACTAGTGTATATAGGCACCCATTTCTCCTATTTCAAATCATCCAATCTTCTCTTCTCTTTTACTCCTATAGCCTATACAACCTAAAGAGCTATACCTTTCTCAACTACTAGCCACTAAACTTCCCAAGCCTACAAGGTGCTCAGTGCGAATCAATTAGAAGTTTATGTGTAAGAGTCTTGAAGAAGTCACTTGAAAAATTCCAAATTTTGCCTCAGTAATCTTTCAAGAAGTTGGCATGCTCTTCTGAGTCAAGGCACGTGATTGTAAAGCTATTTCATAAATAGTGGATTTCAATCCTGAGCTAGAGTTCTCAGGCCTGGACTAGTCCTCCACGAGGGATACCAGGTTAAAAACTACTGTGTTTGCGTATGCTCTCTGATCTTCTTTTACTTTCCGCACTTATACTTTAATTAATCATTTGCTAGTTGGGTTGAATAGAGTTAATTTTTTTAATTTTTCATTATTGACACAAGTACTCTATTCACCCCTCTCTAGAGTTGTCTTCATATACTTCAGAAGCAGTCTCTACTAAATTTAGAATTGGCAAGAAAAAGGAAGTAGCTGCAGAGCTTTTCTCTAAACTTGGCGCAGAAGTTGTGATTGGTGCACTGGAGGACTTTGGAGTCCAAATAGCACGCACCCTGTTCTTGGCAGCAACAGTGGTGGCACACTTCACACCCCCTGCACCAATCATAGTTTCGTAGGCAGTTTTTGTCAACTTTTACGACCAAAGTCTTCTGCATCATGCCGATCGATGCAACATCGTATTGAGTTATCACTTTCTCGTCAGAGAAGAAAGTCATCCCCAGCAGAGTCGACATTTTTTTGCCAAAATAAAAGTTGTTTGATTACAAACTGAGAAGAGTGTGTACAAAAGTAAAAGTTAATTTTTGGAAAAGTACAACTATAGGAATCTGATCTAAAGACGATCACTTTATCCCTTGGACGATGCGATGTCGAAGAAGAAAGCCTTTGGACAGTGCTGCAGCAAGTGCTCAAGAGATTATGATCATTAGTGATGCTTTGAAAGTGATTTGGAACTTTTTTCTAGAGTCTAAAGATAATTGTTAAGTAGTTATCCTGATTGGCACACACTGCATTTGGTGCACCATTCATCCAGTCGCATGAACGGTTGGTTTAACTGCTTGGATGCATGACATCTCTCTATGCACAACTTAGTGGGTGGCACAGATTGATCTTGATGCAGGCTTGATGCTGTTCTGTACTGGTAAAGGTAAGTGCACGTATCAAGGTTCTGTGCCATCTGACTATCTATCTAAGAAACCCTCAGTTTACCCTATTTAGTTCTTGAAATGCATAAAGTAGAAAGATCCTGCCTTTGGCTTGATTGGTCCTGGCCATGAGGAGCAGGCAGGATGCCCTGTTGTTCTATGATAATATTCCATCATGTTTGGCACGACGTAGATGAGCAACAGAAAAAGGACTTCGAGTAGAATCTAGCTTCTTGGCATTGATTTGATTGTTTTTGCCAAGAGAAATAGACTTTCTACTCAGAAGCGTTCTCGTATTGATTGGCATAGAGGCAGAATCAGATGCGTTTTCCTCTGAGTTCAGGACTTAAAAAGAATAAGGAGAGGCCATAGGGCGCTTTCCTTTGTTCTGTGCAGGAGAGTGATATGTAACTTCTCCACCAAGTTTAGAAGTGGGGAGGAGTGAGCCATAAGGCATTTTCCTTTGTTCTGCGCCAGGGCAGTGGTGGGTGCACTTTCCACCAATTTTGGAACTGGAGAGAAAGATTAAGCATCCATAGGGCGCTGTACCTTGATTTGTGCCAGGGACATGACTGGCGCACCCTTTACCAATTTTAGAATTGGTGAGAAAGAGGAAGTGGCCATGTGGCGTCATCCCGTGATTAGTGCCAAGGTAGTGGTTGAAGAATTCTCTACCAATTTCAGAATTGGCGAGGGAGAGAAAGTAACTATAGAGCTTTTTTTAATGCTTGGCGCATAAGTTATGATTGGTGCAGTTGAGGACTTTGGAGTCCAAACAGCATGCACCATGTTCTTAGCAGCAACTGTAGGGGAGCACTTCCATTTTGTACAAGAAATTCACGGAGATGTTTCTGCGACCTTCCGTTTTTGTACAAGAAATTCACGGAGATCGGTTACAATGACAGGATAAGCAGAAGTCGAAGGTACATATTCCTTGATGATGTTAGAAACATGATTTTGGTTCTTTAGAGAACTAAATAGGTGAGAGGATTTTTTATGTTAGAAACATGATTCTGATTCTGGTCCTTAATGATGTTAGAAACATGATTCTGGTTCTTGTGTGTACAGAGAAGTACTGAGCTCACTGGCATAGATGAGAGGATTTTTTATTTGAGAAACTCTCTCTATGCACAACTTAGTGGATGGCACAGATTGCGCTCGATGCAGGCTTGATGCTGTTCCGCACTGGTTAAGGTAAGTACGCATAACAGGGTTCTACGCCACCTAGTTGTCTGTCTGAGACACCCTCAGTTTATCCTATTTCGTTCTTGAAATACGCAAAGTAGAAAGATCCTATCTCCGGCTTGATTGGTGCTGGCCATAAGAAGCAGGCAAGATACCATTTTGTTCTACGTACACTATTCTAGAACATTTGGCACGATGCAGATGAGTAGCAAAAAATGGACTTCGAGCAGAATCTAGCTTCTTGGCATTGATTTAATTGTCTCAGCTAAGAGAAATAGACTTTCTACTCAGAAGCGTTCTCGCATTAATTGGCACAGAGGCACAATCAGATGCATTTTCCACCAAGTCTTGGAAAGAAGAAGGATAAGAAGAGGCCATACGGCACTTTTCTTTATTTTGTACAGGGGCAGTGATATGTAACTTCTCCACCAAGTTTAGAATTGGAGAGGAATGAGGATTGGCCATAAGGCATTTTCCTTTATTCTGCGCCAGGGCAGTGGTTGCTGCACTTTTCACCATTTTTGGATCTGGGAGGAAGAGGAAGCAGCCATAGGGTCCCTTGATTGATGCTAGTGTCATGACTGGCGCACCTTCTACCAATTTCAGAATTGGTAGGGAAGAGAAAGTGGCCGTGTGGCACCGTCCCCTGATTGGTGCCAGGGTAGTGGTTGAAGCACTCTCTACCAATTTCAGAATTGACGAGGAAGAGAAAGTAGCTACAGAGCTTTTCTCCAAGCTTGGCGCATAAGTTGTGATTGGTGCACTGGAGGACTTTGTGTAACACCCAGTTTTCTAAAATGAGGATAATTTTGAAATTTTGTAATTATAATCATTTAATAATGATATTTAAATCATATTGTGATTTTTGGTGAGTTTTAATCAATTTAAAACTATTTAAAATATTAAAATGTGATTTTGATGGTTAACTAGTGTAACCCTAGAATTTCTAAGCCTAGAGACTAACCATGACCATGGGAGCCAAGTCAAGTGATTAGAGTATCATATTACTACTTTTTAGCCTAAGGATATTTTGGTCATTTTTGACTTATTAATGAAAATAAATTTTGATTAATTAAATATGTGCTAATTGTTTAGTTGAGACTTGACCTAGAATCTTAGCCTAATCTAGATTAGCCTTGATCTGAGATTATTGATTAGGATAACCTAGTAATGACAAGATAAATAATATCTAGATATTCTAAGTAGGATATTCTTCCTTAGGATAATTATGAAAAAGAAAGATTTATGACTAGTTGAACCAATAGGAAGGCTTAGAATTGGGTGGACAACTCCTAGCCACTCATCTAGATCTAAAACCTAACCCTAATTCATCTAATGGCAGCCACCACAGGATTTTCCCCTTCCTATAAAGGATCCTTAAGAAAGCATTTGCCTCTTTTTATATTTACTTAGAACCCTAATTGTTCCTCCCAAAATTCTTTCCCTAATATCCAAATTAAGTCCAATTTGATCCTAATCAATTGCATCATCATCCCCAATAGTAGAGGGTGCTAAGGGAGGCTAGCTAGCAAGGTTTCGAAGTGAATTGACCATTCAATTGGAGAAGAACACCATCCCTTGTTCATTTTTCATTGTGGTTTCACCCTCGATAGGTAATTGCCATAAAACCTATTTAAATTTCAGTTTCTTTCCATAGATGTATTTATTTAGGGTTCCCCTAGGTGTAGCCCAAGTTTGGTAGGAGTTTGTGTCCGTATCAGATACGTATCAGTGTCTAGGAAAGAGTGTTCGATGAAATGCCACATAGAAAATTATTTTAGTTATTTTTAAAACTAAATACATGGTTGTGTAGCCCTTGGTGTGTAGATTCCAAATCTATTCGACTGAGTCAAAGATTGTGTCATTTTCGTGCCAAAATTGGACACGCACACACGCAACACGACCCCGTGCACATCCCCTGCTACCCGACCCTAAATTCTTCCTGTGTAGACCATGTGGACACGTGCCACTTGGCATAGAGGTGGGGCCATCACTGACAGACCCTCTCGAGTTTTAGGACACATTGTGTCGTGTCGAACACGAAAACACGAGTGTACAGATCTTACACTGCACGGTTCCGTACGAATAGTGGCTTCTGACACGGCTTTCGTGTCACGTGCAAAAACGTTGTGGACACGTGTCAGGGTGCTAGACACGTAGCCCTAGACCCACTCTATCACTGGACACGGACACGATCCTCCTCATGTTGTGTGTGGAGTCCTATTGGACTCGACATGGCCGCATGAGGCCATACTGAACACTGTATCCTAATACTTTCTGTATTTCGATTATTGACACTTGTATCTTGTTTTCGGACACGTGGACACCCTCCACATGTACACACACATACCTGACACCACTATACACGAATGTATTGGTTTTCGAATTTTTTTGATATTTGAATTTGATTGGGATGAATTGTAAATTTCTGATACATATGAACTGTAAACCTGGGATTCAAAATGAGAGTTGGGTTTCATTTGATCCTGGGTTTAGTTTTAGGTTCTAGGTTAGTTTCATGTTTGAATTGAGATGGTTATGGCTTTGTTCATAACTGAGATATAGGTTGGGTAGTTCGAAATTGAGATTTTAAATGTTAATTTAACTGTGATTTATATGTGAAACTGAGAACTCATTGTAATGAAAACTGAAATTATATGAAGAATAGTTTATGGGTTAAATGTTAACTGAGGTTGGTGTTTTGATTAGAGATTGAATGGCACATGTGAAACTGAGAATATGAGTTTTTAGTTTGAAGCAGTAAACTGAAATTCTGAGATTAACACATTGATGCAAAACCTGAGATTCAGGGATTTTGAAATGTTTTGTAAAACTGAAAAATTGATATGTTTACTGATACTTCAAAATGAGAGTTGCATTTTCATTTGAAAACTGATTTGGATTTGGTTTTAAGATTATATATATGTAGGTAAATATATACATGAATGATATTGTGTAATGATATATAAATGATATTGTGCAATGAATAAAAATTGATATGTTAATGAATACATGAAAATGATATTGTGCAATGATACATGAATGATACATGAAAACTGATATGTTAATGAGTAAAAACTGAAAATGCAAACCTGAGAATGTTTGGAGGAAATACATGTATGTAGGTTATGCAATATAATGTATTGAATTCAATGCATGAAAAGATACATGAATGATATTATGCATACATGAATTAATGTAGAGTATGAATGCATAAATGATTGATATGTAAGGTAATGCAAGGTACAAAATATATGATGTATGTATGTTTGTATGCCTCTATGTTAATGTATGAAATGATATGAATATACAATGTATGTATATGTATAAAGCATGTAGGTAATGCATATGCATGAATGAAATGAATGTATGTAATATTTTAATATAAATGTAAGTATCTAATATGCATGAATGTAAGTATAATGTAATGCAAGTATACATGTATGTATCATGTAATGTAATATACATGATATGTAAGGTATGCATGATATATATGTATAACAACCAGTTTTCCAAATGAGGGTAATTTCAAAATTTTGTAATTATAATTATTATTTATTGATATTTATTTCAAATTATAATTTTTGGTAATTTTTAATCATTTAAAAACTATTTTAAGTCATGACTTGTGATTTTGAGGTGCTGCTAGTAAGACCCTAGAGACTGCATGACCTAGAGCCTAACCATGTCATTGGGATGATTTGATTATCATTTTAGCTTGAGGGTATTTTTGTCATTTAGTGAAATTTGAATTTATTTTAATTTATTGAATTGGTGATTCCTAGTTTGGACTTTGACTCGTTTGAGACTTGTAGACTAGCCTAGAAGCTAACCCTAGCTATGGTGATCCTAGTCTAACTTAAGTTAACCTATTTTAGTCATTAGAAACTAGTTTTAGATAGGAGGATTAAGATTAAGTGAAGTCATTTCATGACTTATGATTTTAACTCATGACTTGTGATTTTATGACTTTATGACTTATGACTTAAGCCCATGGCCATAGCATGAAGCCCTAACCCTAACAAAACCCTAAGTGACCATCCATAATAGGATTCCTACTCCTATTTAAAGCCCCCTCTCCTTGTTCTTGCCTCTTTTGTGTTCATCCAAGCTTTTGAAGGAATGATAATTTCTCCACTTTCCTAAATTCATAGAAAATCCATTTTTAATCCTTTTTGACCCAACTCTCCCCTACTTGCTGATTTTGTGGACTAATTTCAGTCTAGGAGCAATTTGGGAGCATTTTGCTAGCAAGGAGGAACCCTCCATTTGAAGCCTTTTCTTGCTGTTTGCATCTATAGGTAAAACTCCACAAATTGATCTAATATTCCGAATTTTTTGCATATTAGGCTAGATCTTGGTGTCCCCTGGCTGTCCCTCAAGTTTGGTAGCAAACCGTGTTCGTTTGGTGTCCGTATCGAGAACGTGTCTTTGTGTTAGTGTATGTGTTTGATAAAATGCCCCTTAGGATTTTGTTTTTGATTTTTGTAAAACTAATTGCATGGATTCATAGGTATATATGAGTACAATAACTTTTGTGAAGCCTGAGCACGTTTCTGGACACCCTTCATGTCCAAAAATGGGACACAAACGCACGCACGAGGACACATGCACCGTCCTGCTGTACGGGCCCGATATCTCTCTATATCGGTCATGAGGACACGCCAAATTTTGGGAGGATGTCAAGGCATTGAATGACATGGATCTCCTAAAATTTGAGCCCAAATGGTTACATTGCAAGGATTTCTCCTCCTCGCACTGGTCGCACTAGCCGCGCGTTCGAGCTATACATGCACGAATTTACCCCACTAATACTGCTTTATAACTCTGACACGACACGACACGACCTCGACATGGTACAGGGTGATGAAACCCTAGCCCTACCCCTGGCATACACGTGTGTACGACCATGTGTTACCACGTGGCCTGTGTCTTGTACTGGACGCACGTGCACGTGTGCACGATGCAGCCTGTGCACAGCGTGTCTGTGCGTGTTTTGAGACTTGGACACGTCGTATCCGGCTCTAGGGTGACACAAAAAGACTCTTGGGACACGGGCACAGGTGGGGGGTGGTTTACCAACCATAAATTCATAGTATTAACATGTTTTAAGTTCGAATTTCAAGTTTCCCCTATTTGACTGATACAATGTACCCAGGTTCTGTTTTCTTCAAAATTATATATATTCAAACAATTTTTTTTCCTGATCAAATTGCCATATTAAATTGTTTACATCTGTATTAGAATACTGAATGTTGGATTATGTTTGGTGTTTGAAAAATGGATGTTCGAAATGGGGTTTGGACTGATTTTGTTAACTGATAAATATGGACTGTCAATGCACTGTTTGACTATTTTGAATTTCTGAAATATAAATGAGTTCAAACCTATTTTTCCCTGATTAAAGTCGACATATTAATTCCTATATATGTGTATTAGGTTACTGCAATGTGGTGTTATGATTTGTGGTTGAGTTTGGGTTTCGAATTAGTATTTTGACTAGTGTGTTAACTGTTAGGCTTAATGTGAACTGTCATTTTGGCCATACCTGAAAACTGATAATCCTGGGTTATTTTATTGATTCAATTCCCTATAGTTGAGCTCATTGCCACACTATACCTAAAATTAATTCTAGTTTTTTCTAAGATTGTGCACTCTTCACTGTTAACACAAGAATGGGACTCTCGAAATTGGGTTTAGACTGAAATATGAACTTCCATTTCCATATTTTTCACTGATTTGAACATCACCAATTTTCTGAAACATATCACTATTCTTGAGATTAGTATAACACCTTACACACTCTATTGTTACATGTATATATACACACACATGTGACAATCTTCACAATTCCTGAGAAACCTGAGCTACACTCTTCATTAATCAAATTCCTGTCACACTAACTTACTATTGTCTAAATTTCTGAGAACACACATGCACTCTTGTAGTATAACACACCCTCACATGTACACACACACACATTAATTCACAGTGACACCTATCACTTAACTGTCATGACACATATCACTCACCACATTCTATTACACTGTTTTCTATCACTTGACACCTATTTGCTAGTACATAGGACACACACTCAAGTAGTTTCACACCCACCCACATGGTTACATATACACATGTGCCCCTCTCCATCTCTATGTATGTGATATATAATAATGTGGCTAAGAGTGTGTTAATTATATTAATTTAGATAAATAATTAATGTGTGAAATATATGAGAGTAGGCTATATATGTGAAATCTATGATATAGCTATATGGCCTATAGCCTATATACAGGGCACATAGCCTATGGGGTGTATCCCTATGTGATACAGCCTATATATATGGCTTGAATGCCCAATGAATGTGTGTTGTTGGCTTGTATAGCCTAGTTTGGCTTGTACATATGCTAGATTGCTAGTATAGGCTTGGGTTAGGCCTAGTGAGACTTGATGGACTAGGATTGACCAAGTTTGACTAGAGTGTTGACCATGATTGACCAATAGTTAACCTTGACGTAGACTGGCTTAGAAATCATGTAGTTTGCATTGTCATTCATTTACCTTATATTGCACACATTATAACCTATACTGCTCTATTTAAGACATCGTGACTCCGGTGCAGACATCTGATATTATACTACTTTTTAAGAGTATCAGGCGAGTACATTCTCTGATAGTTCATTCATTTACTTGTCGTTTACTGTACTTCAGTTATAGCTAGTTCTATTTGATTCTTTATTACAAACACGATTTGATATTACTGGATCCATTTCATGCGACACTCACTTATTCATGTCTGACCTCTATTTCTGGAATCACCTACTGGAATCACCCTGGAATCACTTACTGGTATCATTTGTGTTCTGGCTGGACTTATACTAATTTCGTATCTGGTTATGGATTCACTTGTACTTGTTGGACGGGGAAATATTGGAGTAAACATGTGAACATACCCAAATACTGGAACCATTCCCTTGGAATTATACTGGAATGATAGCCATTCCATACTTGGCCGAGTGTACGGTGTGCCGTATTATCTACAATCGTTCACATGTCGATCCCGATATTTTAAAACACACTGTTACAGTATAGTCTGGACTCATCCTGGAACCTTTGATCACTTGCTGGACTCACTTTATACCGGACTCATCTTGTGCTGGAATTATCTGGTATTAGATTACATTATATGGACTCACATATGACTCTTATTATACTGTCTGGACTTATATCATGCTACTCTAGTTCAACTAGATTATATTTTACAGTGTTCATTGCCATATTTCTCTTCTTGTTTAGTTACTTTATTTTCTTTGTACCTTAACTGTTCTCTACATCATTACTCGTATAAACTGCCATGTTCATCAATATAACTGTCTATAACTGCTTTATAGTTCTCTATCATTAATTTGGGATTTCTTGATGAGTTGTACTCGTTCCTGTCCTGACTGGTGTTTGCCATTAAAATTGTTTGATTGCAAATCTTAATACAAACAGAACAGTGTTACAATATAGGACTTAGATGTAGTCCTAGGAGTACACTTTTGTTTAATCTGGGTCCTTAGTGCCAATGGAGCGAGTGGTAATGCGTTGACTCCGTTGACGGGCTGACGATGGTTATCGGTTTTCTGAAGGTATAGATTGCTCTGGGTGCTGGAGCTTGCTGAGAGGAGGAAGACGTTGAGTGTCTGTATCTGCCTCTCTGGTGGTGTGTTCGTTCGTATCTCTCTGTGTGTCTGGAAGAATAAAATGATTCCTCTATTTATATCTGGGCAGGTTGGCTGCTCATGCGTGCATATGTAGGATGCGCCGGTGCGTGGGGATGCCACGTAGAGATTGCTGATGGAGGCGCATGGATGATGCGCCCTACTCGAGGGGTTGAATTCTTCATACTGCTGTTGTGAGCCGGCACGTAGCAGAGGAGAAGATCTTTCTGTTGCTGAAATCTTGGATGAGTTGAGTCAAAGGACACGTGTCGTCGACTCATGGCTCGAAGATCTCAGATCAGATGGGGGGAATAATTTGGTGGGATGCGCCTTGGATTGGGCGCATGATGAGATTTTGGCTCGTGACCTTTAGGAGTCACGAGCGGTTCTGGGCGCATGGCTTTTGAGGCGCATGCAAGCGACTTTCCTTCTGTCTTTCGGGATCAGAGATCAGTCTGGGGCGTATGGCTTTTGAGGCGCATGCAAAGCTTCAACTGGAGACTCTTCTTCTGTCTTTAGGGATCAGTGAAGGGTCTGAGGCGCATGGCTTTTGAGGCGCATGCGGATGGTTGGGTGGCCACGTGGCAGTAGCCGTCGGGGTAAAGTCATGAGGATGTTGACGTTGTGGATGCTTCGTTTTCTGCAAAAGCTGTCAACCGTTCAGACTTGGGGAGGCGTGCTGCCAACTCTGTCAGTTCAGCATTTAATGTTGGTGACTTTCGATGGACAGCTGAGTGGACGCGTCGGTTGACGTTCCACTAGGCGTATGGGGGCGTATGGGGGCACATTCCCTGTGATGCGCTAGGTACAGGGCGCATCTGTGGGAGGCGCTTGGTGTTTGAAGGGGTGTGATGTGCTGTCCAACCGGTACATCCGACACGTCTTTAATGATGCGGCTGTTTCGCTTCTCGAGTGCCTTTAAATAGCCGTTTGGCTGAAGTCGAGGCATCTGGTTCATCCATTTAATGTGAGTTCATAGCTCGGAATTCGGAGAGCCATCTACTTGGCGCGTGGGTTTGATCTGCCCGGCCTATAAATAGTGGCATAGAGAGAAGGTTTGCTTCTCATTCCCTCACGTACTTCCGACATGAACTTGGGTATTTGGGTGCACTCTGTTGACGAAGTGCTCCCGAGGGTGAAGATGAGACGCCATGTCGTCGTTGATGCTTTTGAAGGTGACTGTTACATCCAAAAGACGGAGTCGAGGGCTTCTGAGGCAGGCGGAAGGTGCCTGTTGCATCTAAAGATAGGGATGCTCGGGCCTCGTCTCCGTTGTTCCGGAAGAGACGTAGATCGGAATGGCGGTGCTAGGCTCTCTCTTCCTTCAAAGTGGGTGTCGCCCACTCTGGTTGTGTTGAAAGCTGCTCCTTTAGCCGTATTTCGATCACGATCTTCCTTGGTCTTTGGAGGCTCTTTCAAAGCCTCCCCTGGCCACAGATTTGCGGTGCTCTTCTCTTCCTTAGTTCCAGCCAGAGGGTTAAATGCTTTGTTTAGTCGAAGCACTTATCAGGTGAGCCTGGCTGGAAGAGCGGCACATAACTGGGCTGCTAAAGGGATGCACATAACTGAGTTGGATGCACATAACTGAGCTGCTGAAGAGATGCACATAACTGAGCTGGATGCACATAACTGAGCTGCTGAAGAGATGGTGGGATGCGCCTGGTTTGGAGGTGCATGGTATCTGCTGCGCCTAACTGGCGGTGCATGGTGACTGCTGTGCCTATCTGGAGGCGCATGGTGGTCGCTGGCTGTAGACTTAGGATATTTTCTTTGTAGAAATTCTCCTTTGTACAACCTTTTCTAGACATGTAATAGACTTTTGCATATAAATAAAAAGTCCTTCTTCAAATGTCTATAGTTATTGACTTTGATGTGAAGTGTTCTGTTCGAGTTCTGGCGCATGTAGTGTCTGGCGCATGGGCTTTCTGGTTGTGAAATTCCATGCTTCTACAAGACCCCCTTCAAAGTTTTCAAAACTTTTGAATAAGTTTTGGAATACTTTGAATAAGAAGCATGGCGATCAGGGCGCATGACCGTTGGGGCGCATGCCTGTTCGGACGAATGCTCTTCTCAGTTAATGCATATGATAATGCCTCGGTAACCGAAAAGATTAATGATGATCTTTTGGTTTTATCTGCTGTTATCTTCACAGGACCCGAGGCGACGGCTGAGATCACTCGTCATCGGTTCACGCGTGCGACCACGGCCTATAAATAGGTGAGAGATGGAGAGAGAGAGAGTTCTTCTGCTCTGTGCTTTTGCCTCCTTTAGAGTTCTTCTTCAAAACCCTAACTTCTTTTTCTCTGAGAGAATGGCTCCCAAGACTCCTCGCGGCGGTACTGGCAAAGGAAAGGGGAAAGAGAAGGAGCCTGTAGAGGCTATCGTGAGTGACATTCTCCGCCCGCCTGTCGAAGTTCGGCCGGCGGTAGTCGGTGAGCTTTATTGTATTCTATCGTTCTTACATATGGACTTTGAGTCCTGATGATGTGTTGAGATCTTTCCTGCCGACGTGCATAGGCTCAGGCCTTTATCATGCACCGTGGTTTTAGTTGCTGACGCGCATGGGTTTTGTACCCTAATGATGCGCCGAGGCTCTATCGCTGACGCGTATGGGTTTAAACCCTGATGATGCGCTGAGGCACTACCGCTGACGCGCATAGGTTTAAACCCTGATGATGCGCCGAGGCTTCTTTTTCAAATGCGCTTGATACGCGCTTTTGACGAGAATGAAGCTCTGATCTTTGTGTCGTCTCTAATATCTTTGTATTTTTGTCAGTGTCGATGACTATCCCACTCTTGAACGAAGTGCTCCTGGACGCCGCGCTCTGCCAGATGGGAGTAGATTATGATAAAGAGGTGATAAACCCTGCTCAAGCGACTATTATGTTGGATCAGCATCCCGAAAGAATGATTCAAATTCGGGAACAACATCACGGGTTCCTCAAACGGATGATGGAACGTGGCTTTCTGAAATCTGCCACTTCCGATAAAGTGACCTTCTTAAAGCCTGAGTTCCTGTTCGGAGACCGCCTTTCTTCTACTGAAGCCAAGGTGCTGAAGGTCAAAGAAGACTGGTTCTTTACAGCCAGGGCGTGCATATGACCGTCAGGCAGCTCGAACGTCAGTGGCCTTTGTTAGCCTTCTGTCGTCTTGCTTCCAAAAGGAGAATGTCCTGGAACATTACTCAATCTCAGGGGGAGCGGTAGCAAGCATCATCAGAATTGATTCTTGTTCTAATCAGAGGAATACTCTGGCCGCCTCGCGAGCTGGTACCTCTTACACCTGGCGGACTCTTCTTCTTGGGAGTATTTATAGCGATGTTCCCGTCAATACTTTTGCCTTGGGTGCCTCGACTTTTGCTCGTCGCATGTTGTTGATGGAACAATCATACCCCAAGAGAGATTTTCGGGTGGAGGGTTGGTGTTATTATGTTTCAAAATGGGACAAACTGACACACTGGATCCTGTCGTGGTTTCAGACTGAGCTCCAAGAGATTGGGCTGACCGCCGCGATCCGTGCTACTCAGGCAGGTGTAGAGATTAACAGGCACATGTTTCTTGCGCTTTTGGAGATGTTTGATACCCATACTGGGACCTTTTTCACTCTAGTGGGGGAGCTAGGGCTCGCGCTTTATGAGATGTACGAGGTATCAAAACTCCCCTGGGGATCGGAACCTTACGAGGAGTATTTCCCATCAAATGAGGAGATCCAGGTTCTGGAAGATAAGAACCCGGAGATGATGGCTGTATTCAAAGAGGTGACGAGCCACCATTATCTGATGCACCGGAGGGATAAGGGCAAGACCCAGCCTCATGTAACTGCTTGGAGGGAATCTCATTTTGCCTGCCGTGAAGTTCGCTTTTGGACGACCCTTAGCTCTCCTTTCCGCAATGGTGTGCAACTTGTTGCGCGGTTTGAGGTCTTTTGCTGATGATGTGATCCACGAGAAAGGTAACAATGACAACTTTCCCCGGGCCGAGCTGCCCTTTCATTATCTTATGGGATGGCTGATTTTGCATCATCCGAACGTGATGAGTCCCGGTCCGGAGGAGGATCATGTTGAAGGAGATGCCTTCATCCGCCGCTTCTATAAGAGGAAGTGGTCATACACTGGCGTCCCCGTTTGCAGGAGAGTCTTGTCCTACCTTCAGGGGTGGAAGATTGTCAAGGTTGGCCCGATCTTCAAAGATTTTGAGGCCGACCAAGATTTAGTTGACTCTGGCGAAGATGCGGTCACTTTGCCGAAATGGAGTTTTCGTTGGTTGCAAAGTATCCGGCCTTCTCACCTGGTCTACCGCAACCAGAATAGGTGTTATCTGGAGCCACATCTGCCAAGTCGATTTGCTCATCTATTTGGCTATACCTAGCTAATGTTGCGGAATCCCAGTAGCAGTCTGGGCTTCGTCGGGAGTTTGCTGGATGGAGCCCGGGGTTGGCAGTATTATAACGCTGGATGCACTAGCGTTAATTTTACTATGCCAGTCCGCAACCCTCGGCCGCAGATCCTGTATCCGGCTGCCAAGCTGCATTGCATTATGAATGCTGCATCTCCTGGTTATGATAGGGAGACTAGTTTCATCATTGGAACTCAGCTGGAGGCTACGACGAATATGTTGATGGTAGCCCGATCATATCGTCCACCAGAATTGGCAGGATATCGGGCTGCTGCTACAGCACCAGTGAGAGATCCGTCTGTTGGGAAGAGGCGGGCTGACACAGAAGCTGGTTCTTCTGTACCGAAGAGGTCGAAAAAGACGTCGACTGTAAAGGTTACGGAAGTGCCACTCGTAACGCCAACGGGATCAGTTCCTGCTGAGGTAAGGAGTGCTTCGTAATTCTGATTCATTTTGTCATTGTGGTGACTTATGCTTTTTTTCTTGCAGGGATCGTCGAAGAAAAAGTTCCGTGTTCCAAAACCGGGTACTAGTCAACCGAAGGAGGTGGCAGGCTCTTCTGATGAGCGCATTCCACCAATGATAATGTCTCCCGTAGAGGAGGGTCCCAAAGACGTTCCTGCGGAGGTTTTAGCATCTCCTGTTTTTAAGGTTGCAACAAATTTTGGGAAGGTACAGTCTGCCGTGGAGGCCTTGGACGTTGAGGGTCCTCCGGACTTGAGGCATCCTGTTGATGAGGTAGATTGGAGTTCGTCGCCTTCGGATGACGTTGCTCCAGAGCTGCAAGAGTCTGTTACGGGGGCAACAGATACAGTTGGAACAGAGGAGAGGGTTGATTCCCCTCCTTGCCATGATGAGGGGAGGTCGGCTATATCATTGCCGAGTCTTACCCCAGCTTCAACCGTGGAAGTTGAGGCGGCTACCGATCAGGAGGTAGTGACAGATTCTGTCCCTGTAGAGGGACTTGAGAAGGATGAGACCCTTCTGCCGGTCCTGTCTCCCGGGGCGGGCCAGGAGATGAGTGTTGATCTCCCCGTGCCGGGGGAGGTACTTGTTGCTGATAGGACATTGGGAGTAGAAGAGGTGGCCGTTGACGTCGGTGGTTCCTCCGGGCTTGAGAAGGGCAAGGGTGTGGAACCCTCTGTTGCCCCTCCTACTTGGGGTACTATCTCGACGCCTGTGCGGGCTTCCTCTGTTGCTTCGGCTCCTCAGGCTAGCAGTCCAGCCCCTGTCGATGAAGAGCCAATTGATGTCGAGGTTCAGGCCTCGCAGGTTGAGGTTGGCGGATCTTCTTGCGGTCCGCTAACTGTAGTAGCTCCTCCAACTCCTGCTATGACGCCGCAGGTCCTGGCGGACGCAGACGAATATGTGAAATTCCTCGTCAAGGGGGTGTATAAAATACTGCAGAGGGGTGTATCTGCGGTGATGGATGCCAACGGGAGCTTTGCGACGGCAAGAGCTCTGACAATGCCCTGTATCGAGCTGATCCGCATTCACCAAGGCCACGACCATATGGCCAAAATTCTGGAGGCTTCGGTGATCGAGCTGGACGAGCGGCTTGCGGAACTTCAGCGCATCCAGCGAAACGACCTCTCCGTCCTGATAGATACGGAGAAGGGGAAGCTGATTGCCGAGATCGTGTCTTCCTACCAGGCCTCTGTGGGCATTTGGGAGCGCGAGGTGGCTGAGACTGAGGCTGCGGTGGAGCAGTTGTCTCAGTCCATGAAGAAGACGATGGAAATGCGAGCTGCGTTGGATGCTAACATCGCAGAGATCAACACCCAGATGCGCCGCCTTGAGGACCAACGGGCCCGACTCCAGTTAGATGCCGAACGTGTTCAGGCTGAACATGTAGCATTCAAGCAGGAGGAAGCGACTTTTACTCAGCGGACTCTTGCCTTGGCTCAGCAGCGACAACAGCTTGATGAGAAGCATCAGAGCAAAACTTCCGCTGAGGCTCTTGAATTGATGCGTCAAGAAGCTGAGCGTCGAGTCCTGGCGACTGTGGAGACCCGTACAGCCGACTTAAGACATCGAGTTAGAGAGCTCTCAGCCCACCCTGGAGAGGTTCAGGGACTGTAGCTTCTTCCTTTTTTATGTTCTTTTGCAACCCTTGCTATGGGATAGTGTAGTTTTGTCCTTTCTCTCTTTTTTTAGAAAATAAAGAAGTACGCAACTTTTTTTGTGATGCGTTCATTTTTGTTATTATGAACTTGATGATTTGTGTGGACCTATTATCTTTTGCGCACCTTGGTTTCTAGGTACAGATAATAAGTTTGAAGGAACCAACATGTTTGCTCAGAGGTGATGTGGACAAGGCAATTATTGGGTTCAAAATGATAGAATCTTCCTAATCAGAGGTATTATGGACGTGGTAGGAATGATCCTGGGGGATACGCTGAACAACTCAGAGGTGATGTGGACGTGGAAGTTCTGCGATCAATGTACGACAACACAGGGGTTGTTTGTACGAGATGTTTACTCAGAGGTAATGTGGACGTGGTAAACATGAAGGGTAGCGTCGGCTTACGTAGCGTAAGATTCCGCTTTATAGGGTGTAGAGGAACAACTCAGAGGTGATGTGGACGTGGTTGTCTTTCTACTGAAGGATGCCACGGAACAGCTGGGTTCCGGAAGCGTATGAGTTTTGTGGAAGGAGATTGTGTGTGAGCCCCGACGATTGGGCCAACAGATCCCCTTTGGGGAAGCACATGTAATAGTACTTCTTTAGGAACTTGATGTTGATGGGCATCATGAACAAGTCCCCATTGGGTTTGGCGAGGCGGTAAGCACCGTTTGAGTATACCGTCTCTATGATGAAAGGCCGTTCCCACTTGGGCTCGAACTTTCCTGGTGTCTTGTGAGTTAACACCATTGGCCTCCTGACTGCTAAAACCAGGTCGCCAACTTGGAAAGTCCTCTGTTTGACCTTCTTGTTGAAAGCCTGTGATATACGGGCTTGGTAGAGTTCGATGCGTTGTTGAGCCAGGAGACGCTTCTCATCGAGTGCCTCCAGTTTCCGCAGACGACGACGTTGATTATCTTCTTCTGTGAGTTTGTTTGTTATTGCTACGCGGAATGAGGGTATCTGGATCTCGAGAGGCAGTACCGCTTCGCTTCCGTAGACCAGGGAGAATGGTGTGTTGCCTGTTGGGGTCCGTACCGTTGTGCGGTAGGCCCAAAGGCATTCGCCAAGCTTTTCGTCCCAGTCGCGTTTGTTGGATGACACGACTTTTTTGAGCAGCCTAACGATAGTATTGTTGAACGCCTCTGCTAACCCGTTTGCAGCCAGATTGTAGGCGGTAGATGCCATATTTTGAATGCGATTCTTGTCACAGAACCTGCTAAAAATGTGGCTGATAAACTGAGGACCATTGTCATGAATGATCCGCCGGGGTCCTCCGAAATGGTAAATAACATGGTGTTTGATAAAGCTGACCACCCTGGAGCTCTTTACTTTCGCCAGTGGGACTGCTTCTGTCCATTTGGAGAAGTAATCGGTGATGGCCAGGATGAAGCGGTGTCCTCTTGATGAAGGAGGGGTGATTGGTCCCACAATATCCATGCCCCAGGCTTCAAAGGGCCAGGAGGCAACTGTAGGATGTAGTGGTTCAGACGGTGTATGTATGAAGTATGCATGAAGTTGGCATGCGTGACACTTCTTAGCATATTTAACAGCGTCGGCGGCCATGGTTGGCCAGTAGTAGCCCATACGTCGCAGTCGATCCTGCAACTTAGGACCGGGTTGATGAGCTCCGCAAGTTCCGTTATGAGCTTCTCGAAAAGCTTCGGCTTCTTCTTCGATGGACAGGCATCGAAGGAGGAGCCCATCGAAGGAGCGTCGGTACAGCGTTTTGGTAGCTGTATCATAGTAGAATCGAAGAGAGCGTCTTTTGACTGAGACGGCTTCCTTTGGGTCCTCTGGAAGGATTTCGTAGACAGCAAAGTTGATAAACGGGAACCTCCTGTCTCGGACATTAACGCCAGTGTTCGTCGGCATGGTGTGAGCCACTCGCAAGCATAGGTTGTTTCTAGGACAAACCAAGTCTCGGCCAGTTACCGTGACATAGTGTTGAGTCCCAAAGGGCGCTGCCAATGAGGCCGTGAGGCCAGCCAGAGCGTCAGCCTCCAAGTTTTGTAGACGAGGTACGTGTTCGATGAAGAACCCGGTGAAGGTTGAAATGATGTTCAATGCAACTTCATGGTAAGGGATCAGATCTTCATGGCGAACCTCGTATTGCCCCCGAATCTGGTTCACGACAAGTTTTGAGTCACCGTAGGCTTCCAGATGGTCCACCCCCAGCTGTTGTGCGAGTCGGAGTCCCATGATGAGTGCGTTGTACTCGGCAACATTGTTGGAGCACGGCTTCGAAAGGGAGTAAGCACGCTGGATGACCAACTGATCGGGGGAGACTAAGACTACCCCCACTCCTGCGATGATTTGGCCTTTGGGGCCTGTTCTTGAAGTGCCATCGAAAAACATCCGCCAAATGGAGCTTCCTTCGGTGACGTTGGATTCGTGGACCTCATCCGGGATGTCTTCATAGAGTTTTGAGGATTCTGGGATGGGGTGTGCAGCTAAAAAGTCAGCCAGAGCTTGACCTTTAACAGCTTTTTGCGGGACAAACACCATATTATACGGTATTAGCAAGATCGTCCATGTGGCTAACCGGGAGTTCAATGATCCTGGCTTCGTCATGAGGACTCTGAGCGGATTGACTCGAGAAATGACATGAATTGTCTGGCCCGAGACATAAAGACGAGTCTTCTGGATGGCAAACACCAAAGCCAAGCACTCCTTTTCAACGGGGTTGTACCGGTGTTTGGCCCCGATGAGCGTTCGACTGAGGTAGAAGATTGCTTGCTCATAGCCTGTATCGCTATTTTGAGCCAGCAGAGCGCCAAGAGAATGATCCATGGCACGGACGTAGAGGAGAAATGGTTTACCGGCGACAGGTGCCACCAGGACTCGTGGGCTCGTCAAGTAGGCTTTGATGTCGTCGAAAGCCTTTTGGCACTCCTCTGTCCAGACATAAGAGACTCCCTTCTTCATGAGCTGAGTAAAGGGTTGACATTTACCGGAGAGGTTTGCTATGAACCTCCGGATGTATGCCAGACGTCCCTGTAAGCCCCGAAGTTCTCGAAGATTCTTCGGAGGGTCCATATTGAGGATGGCTTTGGTCTTCTCGGGATCAACATGAATGCCATTTGCCGTGATGACAAAGCCCAAGAATTTGCCGCTGGAAACCCCCAGGAAGGATTTAGCGGGGTTCATTTTGAGTTGATGTGCCCGCATGAGATCGAAGACTGTCTTCAGATCCTGTAGGTGATCTCCTTTGAGGCGACTCTTGACTGCGATGTCGTCAACATAGCATTCGACTGTCTTGCGAAGATGTTGACGGAAGATGGTGCTCATAGCTCGTTGGTATGTTGCACCGGTATTTTTCAAGCCGAAAGGCATCACTGTGTAGCAGAAGACACCCTTCGGAGTCCTGAATGACGTGTGTTTTGGGTCATCGGGGAACATCTTGATTTGATTGTAGCCTGAATACCCGTCCATAAAGGACATGCGTTCAAAGCCACATGTGTTGTCGATCATCACATCGGTAATTGGAAGTAGGAATTCGTCCTTCGGGCAAGCAGAGTTGAGGTCCCTGAAATCGATACAGACTCGTATCTTCCCATTCTTCTTGGTGACAGGTACGACGTTGGCTACCCAATCTGGGTGCTGTTCCTCACGGATGAAACTGCTGGTCAAGAGTTTGTCCACCTCCTGATCGATGGCATTCATGATGTCCGGACGGAAATGTCGCTATTGTTGTTTGATAGGTTTGACATCGGGTAAGATGTTCAACCTATGCATTACGATCTGTGGATCGAGTCCCGACATATCTTCGTAGCTCCAGGCAAAGACGTCGATATACTCTTTAGCCAGCTGGACTAGAGACTCTCGGTCTTCTTCTTCTAAGCTTTTGCTGATGAAGATGGGTTTGGAAGAAGATCCGTCCCCAAGGTCGATCTGCTCGACTTCATCTTCGGTGGGAGGTTCACGTAACTCAAAACGAGACTCCCATTGTTCTCCTAGGCGTTGAGCCCAGGGTTCTTCTTCGAAGGGTTCCGGCGCTTGGTCTTCGCCTTCACCTTTTTGAGGTTGTACTGACGTCATGTTAGCTGACAGCACTTTCCTGAAGACTGATCTGATACTGGTATCGGAATCCCAAGTCGACGCTTCGGACGAGTGGGAATGTTCTACGTCTGAACTCTCTAGAGTTGATGGCGGCGTGACTTAGCCTATCCCCCGTCGAGTTTTGTTGTAGTAGTCTTACGGCTTTCCTTTGGGTGTTGGAAGCCGGAGAGGGAGACGTCGACCTTTGCCGTAGTTTAGGCCTTTATTGCTTTTTAGGTCGTAGCCCATCTTTTGGATGATGTGCTTTGCCATATCCGTGTACCGATAGACTTGTACTCTGCCGGTATCAGGTTCTGGCTCGAGTGGCGGGAGGTCTTGATGACGCTCGACCTTGCCCAAAATGATGGATCCTTCATCTCGGCTTCGTGGAGGGACTATAAAACAGAATCGTTGAGACGGGACTACTCGATTTACATAATGGACGATCGTTATTTGTGTTTACAACGACCGTAGAGCGTTATCTAATGTATACATGGCATTCCAGTGCGGAAGACAAGAATAATTAAAAGACACTCTATTATTGATAAAATACGAGATCTTATCTCGTGGGATTACATTGTCTAAGGAGGGTGCATCTACATCAGCAGAGATGTATTCGTCAAGCTCCTCGTCTGTAAGTACTGGGGTCGGATCAGGAGAATCTACCACAGCTTTGACTTTGGGGTCTGAGAGGGTTATGTGAGCCCTCCCTGGCATCTTGGATGGTTGCGGGGGCTTGCCCTTAAGACGCACCTTCAGAGGTGCCTCAACTGCGCCTCCTGTGAGCGGTGCCTTCCCCTGTAATTTTGCCACCAGGGGAGCCAATGTTTGAGGTGGCTTTCCCTTGAGGCGTATCTTCAGGGGAGCCTCAGGAGTCGGTGCTTTCCCTGATAGTTTGATGCTCATTGGAGGCACCTTCTTGGGAGGTTTGCCCTTCAGTCGGATCTTCAGGGGAGCATCGGGAGTCGTCTCGGGCTCCGTGTCCGGCTCAGTTGCCGTCTCTGCCTCATCATCAGCATCGTTGGCTTTCTCCTCGTCAAGTGGCTTGTACAAGTCGGAATCGGTGAAGTAGGCTTCAATCCCTTTGAAAGGATCGATGTCTGTAACTCCGTCCGGATGACGCCGTTGGTGGATACATATTTCATGCATTGGTGGAGCATGGAAGGTACCACCATGTACTCATGTAGCCATGGTCGAACGAGCAGGATGTTGTAGTTGACCTCGGCATCCACCACATAACAAGTCACCTCAGTTTTGAGGTTGCCGAAGTGACACTTTAGTCGGATCTTACCCAGTGGCTCGCTTTTGCTAGCGTTGAAGCCACTGATAGTTGTGTTGGAGGGCGCCAGCCGGTACTTTGGGATCCCCAGTTTTGATAGCAGCGCCTTCGGGATAATGCTGAGGAAGGACCCCGGATCGATCTGAATCCGGCTCACCTTGACTGAACCGATGTACCCTGTGTAATACAGCGGTCGGTTATGTCGGTGGTTCTTGAGCAGCATGTCTTGTTGGGTGAAAGTTATGTTTGGGATAACTTCATCCGCACAATGACAGTGCACACAAGTAGTTGGGAGGTCTTCAGGCTGCTTGACCTGACTGAGAAAGGATTCGGCGTCCTTCAGAGCTTCGCAGAGAGCTTCTCGGGAGTCTTTGAAAAGACGCAGGAGCTCAAACAAAGACAGGCATGCAGGAGTACTGGCCAGTTGTGCCAGTATGTCAAAGTTGTGGGGCTTGGCTAGCCCCGAAGCATTCTCCTTCCGTAGAGGTCTGTCGAAACGAGCCTCCACCTGCTTCTGTTTATTGGCTGCTGAGGGTTTAGACGGGCCCTCTTCAGGGATGGTGTCGGGAGGCACCACCTCGGCGGCAGCTTCGCCGGGCTGAGCGTTCTGTTGTGGACGTGTCTGCACTGGAAGTGCCTCTTCCATTGAAGAAGAGACCGTAAGGCAAGACTTGATCTTCCTGCCTTTTGATTTGGAGGTAGAGCGTACCTCCGGTTGAGTCACCTCGGAGACGAGGTCGGGGTGAACCCAGAGGACCTCTCCTCGAGATGTGGTGAGTGGGATGAGTCCACTCGCATTGTCACGGGTAGGTGGCAAGTTCACCACCTCCATTGTCGCCTTAGGGATGGGGACGACGCCATCTTGTGTGGTGGTCGGCGGCAAGGTGCCGAACTGAAGCGACACCACATTGGCTGACACCGTCTTCTCTTCATAGTCGACGGAGATTACATCGGCATTGATCATGCGCTGGATGTAATTCTTGAGGACGTAGCAGTCCTTGGTCGGGTGTCCGACAAACCGATGGTAGTGACAGTACCTCGGGTTGTCCACTTTCCCGACTTCATCGGGCCGCTTTGGGTCCGGTAGCTTGATCTTGTCACCCTACTTCAGTATCTCAAAGAGTTGCAGGGTGTCTTCGTTATTGAATGAATACACCTCCTTGGGTCTCGGTGCCAGTGGAGGCTTCTGAGTAGGCGCAGATTCGCCCTTCGAGGCATTAACAGATAATGCCTGTTTCCCCTTTGCTTCTCGTCCGGAATTGTTGGCTGCTGACCTTTTCTCCTTATCATCAAAGGCGGGGAAGCTGACACCCAGAAGACGTGCATTGGCCGCCTTCTTTTCTGCGGCTTCAGCTTCGATGATCAGGGAGATCCAGTCGGGAGGGGGAGTAGAGTTGAGCTAGAGCTTAACTGCGGGCAGCATGTTCATGCTGCAAGAGGAGAGGAGCGCATATTCTGGCATGCCTGGAGGTAGCCTGAAGCAGGCTTGTCGAAAGTGTTCGATGAACACCCGAACCGTTTGTTTCTCCTTCTGGCGTATTTCTATAAGAGATGCCATCATCATGTCCTTCCCACCGTCATAGAAGCGATCGAGGAAGAGGCGCATCAAGTCATCGAAGGACGATATAGAATTATCGGGGAGGCTGCAGTACCAGTCATACGCCACCCCTTTTAGGGCCCCAACAAAGATGCTGGTGAGGAGCGCGTCCTCCTTTGGAAGATGCCCCGTTTGCGACTGGAAATATGTCAAGTACCGATGCGGAAAGTCCTTCCCGTCGTACGGCGTGAGTTTTTGTGGTTTATATTTTGGAGGATAAACCACCTTGTTCCACTCGAGGGGATAAGGCTGGGGAATGTCCATCTTCTGGCGCTCCTCTTGCCTGTTTTTGGACTCGAAGCGCTCCCGCAAGTCCTTGATCATTTCGACCACATCCTCCGTGGAGCTAGGAGTCGGGGAAGGTGATACTACCTGGAGTGGAGCGTTTGAAGGCTCCGACGTTCGGGGTGCTTCTGTGTCGGAGGGTGCCCGTTGAAGGGGTACACTCGACTCCCCATTGACTCCTGGGTCGGGACCGGTTGAAGGTGTTCTGGTCAAGGCCGACCGAATATCAAATACTGCTTGAGTCAGTGCTTGTATAGAGGCAGAGAGGGTTTTGAGTCCTCCCTCTAATGAGTCTATGCGCTGGACAATGTCTTGCGGCGGTGCATCAGACTCGAAATCACCCCCAGTCATGTATACTGTCCTGACACGGCCGGGAGTGGATGGATTGGTTGACGCTTCGCTCTCGGCCTCACTTTCATGTGGGGGAGTCACCTCTCCTGGTGTTTCACCTTGGCCACCCCCAGCCACATTTTGGAGGTCATTCTCGACGGGCGCATCTGCAAGGGCCTGATTGCCCTCAGCTCCGTCTCGAAGGGCCTCTTCGTCTCTACCCCCAGCTGTGTCCTGGGGACATCTTCGTTTTGAGGGGCTTCTGGGAGGCTGACTTTGCCTCGAGGATGAAGATCTGCCGCAGCTGTGCTTTGGACATCTTCGTCTTCGGAAGGAGGCTCAACAAGGGTCTGACTACCCCCAGCTTCCTCCAAGAACTTCTTCTTCGACCGAGTGCCTTCTAACACCCCAGAGGACGAGACAGCTGCCTTCGTTTTCCTCGGCTGGCTTTTGGATGAAGACGAGGAATTGTCAGTCGCCTTCCAGAGTGATGAGGAGTTGGAGACCACGTTGCATGAAGCAACTCTTGGCTCCTCTTCTGTTGACACCTTCATCCCGAGACGATGTGGAAGGGGTGTCGATGATTGCAACCGCTGGAAGACTGACTGCCTTGGTGGTACTGCTACCTTGCAACAGCAGTTGATGGTGACCACCGTACAAGTATGCCCCGTGAGAGGCACATCGTGCCTGTTGGTCGACTCTCCTGACCGGCGCTTGTGAGTGATCACGTTACGCAGGTCGTTGGAGGAGAGTGCTACCTTCACACCCCCTTCAGGCGCCTGGCAAGGCCAAACGTCGGGGTGGACAGGTGAGTGCTGTGCCCCCTGATCTAATACCAAGCAGGCATCACGATCAGTAGTGGAGGAACAACAACATTTGAAGTGACTTGAATGGACCTCAAACGCACAACCAGAGGAGGCGCGGGAGTTCAAGACCACTGAATTTGCCTCACACGACTTGGTTGTGCACGCAGTAGATGCGCCCAAGTGAGATGAGGACTTTGAAGATCGGCTCGTTTTAGGTGCCGAAGCACCTGAGCCGACCTTGTACAGCTTGCCATCAGCAGCGCGCATGATTGTGAGTGCATGCTTTTGGCTTGCTGCTGGCATAGCACGTTTGTGGCGCATGGCCCGTGCCGCCTTGGATTTCTTTGTACTAGCCCGCTAGGGTGCATAGTACTCAGTATCCAAATTCTCCTTGCCATTACAGCGAGTGAGTCTGTCAAAGACAGAGATTTTTTGTGGCACATCAGAGGTGATGCGCGGGGCATTGGCTGCGCCCCTGCTCCGTCGATGCATCTTCTTCGCCTGAGAGGGAGATGGCTGGGGAACGTGGTCAGCCGTACGCTTCCCCGAGAGATGCGCTGCATCAGCGGGCGCATCTTGGTTGCTGAGAACGTCAGCAGGAAGGGAGGGCTGGATTGGCGTATTCCCTTCAGTGGTGGTGCCCGAGGCGTCGACCTTGCGCACCCAGACACGGCGGGTCTTCTTCGGCTTCGGCAGCCACTTCGAAGGACTCGCACTTCCTTCAGAAATGAACTCTTCGTACGCCTGTTGATTGAGGCGCACACCAGCGTCTTGTGGGAGGAGCCCACCTTCACGTCATCGGCCTGTGACACGACTTTCTCGGAAGAGGAAAAAGAAGTCCCCAGCAGAGTCGCCAGCTTGTTTGCCATTAAAATTGTTTGATTGCAAATCTTAATATAAACAGAACAGTGTTACAATATAGGACTTAGATGTAGTCCTAGGAGTACACTTTTGTTTAATCTGGGTCCTTAGTGCCAATGGAGCGAGTGGTAATGCGTTGAGTCCGTTGACGGGCTGACGACGGTTATCGGTTTTCTGAAGGTGTAGTTTGCTCTGGGTGCTGGAGCTTGCTGAGAGGAGGAAGACGTTGAGTGTCTGTATCTGCCTCTCTGGTGGTGTGTTCGTTCGTATCTCTCTGTGTGTCTGGAAGAAGAAAATGATTCCTCTATTTATAGCTGGGCAGGTTGGCTGCTCATGCGCGCATATGTAGGATGCACCGGTACATGGGGATGCCACGTGAAGATTGCTGATGGAGGCGCATGGATGATGCGCCCTACTCGAGGGGTTGAATTCTTCATACTGCTGTTGTGAGCCGGCACGTAGCAGAGGAGAAGATCTTTCTGTTGCTGAAATCTTAGATGAGTTGAGTCAAAGGACACGTGTCGTCGACTCATGGCTCGGAGATCTCGGATCAGATGGAGGGAATGATTTGGTGGGATGTGCCTTGGATTGGGCGTATGATGAGATTTTGGCTCGTGACCTTTAGGAGTCACGAGCGGTTCTGGGCGCATGGCTTTTGAGGCGCATGCAAGCGACTTTCCTTCTATCTTTCGGGATCAGAGATCAGTCTGGGGTGCATGGCTTTTGAGGCGCATGCAAAGCTTCAACTGGAGACTCTTCTTCTGTCTTTAGGGATCAGTGAAGGGTCTGAGGCGCATGGCTTTTGAGGCGCATGCGGATGGTTGGGTGGCCACGTGGCAGTAGCCGTTGGGGTAAAGTCATGATGATGCTGACGTTGTGGACGCTTCGTTTTCTGCAAAAGCTGTCAACCGTTCAGACTTGGGGAGGCGTGCTACCAACTCTGTCAGTTCAGCATTTAATGTTGGTGACTTTCGATGGACAGCTGAGTGGGCGCGTCGGTTGACGTTCCACTAGGCGTATGGGGGCGTATGGGGGCGCATCCCCTATGATGTGCTTGGTACAGGGTGCATCTGTGGGAGGCACTTGGTGTTTGAAGGGGTGTGATGCGCTGTCTAGCCGGTGCATCCGACACGTCTTTAATGATGCGGCTGTTTCGCTTCTCGAGTGCCTTTAAATAGCCGTTTGGCTGAAGTCGAGGCATCTGGTTCATCCATTTAATGTGAGTTCATTGCTCGGAATTCGAAGAGCCATCCACTTGGCGCGTGGGTTTGATCTGCCCGGCCTATAAATAGTGGCATGGAGAGAAGGTTTGCTTCTCATTCCCTCACGTACTTCCGACATGAACTTGGGTATTCGGGTGCACTCTGTTGACGAAGTGCTCCCGAGGGTGAAGATGAGACGCCATGTCATCGTTGATGCTTTTGAAGGTGACTGTTACATCCAAAAGACGGAGTCGAGGGCTTCTGAGGCAGGCGGAAGGTGCCTGTTGCATCCAAAGATAGGGATGCTCGGGCCTCGTCTCCGTTGTTCCGGAAGAGCCGTAGATCGGAATGGCGGTGCTAGGCTCTCTCTTCCTTCAAAGTGGGTGTCGCCCACTCTGGTTGTGTTGAAAGCTGCTCCTTTAGCCGTATTTCGATCACGATCTTCCTTGGTCTTTGGAGGCTCTTTCGAAGCCTCCCCTAGCCACAGATTTGCGGTGCTCTTCTCTTCCTTGGTTCCAGCCAGAGGGTTAAATGCTTTATTTAGTCGAAGCACTTATCAGGTGAGCCTGGCTGGAAGAGCGGCACATAACTGGGCTGCTGAAGGGATGCACATAACTAAGCTGGATGCACATAACTGAGCTGCTGAAGAGATGCACATAACTGAGCTGGATGCACATAACTGAGCTGCTGAAGAGATGGTGGGATACGCCTGGTTTGGAGGCGCATGGTATCTGCTGCGCCTAACTGGCGGCGCATGGTGACTGCTGCGCCTATCTGGAGGCACATGGTGGCCGCTGGCTGTAGACTTAGGATCTTTCCTTCGTAGAAATTTTCCTTTGTACAACCTTTTCTAGACATATAATAGACTTTTACATATAAATAAAAAGTCCTTCTTCAAATGTCTATAGTTATTGACTTTGCTGTGAAATATTCTGTTTGAGTTCTGGCGCATGTAGTGTCTGGCGCATGGGCTTTCTGGTTGTGAAATTCCATGCTTCTACAACTGGACCTGTTGAAAATTTTACAGATGAATGCCCTGAGGACACTTGCCCTACTTATTATGGACCAGGAGATGGCTTAGCTAACTTTAGCCTCAATACTCAGGAGTGATCGGGAGATTAGCTAGTGGCTAGGTTCAGTTTCATGTTTTAGAACTTGAGTTGTAAATAAGTTGAGATATGTTGTTTGAAGATTGTTGGAGATTATATTATTTTAGTAGTTAGTTTTATTGTTGTATTCAGTCTTAATTATAATCTTCTGTGTTATCATATCGTGCTTAGACTGTGATTGAGATTATATTATATCTATACTTATCTCCCGTTCGGAGTTGAGATTTGACAATTATATTATAATTGCGTGAGTTATTGGTTAGATAGTAACCTATGACAGCGTTCTACCGCCGACACTGCGACGTAAGCTGGGCGTTGTTACGTGCTCGTATCCTCACAGTGGGTAAGGATCGTGACACATTTTTAGTGGTGGCCCCATGCAGGTTGAGAGTCGTATTAGTACGATGTCGTGGTAGTACAACAATTAGTTGTACTATTACGCGCCTGCGATAGGAATTAAGTAATAGGCTCTAGTTGAGAGAGTACTCAATCATAGTTAGGACTACTTGAGAAGATTCCTGGGATGACCCTTGAGAATCTCATTATAAACTATCTCAAAATTCGATTTTGACACTTTCTGTCTACTTCCTTGTTTATCGTTGAATTTGATTCTTGGCATTCATTATTGACTTAATTTTCTACCAAGATAACATTATGGGCTAGGTTGCATCAGTCATGGAATCTGGAGTCTTCTACAGCCACATTAGCTGGTTTGGCAATGAGATAGAGTCTGATTTTGGATGTATTTTTTGGGTGTGGGAATTTAAAGTTTTCGCAGCCAAGCTAGCGGCAATTCAAAAATTTTAAATACCATGATTCTAGAGGTATGTACATTAGTTACGGACTCTATGGATTATCGCAGTCATACTTACTGGTGTGACGAGGATTCTGGTAACATGGTTCTAGATAGACGGGTATGATTAACAGATTGCAGAATAGATACCATATAGATGGTGCCCTTGTATAATTGAGTGGAATATCAGGGTAGATATTACTTGAGTGTCATGGATTAAATAGAGGGAGCTAGGCCACCTGTAGCGTAGCACCATACCCCGCACCATCAGAGGGATACACCCCAGAAGGCCAGGGCTTTTGTACTGACAGTCGAATAGACCAACGCTATAGGTGACGGGTTAGCTGGTCTGTCTTTTCTGTTCTTCTTTCCATCTTGTTATGTGATTCCATTAGTACCTGTCAGGATGTTTTGTGCTGTGATAGATAGTATAGTGAACCTGATCAAGACCGTGATATCATAACCAGTAGGATTATGTTGCATGTTATCTATCGACCTTGATTTGATTGGTGGTTTGACCTAGTAGGGATGCGATCATCTTAATTTCGAGGATAAAATTTTTCTAAGGGGAGTAGGATTGTAACACCCAGTTTTCCAAATAAGGGTAATTTTGAAATTTTGTAATTATAATTATTATTTATTGATATTTATTTCATATTATGATTTTTGGTGATTTTTAATCATTTTTAAACTATTTAAAAACTGTTTAAGTCATGACTTATGATTTGATGTGCTGCTAGTGAAACCCTAGAGACTGCATGACCTAGAGCCTAACCATGTCATTCGGATGATTTGATTATCGTTTTAGCTTGAGGGTATTTTTGTCATTTAGTGAAATTTGAATTTATTTTAATTTATTGAATTGGTGATTCCTAGTTTGGACTTTGACTCGTTTGAGACTTGTAGACTAGCTTAGAAGCTAACCCTAGATATGGTGACCCTAGTTTAACTTAAGTTAACCTATTTTAGTCATTAGAAACTAGTTTTAGAAAGGAGGATTAAGATTAAGTGAAGTCATTTCATGACTTATGATTTTAACTCATGTCTTGTGATTTTATGACTTCATGACTAATGACTTAAGCCCATGGCCCATAGCATGAAGCTCTAACCCTAACTAAACCCTAAGTGACCAGACATAATAGGATTTCCACTCCTATTTAGAGCTCCCTCTCCTTGTTCTTGCCTCTTTTGTGTTCATCCAAGCTTTTGAAGGAAAGATAATTTCTCCACTTTCCTAAATTCATAGAAAATATATTTTTAATCCTTTTTGACCCAAATCTTTTGCATATGATTCTCATCCACCCCTACTTGCTGATTTTGAGGAGCAATTTCAGTCTAGGAGCAATTTGGGAGCATTTGGCTACCAAGGAGGAACCCCCCATTTGAAGCCTTTTTTTGCTATTTGCACCTATAGGTAAAACTCAACAAATTGATCTAATATTCTGATTTCTTTGAATATTAGGCTAGATCTAGGTGTCCCCTAGCTGTCCCTCAAGTTGCTAGGAAACCGTGTCCGTTTGGTGTCCGTATCGGACACGTGTCAATGTGTAAGTGTATGTGTTTGATAGAATGCCCCTTAGGATTTTATTTTTATTTTTTGTAAAACTAGTTGCACGGATTCGTAGGTCTATATGTGTATAATAACATTTGTGAAGCCTGAGCACGTTTCTGGACAACCTTCATGTCCAAAAAATGGGACACACACGCACGCACAAGGACACGTGCACTGTCCTGTTGTACTGGCCCGATATCTCTCTGTATCGGACACGAGGACACGCCAAATTTTGGGAGGATGTCAGGGCATTGACTGACATGGCTCTCCCAAAATTTGAGCCCAAATGGTTGCGTGTGCGAGGAGTTCTCCTCCTCGTACTGGTCGTACTGGCCGCACGCTCGAGCTGTATAAGCGCGAATTTAACCCACTGACATGGCTTTAGATCTCTGACACGACAAGACCACGATATGGTGCAGGATGACGAAACCCTAGCCCTACCCCTGGTATACATGTGTGCACGGCCACGTATCACCACGTGGCATGTGTCGTGCGCTGGACACACTTGCACGCGTGCACGATGCAGCCTGTGCACAGCGCGTCTGTGCGTGTTTTGAGACTTAGACATGCCGTATCCGGCTCTAAGGTGACACGAAAAGAGTCTTGGGACACGGGCACAGGTGGGGGGTGGTTTACCAACCATAAATTCATAGTATTAACATGTTTTAAGTTCAAATTTCAAGTTTTCCCTATTTGACTGATACAATGTACCCAGTATTATTTTCTTCAAAATTATATACATTCAAACCATTTTTTTTCCTGATCAAATTTCCATATAAAATTGTTTACACCTGTATTAGAATACTGAATGTTTGATTATGTTTGGTGTTTGAAAAATGGATATTGGAAATGGGGTTTGGACAGATTTTGTTAACTGATAAATATGGACTGTCAATGCACTGTTTGACTGTTTTGAATTTCTGAAATATAAATGTGTTCAAACCTATTTTTCCCTGATAAAAGTCGACATATTAATTTTTATATATGTGTATTAGGTTACTGTAATGTGGGGTTATGATTTGTGGTTGAGTTTGGGTTTCGAATTAGTGTTTTAACTAGTGTGTTAACTGTTAGGCTTAATGTGAACTGTCATTTTGGCCACACATGAAAACTGATAACCTTGGGTTATTTCATTGATTCTATTACCTATAGTTGAGCTCATTGCCATACTATACCTGAGATTAATTCCAGTTTTTCCTGAGATTGTGCATCCTTTACTGTTAACACAAGAATGGGACTCTCGGAATTGGGTTTAGACTGAAATATGAACTGCCATTTCCATATTTTTCACTGATTTGCACATCACCAATTTTCTGAAACATATCACTATTCCTGAGATTAGTATAACACCTTGCACACTCTATTGTTACATGTATACATACACACACATGTGACACTCTTCACAATTCCTAAGAAACCTGAGCTACACTCTTTACTAACCAAATTCCTGTCACACTAACTTACCATTGTCTAAATTTCTGAGAACACACACACACTCTTGTAGTATCACACACCCTCACATGTACACACAAACACATTAATTCACATTGACACCTATCACTTAACTGTCATGACACATATCACTCACCATATTCTATTGCACTATTTTCTATCACTTGACACCTATTTGCTAGTACACATGACACACACTCAAGTAGTTTCACACACACCCACATGGTTACATATACACATGTGCCCCTCTCCATCTCTATGTATGTGATATATAATAATATGGCTAAGAGTGTGTTAATTATATTAATTTAGATAAATATTAATGTGTGAAATATGTGAGAGTAGGCAATATGTTTGAAAAGTATGATATAGCTATATAGCCTATAGCCTATATACAGGGCACATAGCCTATGGGGTGTATCCCTATGTGATACAACCTATGTATATGGCTTGAATGCCCAGTGAATGTGTGTTGTTGGCTTGTATAGCCTAGTTTGGCTTGTAATTGTACTAGATTGCTAGTATAGGTTTGGGTTAGGCCTAGTGAGACTTGATGGACTAGGAATGACCAAGTTTAACTAGAGTGTTGACCATGGTTGACCAATAGTTGACCTTGACCTAGATTAGCTTAGAAATAATTTAGTTTGCATTGTATCATTTATTTACCTTATATTGCACACATTACAACCTATACAGCTCTATTTAGGACATTGTGACTCCGGTGCAGACATCTGATATTATACTACTTTTTCAGAGTATCAGACGAGTACATTCTCCAATAGTTCTTCCATTTACTTGTCGTTTACTGTACTTCAGTTGTAGCTAGTTCTATTTGATTCTCTATTACAAACACGATTTGATATTACTGGATCCATTTCATGCGAAACTCACTTATTCATGTATGGCTTCTATTTCTGGAATCACCTACTGGAATCATCCTGGAATCACTTACTGGTATCATTCGTGTTCTGGCTGGACTTGTACTTATTTCGTGTCGGGTTATGGAATCACTTGTACTTGTTGGGCGGGGAAATATTGGAGTAGACATGTGAACATACATAAATACTGGAACCACTCCTTTGGAATTATACTGGAATAATAGCCATCCCACACTTGGCCGAGTGTGCGGTGTGCCGTATTACCTACATTCGTTCACATGTCAATCCCGATATTTTAAAACACACTGTTAGAGTATAGTCTGGACTCACCCTGGAACCTTTGATCACTGACTGGACTCACCTTATACCGAACTCATCTTGTGCTGGAATCACCTGGTATTAGATTACATTGTCTGGACTCACACATGACTCTTACTATACTGTCTGGACTTATATCATGCTACTCTAGTTCAACTAGATTATATTTTACAGTCTTTATTGCTATGTTTCTCTTCTTATTTAGTTACTTTATTTTTCCTGTACCTTAACTCTTCTCTACATCATTACTCGTATAAACTGCCATGTTCATCAATATAACTGTCTATAACTACTTTATAGTTCTCTGTCATTTATTTGGGATTTCATAATGAGTTGTACACGTTTCTGTCCTGACTGTACCTGTTGAAAATTTTACTGATGATTGTCCTGAGGACACTTTCCCTACTTATTATGGACCAGGTGACGGCTTAGCTACCTTTGGCCCTGATACTTAGGAGTGATCGGGAGATTAGCTAGTGACTAGGTTCAGTTTCATGTTTTAGAACTTGAGTAGTAAATAAGTTGAGATATGTTGTTTTGAGATTGTTGGAGATTATATTATTTTAGTAGTTAGTTTTATTGTTGTATTCAGTCAGTTATAATCTTCTGTGTTATCTTATCGTGCTTAGACTGTGATTGAGATTATATTATATCTATACTTGTCCTCCGTTCTGAGTTGAGATTTGACAAGTACATTATAATTGCATGAGTTGTTGGTTAGATAATAACATAGGATAGCGTTCTACCACCGATCCTGCGGCGTAGGCTGGACGTTGTTACGTGCTCGTACCCTCACAGTGGGTGCGGGTCGTGATAGTATGTAAGCAAAGTATTGATACATGAATGTATGTTTTGTACCTATATTCTACATAGGCCTAGTGTATAGTGTTGCCCTATAGGCTATTATGATGTTGTCTATGTTTAAATATGGTATGGATATGTATATGAGTTGGTTTAGGTTTATAGTTGACCAAAAGTCAATATTGAGTCAATAGTGATCAATTAACTTAGTTGACCAAACCCTACAGCTGACCCTTGATAGACTAAGTTTGACCAGTTGACCAAGATAGCCTTGTTGTTGACCTAGATTGGACTTGTTGACCTAGTTTGACTGTAAAGTTGACCAAAGTTGACCAAGAGTTTACTTTGACCTAGATTGACCTAGAAATCATGTAGATATATTGTATACTTTATTTATAACCCCTTGTATACATAATGACTTGTGTTGCTCTAAATAGGACTCAGATACCTCGTTTCGGACAGTGTATTCTCACAGACATTCCGATCGCAGGCGAGTACATTCTCTGATCATTTCATAACTTGGTTAGGATTATATTCCTGCTCTAGATTACCTTGTTTGATGCTGTCACAATATTATCACAGATTGGTACTATATGGATCCCTACATTGAGATGTTATCCCCCTCGGGAGAATCAGATACTTCATGTCATGTGTTTCATGTACATCATTGTCACCCCCAGTTTTCAAAAATAGGGGTATTTTTGTTATTTTATATTTTTGAATATTTTTGAAATTTATTTTATTATTTATGATATTATTTTGGGGTTGAAATTTATTTTATTATTTACGATATTGTTTTGGGGTTATTTGAGTCGGGTTCGAATTTCAACTCAATCCGACTTGAAACGGAGACCCGGGGGGTAGTTTGACTCTAGTGGGACCCACACACTAGTTAGGTATGGCCCACATAATATTAATCTTAGTCCACATAATATTAATTTTAGTTAGTAGTTAGACTAATTATTTATGGATAGGTTTAGTTTAATTAGAGACTTAAAACTAGACTAAATTGACCTCAACCTTTAACCCATTCCTAATTTAAATCAAATAAATTAGTGGGGGGCATTTTAGACATTCAAATAGGGGATACCTCACCCTTTTTGGGCAGCCACCTATGGGAGGGGGATAAGGAGTGAGTCACTCCTTCATTCATTCGTTTTCATCCACTTTCTCTCTCTTGTTCTTCCCCAAATTAATTTAGAGATGAACCTCCATTGATTTCATCTCCAAATCAACCCTTTCTTCCACCAAATCATCTTTATTTCTCCTCTACTCCATGGTTAGAGGGTGCTAGCCAAGTTTGGGAGGATTCGGAGCTCGTTCGTGTCCTTTTAGAATCTCTACGTGTCAGTGTCGTGTCGGAAGGATTTTCCTTTGAATCTCTCTCCCGGAAGGTATAATCTCTCCTTTAATCCATCCCTACATGTATATAAAAATATTTTCAACCCATAGGAATGACCCCCATGGTTGTATCTCCATTTGTGTCCATTTCGTGTCCATTTGGTGGTCATAGGTGTGTCCTTTGTGTTGTGGTTGTGTCCATGTAGAAAAACCCCAAATTTGGACACACTATTTGTTATTGTATGTATGAATGAATTATTACATGTTTAATCTCATATTTTTGTATTGGAGATGTGTTCTATAGTGTCTCATATATATATATTAGTGTAGAGAGTGAGTTCTTGATATATTGTGTTATATACTTGTGTTTCTTTTGTCTCAAACTACCTAAATTCGTCATAATATTTATCCACGTTTTTAGCAGCAATAGCAACTTAGAAATATCATAACTTTTAGCTTAAAATTTTGATTTATCTTCCTTTTTTTTAAAGAACCGTATCGAAGTTAGCTTTCCAAATATATATTTTAATAAGCCAAATTCGTTCTAAAACTTTCTATAAAATTATTTGAGTGTCAGTTGTACGAAAGACGAATGCGTTTCGGTGTTTTTGTGATTCCGAGAGCTTCCGGACACGAAAATGCGATCCGTTTAAAGTTTTGGAAAGCCAACACAAAGATCTATAACATACTTTAATCCTAGAATTTAATGAATGCTTAATTTGTACAGTATTGATTTTAAGTAGAAGATTACTATACGACATATGTATTTTGTGTGTCCTTGTATGTACAAATATGTATGTATGCATGTGTATATATATATATATATATGTGTGTGTGTTAAGAGAATGTAATATAATATAGAGTATGCATAAATGATATAATGTATGAAAGTATATAATGTATTCAAATATGTATGCATAGGTGCATGAATGAATGGATGAAATACAAGCATGTGGGTAATGCAAGGTATTAAAACATGTATGCAAGTATCCATATATAAGTAAGTAACGTAATCAAGTATGAATGTATGCTATATATGAATGCCAACATGATAGGAATGTATGATTCCATATTAGCACTTAGCACCATGTTCATATGTTAAAACCCCCTTCTACATGTTGACAGTAACCCCAAGCATGAATACACATAAAACCTACTTACTGTTATGAGTAAACCTTTTGATGTATAAATAAACCCTTTTGTTATGATTTACATCCACACACACACACATGCTAAATCTATACTTTACATGTTATTTCTTCTATGTGACACAATGAACCCTTGCTAAATGTTATCCTTCTAACATAATACCCTCACACTTGAACACATTGTACTGCTATGTACACATTGCCATATCCATATTCATGTATCACTCACTCCTTGTCTTTATGCACCTTGCTTGTAATAAAAATATATGAATATATATGTAATGTGTGTTTGATAACTTGTGTAGCTTTGTGATTTTGTGTAAGTGTTAGTCTAGGCTTGGATATGCCTAATGAGACTTGTTAATCTTGGTTTAGACCTAGTACTGCCTAGTTAACCTAATTTGACTAGTACGGTTGACCAGAGTTGACCAAGAGTTGACTTTGACCTAGAATGACCTATAATCATGTAGAATGCATAGTAGAACTTTATTTTACCATTTTGGACTTGTTGTGACTTGTGCTGTTCTAAATAGGAGCCAGACACCTGTCACGACCCGCACCCTGTATAGGGGCACGAGAAGTGGGTACGTCCAGCCTACGCCGCAGTGTCAGCGATAGAACGCTGTCCTAGGTTACTATCTAATCAACAACTCACGCAATTATATAATGTACTTGTCAAATCTCAACTCCGAACGGAGGACAAGTATAGATATAATGAAATCTCAATCACAGTCTAAGCACGATAAGATAACATAGAAGTTTATAACTAAAAACTAAATAACAACATTTATAAACTACTAAATAATAATATCTCAAACAAACTCAAATACAAACTCGTCTCCTGCTCCAAGGCAAGTGGGGCAAATGTCCTCAGGGCAATCATCTGTAATATTTTCAACAGGTCCAGTCAGGACAGGAACGAGTACATTTCATCAAGAAATTCCAAGTAAATGACAGAGAACTATAAAGCAGTTATAGACAGTTGTATTGATGAATATGGCAGTTTATGTTCAGGTGATGGTAAGAAAGACAGATAAAGTGCAAGGAAAGTAAATAACTAAACAAGAGAAGAATCATAGCAAAGAAGACTGTAAAATAAGATCTAGCTGAACTAGAGTAACATAATGAGTTCAGATGGTACAATTTAAGTCGATTGTAATCCCAAAGTAAGTCTAATACAAGATGAGTCGAATGTGATTCTAATCATTGTTCTAATAAGGTGATTCGAATAAGGTAATGCGAATAGTGATTCGAATAAGGTGATACGAATAGTGATTCGAATAGTAGTCAAACAATGATTCGAATAAATTCTCCAAGTGTGTTTTAAAATACCGAGTTCGACATGTAAACGGCAGTAGGTAATACGGCACACCACTCACTGATCAGATGAGGGATGGCTATCGTTTGAATATAATTCACAGAGAGATGATTCGAATAGGGGATATATCTACATGTCTAATCAGTATTTCCCTGCCCAGTCTAATACAAATGAATCCGTAATCCAACACATAAGACGAATACAAGTCCAACCAACATATGAAGATACGAATAGGGTGATTCGAATAGTGATTCGTATGGTGATTCGTATGATGATTCGAATAATAGAGGTAAGGCGAGTAAGTATGTGTGTCGCATACATGGATTCAGAAATAATAATACGTGTTTGTAACAGAGAATCACATACAGCTAACTAGAACTGAAGTACAGTAATTGACAAGTAAATAAAAGAACTATCAGAGAATGTACTCGCCTGTTACTCTGAAAAGAGTAATAAAATATCAGATGTCTGCACCGGAGTCACAATGTCCTAAATAGAGCAGTACAGGTTATAATGTGATTAAAATAAGATAATTGAAGTCTACGATGCAATCTACATGATTCTAAGTCAATTCTAGGTCAAAGTCAACTCTAAGTCAACTTTTAGGGTTTGGGCTTCTATCTAGTCAACATTGTCAAAGGTCAACTATCCAATCTAGGTTAAAGAGTCAACCTTGGTATTAGTCAAAATCCTACTTTAAACAATCTCATAACTCTAACCATATACCATACATATATATAGACACATCACCTAAGCATATCACCATACCTTATTCCATATCTCTTACCCTTAATACATATCCACATATATAATGTATCACAAGTACCTATCTCATATATATATATATAGATATAGTATATACAATATGGCTTAGACATGTTAGGGTTTCAAAGGGGCTAGGGCCAAAGTGGACAGGACCTTAACACTACAATCTTAGGATGATTGCTACAACCCCCAACTTATGAACCATAACACATTGCCTATAGCCTAACATATGTGTGTGTGGAGGTTTGTAGTGTCAAGATAGTGTCATGTGACAAGCTTAATTATATAGATGGCTCCCCACTCTAAACTCACATCTACATATATACATATCCTGATATCTAATCCTGAATATACATGAACTACTCTCAAAGCCTATGCCTGTACAAGCCAAGCCAAGGCTGCCTGGCCAATCTTTCCCCACAGAACCAGGGCTGAACCTCATTCTAGTTAAGGCCAACATCACCCTCTATACAAACTCTGGTTTCCTAAGATTTGGATCTCAGGATTTCAGGTAGGGTGTAACTCAGGTTTTTTCTACTAACCATTCTCAGTTTGTGTCAATAGTTCTCAGGTTTTCTATTTAGGTAAATCTCAGTTATCAATATTTGTAAACTGGAAATCTCAGGAATTTAATGATAGGTAATCACTGTTTTACTTCTCAGGCTATTTGCTACCAGTCTTATTTACAGTTAAAGGAGAAAGCAATCTCAGGTTATTTGTATTGGTATTCTCAGGTTCTCAGGAACCTGAGAACAATTGACCTGTCACTCTAACAGTTAACACACTGACCAACCTATTCTCAGTTTAATAACTAAACCCTTCACATAGTACCCCACTTGTTACTCACACCTACATATACAAACCAATTCAAATCACAGAGCAACAATGCCCACACAAGTGTCCATTTCATTCTCATTTCTCAGATTTTTGAAGTGTGTGTGTGGGGGTTTGTAGAGTTTCAAACAGTGTGTGTGGCATGGCAAAACATGTGAGCTATCTCTCAGGTTTTTGTTAAACATTCCAATCCCAGGTTCCAGTCCAATGTGTCATGATAGTGCATTGATTCACAGGTTTATGTAGATATAAGTGTGTGTGTTTCTAGGGTTGAATCCAGTGTATACAACCTCAGGTTTTACTGAAGTTCTCAGGAATCATAAAATGTGTCTAATGTGTGACAGTGTTCAGTTATTCAATGCTTAAATACAAACCAACTCATATCAGTTAACTACCAAAACCCAATCCAAGACTGAACCAAGCCCCTAGGACTGCAACTCTATTACTCAGGCATAAACATACATGTAGGCATTATAAAAAATATCAATTTACATTATCTAACATTTTAATTATCAATTAAACTGTGAAACTGAACACAGTATCAGTAAATTGGGAATACTGAAATTCAGACAACGGAAATATGATATAAATATAATTTAATGGTTGGTATCGTGTCGTATACATGGCAAGGTGTCATACAGGTTGTATTGTGTCCAGACAATAGGACACGAAGTGTCCAGATATCAAAACACTCAAAATAACACACACAGACCCAGTTGTACGTGACAGCGTCGTGCAGACATGTCGATGCTTCGTGGACACGACACAGCTCACATGGAGCCACGTGTTCATGTCCACATGTAGCCCAAGTATAGGGCTACACGTTCGACACCCTGACACGTCACCACGACGTGTCCAGGGTCGACACGAAGCCCGTGTCAAAACATGAACTGTACTGCATGCAGTTCAGTGTAAAACCCGTGCACGTCCAATTACGTGTCCGACACGACACGACCTATCATGAAACTCGAAGGGGGGTCTGTCAGTGATGGCCCCCTCCTCTGTGTCAATTTTCATGTGTCCACGTGTCCTACACAGAGAGAATTTTGGGTCGAGTAGCAGGACAGCCGCACGCGACATCGTACTGCGTGTCCGTGTCGATTTTCGATACAAAAATAGCACGGATTCGTGCTCAGAGTTAGGGTTCCTAGATCTACACCTATAGGGCTAGAATATTGTGCAATTTGTTTTCAAAAATATTAACATTTAATTGACAGTGGCAAATCATCAAACACTTGATTTAAAACCTAGATACGTGTCCGATACGGACACCAAACCCAATCTATTTCCTACCAAACATAGCCTATAGGTCCCTGGTACCTAGATGCATGCAACCATGAAGAGAAATCACAATATTAGTAGGTTTAGAGGCATTTTACCTATTGAGTGAAAACTCAATGAAAAGCCTAGAATAGGGGTAGTTGTCCTCTTCACTTGGGGGTGCCAAATGCTTGTGTAACCTTGCTAGCTAGCTTCCCTTAGCATCCTCAATAGTAGGGGATTCCAATGCAAGAAATTTGGCTCAATTTGGAGTTGATTTGGATATTTTGGGAGAAGTTTAGGGAAAAACACAAAAGAGGCAATTAAAATGAATTAAAAATGGTGCAAATGATTAATGTGTTACATTTATAGAGGGGGAGAATGTGTGATGGCTGTTGAAAGCATTAGGGTTAGGGTTTAGGATGAGTGGCCAAGGTTTCTCCAACAAATTCTAGGCAATCTAATGGCTCACAATTAAAGCAACATCCTTTAACCTTTAGCCTAAAATATCTTTCAAACAAATATCTAGATATTACACTAATGTAATTACTTAATGAAACTCTCTAACATAGTCTCTAGGGTCATGATTAACAATCTAGATTAGGCTAACTTCTAGGTCAAGTCTCAACAATTTAACTAACACATATTTAATTAATATAATTCATAATTTCACAACATTGTCAAAATGACCAAAATACCCCTAGGCTTAGAAATAGAAATTTGAAATTCTAAACACATGATTCGGTCTCCTTGGTCATGATTAGTCTTCTAGGTCATGTATGACTAAGGTTACACTAGCAAAACACCAATTTCACATTTCACTCAATTAAATAGTTTTAAAAATAACTAAAAATTACTAAAAATTATATCATGACTTAAATATCATTATTAAATGATTTAAAATACAAAATTTCAAAATTACCCTCATTTGGAAAAACTGGGTGTTACAAGTCTACCCCCCTTAGAAGAATTTCGTCCTTGAAATTAAGATGATCGTACTCCTGCTAGGTCAAACCCCCAAATCAAACAAGGTCAGATAATATACAAAACTCTGTCCTACTGGTCGTGATTCCACCGTCACGAATAGGGTAACTACGCTATCTAACATATCACAATTATATCCTGGCAGGTACTAATGGAAATCACACACGAAAGTGGGGAGGAAGAACAAGATGGTCAAACCTGCTAACCCGTCACCTGCAGCGTCAGTCTCCTCGACTGCCATAGCAAAAGCTCCACCCCTCTGGGCATGGTGCTGCGCTACAGGTGGCCTAGCTCTCTCTCTCTCTGACCCGGTGCTCCATCAAATACGGGTACAGTAGGGCAATCCCTGACCTGATGAGCAGCGGATCCACAGAACAGACAAACCTTCTGCCTCCTATAACAAGTCTCCCAACCGTGCCCTGCCCTCTTACAGTAAGCACAAGTCTGCACCTTACGGTCCTGTCCTCTAGGCTGATGCTGCGCCTGCTGAAACTGTACGTGAGGCCTCTTGGCCCGGCCTCCGCTGCTGCTGCCCCCAACTGGGTCTCGCCCCCTCTTGAGCCTAAGCTCAAGGTCATCCTCAGCCAATAAGGCTCCCGTCAAAATCTCCTCAAAAGGGGCATCCCTGTTGCCCTTGGTCAAGGACTTGACTTCCTTGACCAGACCCTTCCGGAACCTCTGGGCCTTCGCCGTCTCGCTCAAGCCCTCTACGAATCTGCCGAGGCGGCCGAAATCCCCAGCGTACTCCTCTACGGACAGGCTCCCCTGAACTAAGCTTTTGAACTGCGACTCCAAGGCTCGGAGCGCTGAATCTGGGAAGAACCTCTTCTTGAAGAAGCCCTTGAACTCATCCCAGGTCTGTCCAGCTACCCCCACTCTGGGGTCGGACTGATACCAGGTGCGAGCAAGATCTCGCATCCGGCTAGCTGCTGCCTCTATCTGGAGATCTGCCGGTATCCGGGCCAGGCGAAAGATCTCCTCAATATGCTCGATCCACTCGTCGGCATATAAAATCCCCTCTGTCCCCAGGAAGTCTCTGGGGCTCATCTTCTGGAACTGCTCTATCCCCGATGTCCTCGGCTGCTGGATCACTGGTCGAGCTGCGACTGTCGTAAGGACCAACTCCATGCCCCTGTCCTGTCGGGCCTGCTGTCGGTCCATAAACTGCTGGAAGTAGGCAAACATCTGTGCCGCATCCACGTGTCCTGTAGGCGGCGGCTGCTGGAACTACATCTCTGGGATGACTGGGTCCTGCCCCCGAGCTGTTGGAGGCATACCCCTTGCTGCTGCTGCTGCTGAAGTCTCAATATAAATTGAGGTGGCAGGAGCTGCAGCCTCCTGACCCTGCTGATCTGGCTGAGAGGTGGCAGTCCCCTCTACAACAACTGCTGCACCAGAGTGATGTGATCGTGTCTCCACCATCCTGAAGACAGATCGAACAAAGAAGTCAATACTGAGCAGGAATCGATATATCAAAGGAAGACAGTTTATTTCAAAGAAGGCAAATCATTACGATATGTAGATGGCATGATTTAAAGCAGAATTTTCCTAACTGTGATTGAGTACCTCTCCGTTTAAACCTATCTCTCAAATCCTATCGCAGGCTGTAGTGATACTCTAGTTCGAATACCACTACATAAACTCGACCTGCATAGGCCACCACTAAAAACGTGTCACGACCCGCACCCTGTATAGGGGCACGAGAAGTGGGTACGTCCAGCCTACGCCGCAGTGTCGGCGATAGAACGCTGTCCTAGGTTACTATCTAATCAACAACTCACGCAATTATATAATGTACTTGTCAAATCTCAACTCCGAACGGAGGACAAGTATAGATATAATGAAATTTCAATCACAGTCTAAGCACGATAAGATAACACAGAAGTTTATAACTAAAAACTAAATAACAACATTTATAAACTACTAAATAATAATATCTCAAACAAACTCAAATACAAACTCGTATCTCAAGTTATTACAATTCAAGTTCTAAAACATGAAAAACTAAACCAAGTCTACTAGCTAGTCTCCTGATCACTCCTGAGTGTCGGGGCCAAAGGTAGCTAAGCCGTCTCCTACTCCAAGGCAAGTGGGGAAAATGTCCTCAGGGCAATCATCTGTAATATTTTCAACAGGTCCAGTCAGGACAGGAACGAGTACATTTCATCAAGAAAATACAAGTAAATGACAGAGAACTATAAAGCAGTTATAAACAGTTGTATTGATGAATATGGCAGTTTATGTTCAGGTGATGGTAAGAAAGACAGATAAAGTGCAAGGAAAGTAAATAACTAAAAAGAGAAGAATCATAGCAAAGAAGACTGTAAAATAAGATCTAGCTGAACTAGAGTAACATAATGAGTTCAGATGGTACAATTTAAGTCGATTGTAATCCCAAAGTGAGTCTAATACAAAATGAGTCGAATGTGATTCTAATCATTGTTCTAATAAGGTGATTCGAATAAGGTGATTCGAATAGTGATTCGAATAAGGTGATACGAATAGTGATTCGAATAGTAGTCAAACAATGATTCGAATAAATTCTCCAAGTGTGTTTTAAAATATTGAGTTCGACATGTAAACGGCTGTAGGTAATACGGCACACCACTCACTGATCAGATAAGGGATGGCTATCGTTCGAATATAATTCACAGAGGGGTGATTCGAATAGGGGGATATGTCTACATGTCTAATCTGTATTTCCCTGCCCAGTCTAATACAAATGAATCCGTAATCCAACACATAAGACGAATACAAGTCCAACCAACATATGAAGATACGAATAGGGTAATTCGAATAGTAATTCGTATGGTGATTCGTATGATGATTCGAATAATAGAGGTAAGACGAGTAAGTATGTGTGTCGCATACATGGATTCAGAAATAATAATACGTGTTTGTAATAGAGAATCACATACAGCTAACTAGAACTGAAGTACAGTAATTGACAAGTAAATGAAAGAACTATCAGAGAATGTACTCGCTTGTTACTCTGAAAAGAGTAATAAAATATCAGATGTCTGTACCGGAGTCACAAAGTCCTAAATAGAGCAGTACAGGTTATAATATGATTAAAATAAGATAATTGAAGTCTACGATGCAATCTACATGATTCTAAGTCAATTCTAGGTCAAAGTCAACTCTAAGTCAACTTTTAGGGTTTGGGCTTCTATCTAGTCAACATTGTCAAAGGTCAACTATCCAATCTAGGTTAAAGAGTCAACCTTGGTATTAGTCAAAATCCTACTTTAAATAATCTCATAACTCTAACCATATACCACACATATATATAGACACATCACCTAAGCATATCACCATACCTTATCCCATATCTCTTATCCTTAATACATATCCACATATATAATGTATCACAAGTACCTATCTCACATATATATATAGATATAGTATATATAATATGGCTTAGACTTGTTAGGGTTTCAAAGGGGCTAGGGCCAAAGTGGACAGGACCTTAACCCTACAATCTTAGGATGATTGCTACAACCCCCAACTTATGAACCATAACACATTGCCTATAGCCTAACATATGTGTGTGTGGAGGTTTGTAGTGTCAAGATAGTGTCATGTGACAGGCTTAATTATATAGATGGCTCCCCACTCTAAACTCACATCTACATATATACATATCCTGATATCTAATCCTGAATATACATGAACTACTCTCAAAGCCTATGCCTGTACAAGCCAAGCCAAGGCTGTCTGGCCAATCTTTCCCCACAGAACCAGGACTGAACCTCATTCTAGTTAAGGCCAACATCACCCTCTATACAAACTCTGGTTTCCTAAGATTTGGATCTCAGGATTTCAGGTAGGGTGTAACTCAGGTTTTTTCTACTAACCATTCTCAGTTTGTGTCAATAGTTCTCAGGTTTTCTATTTAGGTAAATCTCAGTTATCAAAATTTGTAAACTAGAAATCTCAGGAATTTAATGATAGGTAATCACTGTTTCACTTCTCAGGCTATTTGCTACCAGTCTTATTTACAGTTAAAGGAGAAAGCAATCCCAGGTTATTTGCATTGGTATTCTCAGGTTCTCAGGAACCTGAGAACAATTGACCTGTCACTCTAACAGTTAACACACTGACCAACCTATTCTCAGTTTAATAACTAAACCCTTCACATAGTACCCCACTTGTTACTCACACCTACATATCCAAACCAATTCAAATCACAGAGCAACAGTGCCCACATAAGTGTCCATTTCATTCTCATTTCTCAGATATGTGTAGGGGTTTGTAGAGTTTCAAATAATGTGTGTGGCATGGCAAAACATGTGAGCTATCTCTCAGGTTTTTGTTAAACATTCCAATCCCAGGTTCCAGTCCAATGTGTCAAGATAGTGCATGGATTCACAGGTTTATGTAGATATGAGTGTGTGTGTTTCTAGGGTTGAATCCAGTGTATACAACCTCAAGTTTTACTAAAGTTCTCAGGAATCCTGAAATGTGTCTAATGTGTGACAGTGTTCAGTTATTCAATGCTTAAATACAAACCAACTCATATCAGTTAACTACCAAAACCCAATCCAAGACTGAACCAAGCCCCTAGGACTGCAACTCTATTACTCAGGCATAAACATACATGTAGGCATTATAAAAAGGATATCAATTTATATTATCTAACATTTTAATTATTAATTAAACTGTAAAACTAAACACAGTATCAGTAAATTAGGAATACTGAAATTCAGACATCGAAAATATGATATAAATACAATTTAATGGTTGGTATCGTGTCGTATACATGGCAAGGTGTCATAAAGGTTGTATTGTGTCCAGACAATAGGACACAAAGTGTCCAGATATCAAAACACTCAAAATAACACACACAGACCCAGTTGTACGTGACAGCGTCGTGCAGACATGTCGATGCTTCGTGGACACGACACAGCTCACATGGAGCCACGTGTTCGTGTCCACATGTAGCCCAAGTATAGGGCTACACGTTCGACACCCTGACACGTCACCACGACGTGTCCAGGGGCGACACGAAGCCCGTGTCAGAACACGAACTGTACTGCGTGCAGTTCAGTATAAAACCCGTGTACGTCCAATTACGTGTTCGACACGACACGACCTATCATGAAACTCGAGGGGGGGTCTGTCAGTGATGGCCCCCTCCTCTGTGTCAATTTTCATGTGTCTACGTGTCCTACACAGAGAGAATTTTGGGTCGGGTAGCAGGACAGCCGTACGCGGCGTCGTGTTGCGTGTCCGTATCGATTTTTGACACAAAAATAGCACGGATTCGTGCTCAGAGTTAGGGTTCCTAGATCTACACCTATAGGGCTAGAATATTGTGTAATTTGTTTTCAAAAATATTAACATTTAATTGACAGTGGCAAATCATCAAACACTTGATTTAAAACCTAGATACGTGTCCGATACGGACACCAAACCCAATCTATTTTCTACCAAACTTAGCATATAGGTCCCTGGTTCCTAGATGCATGCAACCATAAAGAGAAATCACAATATTAGTAGGTTTAGCGGCATTTTACCTATTGAGTGAAAACTCAATGAAAAGCCTAGAATAGGGGTGGTTGTCCTCTTCACTTGGGGGTGCCAAATGCTTGTGTAACCTTGCTAGCTAGCTTCCCTTAGCATCCTCAACAGTAGGAGATTCCAATGCAAGAAATTTGGCTCAATTTGGAGTTGATTTGGATATTTGGGGAGAAGTTTAGGGAAGAACACAAAAGAGGCAATTAAAATGAATTAAAAATGGTGCAAATGATTAATGTGTTGCATTTATAGAGGGGGAGAATGTGTGATGGCTGTTGAAAACATTAGGGTTAGGGATTAGGATGAGTGGCTAAGGTTTCTCCAACAAATTCTAGGCAATCTAATGGCTCACAATTAAAGCAACATCCTTTAACCTTTAGCCTAAAATATCTTTCTAACAAATATCTAGATATTACACTAATGTAATTACTTAATGAAACTCTCTAACTTAGTCTCTAGGGTCATGATTAACAATCTAGATTAGGCTAACTTCTAGGTCAAGTCTCAACAATTTAACTAACACATATTTAATTAATATAATTCACAATTTCACAACATTGTCAAAATGACCAAAATACCCCTAGGCTTAGAAATAGAAATTTAAAATTCTAAACACATGATTAGATCTCCTTGGTCATGATTAGTCTTCTAGGTCATGTATGACTAAGGTTACACTAGCAAAACACCAATTTCATATTTCACTCAATTAAATAGTTTTAAAAATAACTAAAAATCACTAAAAATCGTATCATGACTTAAATATCATTATTAAATGATTTAAAATACAAAAGTTCAAAATTACCCTCATTTGAAAAAACTGGGTGTTATAACACCTCTCCTCGGACAGTACATTTCCTTTGGACATTCAGATAGCAGGCGAGTACATTCTTTGATAGTTCTCTCATTTACTTGTCAATTACTGTACTTCAGTTCTAGTTAGCTGTATGTAATTCTCTGTTACAAATACGTATTTTTATTTCTGAATCCATGTATACGACACACATACTTACTCATCTTACCTCTATTATTCGAATCACCATACGAATCACTATTCGAACCACCTATTCGTATCTTCATATACTGGTTGGACTTTTATTCGATTGAATTGTTGGATTTTGGATTCATTTGTATTAGATGGGCGGAGAAATACTTGATTAGACAAGTGAACATTCCCACTATTCGAACCATCCCCTATGAATGATATTCGAACGATAGCCATCTCTCACCTGATCAGTACATGATGTGCCGAATTTACCCATAGCCGTTTACATGTCTATCTAAGTATTTTAAAACACACTTGGAGAATTTATTCGAATCATTGTTAGATCATCATGTGAATCACTATTCGTATTACCTTATTTATATTACCTTATTCGATTCACCTTATTAGAACAATGATTAGAATCACATTCGACTCTTCTTGTATTAGACTCACATTGGGATTACACTCGACTTATATTGTACTGTCTGAACTCATCATGTTACTCTAGTTCAGCTAGATCTTATTTTACAGTCTTCATTGCTATGCTTCTCCTCTTGTTTAGTTAGCTTACTTTCATTGTACCTTAACTACTTCGCTACATCACTACCAGTATAAAACTGCCATATTCATCAATATAACTGTCTATAACTGCTTTATAGTTCTCTGTCATTTACTTGGGATTTTTTGATGAATTGTACTCGTTTCCGTCCTGACTGGACCTATTGATAAATTTTACAGATAGCTTGGAGGTTATTGCTAGCCTAGAGGAGACACAGTAGAGGTCGGAGTAGATAGCTAGAGTTTTTCCTTTATTTTCAGTTGTCTTGAGTTGTATTATGGATTACTGTATTTGAGCTTTGAGATATATTTTTGGATTTGTGTATCTTAGACACTTAGACTTCTATCTGCTGTATCTCTTTTGGATTTTATGTTTTGTCTATTTTCCATTATGCTCTACCTTAGATGTGATTGAGTTTACATTCTGCTATGTCACCCCCATTCGGGGAGTATAAACTGTTTAGCCTTATGCTGTTAGATGCATGAGACCTAGGACAGCGTTCTACCGCCGCTGCGGCGTAGTCTGGACGTACCCACTTCTCGTGCCATTTTTCTAGGGTGCGGGTCGTGACACATTTTTAGTGGTGGCCCATACAGGTCGAGTTTGTGTAGTGGTATTCGAACTAGAGAACTACTACAGCCTGCAGTAGAATTAGGACATATTTTTGAAGGTACTCAATTACAGTTAGGATTTCTTGAGAGATTCCTGAGACGACCCTTAAGAATCTTATTTTAACTTCGACTTGAAAAACTCTTCTTCCCTTAATTTGGTTTATCTTTACTTTCTGTTGTTGAACTTGATTTTGATGATGATTATGGAGTTTTGAATCTTGATGTTAGTTGTTGCATCCGAGTTTGTATTTATATGATATGATGGATTATTGTTCAGTTTTGAATCTTGATGTTCGTTGATAAATTTGATTTTTGGGTATCCATTGTTGATTTAATTTAATTTTTTTCAAGATGAAATCATATGGGCTAGGTCATCTAAGTTATGGAATCTAGTCTTCTACAGTCACATTAGCCAGCATGGTGAGGACATATAGTCTGATTTTGGATATATTTCTCGGGTGTGGGAATTTAAGGTTTTCGCAGCCAAGCTAGCGGCATCGCAAAAATTTTAAATACCATGATTCTAGAGGTATGTGCCTAAGTCGAGGACTCTATGATTATCGTAGCCTTGCTTACTAGTATGACGAGGATTTAGAGTACCATGACTTTGGATAGACGCATATGGTTATCAGATTGTAACTTAAATATTTTTTAACATGTTTTCTCTACTTTTGTTCCAGTCCTTCAAAAAAAAATTATTATTTGTTTGTTTTGTTTTGCTTCTCATTATTTAACTTAGGAGTAGGTTTAGTTGTTTTTATAAACTCTTGTGTAACTTCTTGCTATGAGTTTCTTCTTAATACAATGAACCGATGATTTTGCTAGACCTTATCTTGTAATTGATATTATAGTTCTGGGTTTCAAAATGGTTCCTTCTTTAAACAGATAAGCAAAACAGATTTTATCGTTATTACTTTCTTGCTATTATTATTGTATTAAATAATAATAATAATAAAATTGTCTTGATTACGTCAATCACCTACTTTGCAATCTTGGTAGGAATCTAAATGTTGGTCTTGATGTAGAATTTGATTTTATATTGGGACATGAGAATATATATATAGTGGACACAGAATCTTTGTCTGACACGTATGCATGCTACACTTTGATTTCCAACCTATCTAGATACATATTAATATGTTGATGATGTTTAAAATTTTAAAACCCCAATATTTCTGATACAGTACAGTAACAGAGACTGATTCTCTATATTTCCAGTTAAAATTTATAATTTAAATATAAATTTCATGTTATTAGTTATGTTTACATCACTGCACATGTATGTTATACAAAGGGTTTCAATTCAAAAAAAATTGGTTGAGTTTTGTGTTTGAATTTGTCAAATCTAAGACTATGTGCATATTAACCCTTAATACTGGATTCCAAATGTTTAGTTCAATTGCTGTTTTATTTTTTTTTAAAAATGTAATATTTTGGAGCTATGTACATTGTTGTATGTAGGGATATGATGTTAGGTTTATACTCTTACATGTTAGGTTATGATAAACATTGTGTTGGTTAATATTATACTGGTTTAAATGTTAGCTTATTTCAGATTTTTGTATGTAAATGCTGAACTAAAATTGGGTCTAACCTTTCATTACTAAAGCTATAACCCTGTATAGTGACACCCACACTCTAACATAGTATACACTGCCATGTAACCTAACCATTCCTCTTTATGTTATGTTCATATATCTATATAGATATATATAGAGTTTATGCATACATATTATAATGTATATAGATACATAACTAAATTTCTACCTCTTTATATATACATATATACATGGTTAGCCATGCATGTTATGAGCAAATGAGTTGTGTATTGTAGATTGTTTAACGAATATGTCATGTTAGTGTAACTTGATAGTTATTGTTTGAAACCCAAATCCTCCTATGCACTTTCATGTATATTTCACATACACACACGCCTATTATCTAACCATATGAACATGTCCACATACACCCATGCACACACGAACTACATAACTTGTACATAATGCTAGCTTTTCCCTCTCTAACGCTATATATATAAATATATTGTGATTGGATTTCCATGCAATTGGCTTTCATTCTTTAACTTTTGATTTTGATTTTCTTGAATAGTACCCCTTATTAGATAAATGGTAGTTAACTTTATTTTATTTTGATAAGTACCAGTTTTCATATAGGATGGTAGACTGCCTTACAGTCTTGATGATTGTTATTTCTGTATCTTTTCTAGTTTAGCACCCTAAATTGCTTGTGTGTTTTGATACCCTATGACCCTTTTGGTTTAGCATGACTAGTATACCTAGATGAGACTTTCACTACCACCGTATGCCATGACCCTGTATGTCATCCTTTTAAATCGTATGATTGTTTAAGTTCTGAGACTTTGATTGTGGGGGGGTTTGACCTAGAAGGAGTATGAACATTTTAATTTCGAGGACGAAATTTTTCTAAGGTGGGTAGACTTGTAACACCCAATTTTCTAAAATAAGGGTAATTTTGAAATTTGTAATTTTAATCATTTATTGATTTGACATTTAAATCATGATATAATTTTTGGTAATTTTTAAATCATTTTAAAACTATTTAAAATCTTGACTTGTGATTTTGATATTTTGCTAGTGAAACCCTAGAGACTGTTTGACCTAGAGCCTAACCATGTGATTAGGATGTTTTAATGTCATTTCTGGCCTAAAGATATTTTGCATTTGACCTCTTTGAATTATTTTGATATTTATTGCGTTGGTGATTGTTGATTTTGACCTTTGATAGGTGTGATTTTGTGATGGTTTTGTGTCCGTAGCGGACACGTATCAGTTTTTATTTACAAATATTTGATGTGCCTCAAAGAGATTTTTTTATTGCTGAATTTTTTTTGAAAAGTAGTTGAATGAGATTGTTTTCTGTATGTGTTTTCTGTGATTGCTTTGTTTTAATTTCGAGGACAAATTTTTTTTAAGGTGGATAGATTTGTCACCCCCAGTTTTCAAAAACAGGGGTATTTTTGTTATTTTACATTTTTGAATATTTTTGAAATTTATTTTATTATTTATGATATTATTTTGGGGTTGAAATTTATTTTATTATTTATGATATTGTTTTGGGGTTATTTGAGTCGGGTTCGAATTTCAACTCAATCCGACTTGAAACGGGGACCCGGGGGGTAGTTTGACTCTAATGGGACCCACACACTAGTTAGGCATGGCCCACATAATATTAATCTTATTCCACATGATATTAATTTTAGTTAGTAGTTAGACAAATTACTTATGGATAGGTTTAGTTTAATTAGAGACTTAAAACTAGACTAAATTGACCTCAACCATTAACCCATTCCTAATTTAAATCAAATAGATTAGTGGGGGGCATTTTGGACATTCAAATAGGGGACACCTCATCCTTTTCGGGCAGCCACCTATGGGGGGGATAAGGAGTGAGTCACTCCTTCATTCATTTGTTTTTATCCACTTTCTCTCTCTTGTTCTTCCCCAAATTAATTTAGAGATGAAGCTCCATTGATTTCATCTCCAAATCAACCCTTTCTTCCACCAAATCTTCTTCATTTCTCCTCTACTTCATGGTTAGAGGGTGCTAGCCAAGTTTGGTAGGATTCGGAGCTCGTTCGTGTCCTTTTAGAATCTCTACGTGTCGGTGTCGTGTCGGAAGGATTTTCTTTTGAATCTCTCTCCCGGAAGGTATAATCTCTCCTCTAATCCATTCCTACATGCATTTAAAAATATTTTGAACCCATAGGAATAACTCCTATGGTTGTATCTCCATTTGTGTCCATTTCGTGTCCATTTGGAGGTCATAAGAGTGTCATTTGTGTTGTGGTTGTGTCCATATGAGAAAACCCCAAATTTGGACACACTATGTGTTGTTGTATGTATGAATGAATTATTACATGTTTAATCTCATATTTTTGTATTGGAGATGTGTTCTATAGTGTCTCATATATATATATTAGTGTAGAGAGTGAGTTCTTGATATATTGTGTTATATACTTGTGTTTCTTTTGTCTCAAACTACCTAAATTCGTCATAATATTTATCCACGTTTTTAGCAGCAATAGCAACTTAGAAATGTCATAACTTTTAGCTTAAAATTCTGATTTATCTCCCTTTTTTTTAAAGAACCGTATCGAAGTTAGATTTCCAAATATATATTTTAATAAGCCAAATTCGTTCTAAAACTTTCTATAAAATTATTTGAGTGTCAGTTGTACGAAAGACGAATGCGTTTCGGTATTTTTATGATTCCGGGAGCTTCCGGACACGAAAATGCGATCCGTTTAAAGTGGAAAGCCAACACAAAGATCTATAACATACTTTTATCCTAGAATTTAATGAATGCTTAATTTGTACAGTATTGATTTTAAGTAGAAGATTACTATACGACATATGTATTTTGTGTATCCTTGTATGTACAAATATGTATGTATGCATGTGTATATATATATATATATATATATATATATATATATATATATATATGTGTGTGTGTGTGTGTGTGTGTGTGTGTGTATTAAGAGAATGTAATATAATATAGAGTATGCATAAATGATATAATGTATGAAAGTATATAATGTATTCAAATATGTATGCATAGGTGCATGAATGAATGGATGAAATACAAGCATGTGGGTAATGTAATGTATTGAAACATGTATGAAAGTATCCATATGTAAGTAAGTAACGTAATCAAGTATGAATGTATGCTATATATGAATGCCAACATAATGGGAATGTATGATGCCATATTAGCACTTAGCACCATGTTCATATGTTAAAACCCCATTCTACATGTTGACAGTAACCCCAAGCATGAATACACATAAAACCTACTTACTGTTATGAGTAAATCCTTTGATGTACAAATAAACCCTTTTGTTATGATTAACAACCACACACACACACATGCTAAATCTATGCTTTACATGTTATTTCTTCTATGTGACACAATGAATCCTTGCTAAATGTTATCCTTCTAACATAATACCCTCACACTTGAACACATTGTACTGCTATGTACACATTGCCATATCCATATTCATGTATCACTCACTCCTTGACTTTATGCACCTTGCTTGTAATAAGAATATATGAATATATATGTAATGTGTGTTTGATAACTTGTGTAGCTTTATGATTTTGTGTGAGTGTTAGTCTAGGCTTGGTTAGGCCTAATGAGACTTGTTAGTCTAGGTTTAGACCTAGTACTGCCTAGTTAACCTAATTTGACTAGTACGGTTGACCAGAGTTGACCAAGAGTTGACTTTGACCTAGAATGACCTATAATTATGTAGAATGCATAGTAGAGCTTTATTTTACCATTTTGGACTTGTTGTGACTTGTGCTGTTCTAAATAGGAGCCAGACACCTCTCCTCGGACAGTACATTTCCTTTGGACATTCAGATAGCAGGCGAATACATTCTCTGATAGTTCTTTTATTTACTTATCAATTACTGTACTTCATTTCTAGTTAGCTATATGTGATTCTCTGTTACAAACACATATTTTTATTTCTGAATCCATGTATACGACACACATACTTACTCATCTTACCTCTAATATTCGAATCACCATACGAACCACCTATTCGTATCTTCATATGCTGGTTGGACTTTTATTCGATTGATGTGTCGGATTTTGGATTCATTTGTATTAGATGGGCGGGAAAATACTTGATTAGACATGTGAACATTCCCACTATTTGAACCACCCCCTGTGAATGATATTCGAACGATAGCCATCTCTCTCCTGATCAGTGCGTGATGTGCCGGATTTACCCATAGTCGTTTACATGTCTATCTAAGTATTTTAAAACACACTTGGAGAATTTTTCGAATCATTGTTAGATCATCATGTGAATCACTATTCGTATTACCTTATTCGTATCACCTTATTTGATTCACCTTATTAGAACAATGATTAGAATCACATTCGACTCTTCTTGTATTAGACTCACATTAGGATTACACTGGACTTATATTGTACTATCTGAACTCATCATGTTACTCTAGTTCAGCTAGATCATATTTTACAGTCTTCATTGCTATGCTTCTCCTCTTGTTTAGTTACCTTACTTTTATTGTACCTTAACTGCTTCTCTATATCACTACCTGTATAAAACTGCCATATTCATCAATATAACTGTCTATAACTGCTTTATAGTTCTCTGTCATTTACTTGGGATTTCTTGATGAATTGTACTCGTTTTCATCCTGACTGGACCTGTTGATAAATTTTACAGATAGCTTGGAGGTTATTGCTAGCCTAGAGGAGACATAGTAGAGGTCGGAGTAGATAGCTAGAGTTTCTCCTTTATTTTCAGTTGTCTTGAGTTGTATTATGGATTACTGTATTTGAGCTTTGAGATATATTTCTGGGTTTGTGTATCTTAGACACTTAGACTTCTATCTGTTGTATCTCTTTTGGATTTCATGTTTTATCTATTTTCCATTATGCTCTACCTTAGATGTGATTGAGTTTACATTCTGCTATGTCACCCCCATTCGGGGAGTATAAACTGTTTAGCCTTATACTGTTAGATGCATGAGACCTAGGACAGCGTTCTACCGCCGACACTGCGGCGTAGGCTGGACGTACCCACTTCTCGTGCCCTTATTCTAGGGTGCGGGTCGTGACAATCATGTATTCCTCGCTCTCATGTTATTCATGTTTCTCATGTGCTTCATGTACGTTCACGTACGCTCGTGTACTCTCATGTGCTCTCATGTTTGGACATGTTTCTCATGTACTTTATGTGTAACCTATACTTCATGTGCACTTATTTACGAGCCCTTATGTAAACTTCACATGCACCTATTTATGGGCCTTCATGTGAAATTCATGTGCACTCATTTATGAAACCTCGTGCATACTTCATGTGCACCCATTTATGGGCCTTCATGTGAAATTCATGTGAACTCATTTATGAGCCCTTATGTATACTTCATGTGCAACCATTTATGGGCCTTCATGTGAAATTCATGTGCACTCATTTATGAGCCCTTATGTATACTTTTATGTGCACCCATCTATGGGCTTTCATGTGAAAATCATATGCGTAACATAACTTGTCTGGATCCTTGTGTATTGATTGGGGGTATGGGAGAGTATAAATAGTCATGTGAACAATTCCAAAGTAGTATAACCATGTGAGCCTCTTTAGTATATTCATGTGCAAATCCAGCCTTTCACATGTCGACTTTGTATTCTACATCACTAGTCACTGATAGTTCTATCTTATAGTAGATACTTCTATTACAGCTCTCTCTATTTACATTATGTACATTATTTCAGTTTTCATGTATCGTACTCTTTTGTATGTCTATATTTCCTAACCTGCTATGATCTGTGTGAGATATATTGTGCTCGCTCCGGTCCTGACTGGACCTATTGAAAATATTACAGATGATACCGAGGACTTATGCCCAACCTACTATAGAGCCCATCTAGACGACACCTGTGAGTTGGACCCACAGGAGGATCTAGCTCTAGCTGAGGACGTCTTCCATACTGCTTAGACTAGATTACCTAGGCTTTATCTTATTTCTTATGTCATTTGTATTGACTTTAGAGTTGTATTATTTTCTGGATGTTGTGTCGTTTAAACACTTAGACTTTCTCTTATAATTGTACATCAGTTTGAGGATATCATATTTATCATATCGTATTATTTTCATCTCTAGATATGTGATTGAGTTGTACCTTATGTGCTTCGTCCTCCGTTCGGAGAGTATACCATATTGTATTTAGTTTGTGATAGTGACCTAGGACAGCATTTTACCGTCGACACTGCGGCGTAGGCTGGACGTACCCACTTCTCGTGTCCCTACACTGGGTGCGAGTCATGACACATTGGAGTCCAAACAGCACGTGCCCTATTCTTGGCAGCAGCAGTGGTAGCGCGCTTGGTACCCCCTCCACCAATCATGGTTTCGTAGGCAGTTTGGTCGACTTTCATGACAAAAGTCTTCTGCATTGTGCCGACCGATGCAACATCGCATTGAGTTGTCACTTTCTCGTTGAAGGAGAAAGTCGTCCCTAGCAGAGTCGCCATTTTGTTTGCAAAAGCAAAAATTGTTTGATTATAAACTAAGAAGAGTGTGTAAAAAAGTACAAGTTATTTTCTGGAGAAGTACAACTATAGGAATTTGATCTAGAGACGATCTTTTTATTCCTTGAACGATGCAATATCGAAGAAGAAAGCCTTTGGAGAGTGCTACAACAAGTGCTTAGGAGATTATGATCATTAATGATACTTTGAAAGTGATTTAGAACTCTATTTATAGAGTTTAGAGATAAATGTTAAGTAGTTATCCTGATTGGCGCACACTACATTTGGCGCGCCATTCATCCAATCATACAAATGGTTAGTTTAACTGCTTGGACTTATGGCATCTCTCTGTGTGCAATAAAGTGGGTGGCAGATTGCTTTTGATGTGGGCCTGATGTTGTTCTGCATTGGTTAAGGTAAGTGCACATATCAAGGTTCTATGCCACCAAGCTGTCTGTCTGAGACACCCTCAGTTTTCCCTGTTTAGTTCTTGAAATACGCAAAGTAGGAAGATCCTGGCTCTGGCTTGATTGGAGCTGGCCATAAGGAGTAGGCAGGATGCCCTGTTGTTCTGTTCATATTATTCCAGCACGTTTGGTACGACACAGATGAGCAGCAAGAAATGGACTTCGAGCAGAATCTAGCTTCTTAGCATTGATTTGATTGTCTATGCCAAGAGAAATAGACTTTCTACTCAGAAGCATTCTCGCATTGATTGGCACAGATCAGATGCATTTTCTACCGAGTCCAGGACTGGGGAAGGATAAAGAGAGACCATAAGGCGCTTTCCTTTATTCTGCGCAGGGGCAGTAATATGTAACTTCTCCACCAAGGTTAGAACTGGGAAGGAGTTATGATTGGCTATAAGGCATTTTCTTTTATTCTGTGCCAGGGTAGTGGTTGGTGCACTGTCCACCAATTTTGGAACTGGGAAGGAAGAGGAAGCAGCCATAGGGTGCTGTCCCTTAATTGGCGCCAGGGTCATGACTGTGGCACCCTCTACTAATTTCATAATTGGAGAGGAAGATAAAATGGCTATATGGCGCCGTCCCCTGATTTGTGCCAGGGTAGTGGTTAAAGCACTCTCTACCAACTTCAGAATTGGCGAGGAAAAGGATATAGCTACAGAGCTTTTCTCCAAGCTTGGCGTAGAAGTTGTGATTGGTCCACTGGAGGACTTTGGAGTCCAAATAGCGTACGCCATATTCTTGGTAGCAACAGTGGTGGCATGTTTCATACCCCCTGCGCCAATCATGGCTTCATAGGTAGTTTAGTCGACTTTCACGACCAAAATCTTATGCGTCGTGCCGACCGACGCAACATCGCATTGAGTTATCACTTTCTCGTCGGAGGAGAAAGTCGTCCCCAGCAGAGTCGCCATTTTGTTTGTAAAAACAAAATTTGTTTGATTACAAACTGAGAAGAGCGTATAGAAGGGTACAAGTTGATTTATGGCAAAGTATAACTATAGGAATCTAATATAAAGACGATCACTTTATCCCTTGGATGATGCCATGTCGAAGAAGAAAGCGTTTGGAGAGTGCTGCAGCAAGTGCTCAGGAGATTATGATCATTAGTGATGCTTTGCAAGTGATTTGGAACTCTATTTATAGAGTTTAGAGATAACCATCAAGTAGTTATCCTGATTAGCGTACACTATATTTGGCGAGCCTTTCATTCAGTCGTGCGAACGGTTGGTTTAACTGCTTGGACGCATAGCATTCAGTGATGGAGATGCGCTTGGTCGTGGGCAGTGTCACGTATACATTCTTCGAGATTAGTGGCATGCGTTCTACGTCATCTAACGGCTTCTGGATGATTTGAGCGGATAGCGCCACTGTCGAATGGCACCAAGCGTTATTTTCTATTTTAATGCGCCCTGCATAATTTATTGATCACCTCGCGCCAAATACAAATTGTGCGAGGTAGCTGTCAGTCATTATGACAAGTCTGACACAATCTCCTCGAGTGCTACGCGTTTGGGATTCGAAACTGATTTTTTTCGACTGACGTAGTGTCATTCATAATGAAAACTATTTTAGCTTCTCGAGGAATCTGGCCACGTGTCAGTCAGTGCCATTTGATGTCTAGCGCCAATTGATGTCATGCACCATCTGCTGTCTGGCGCCATTTGACTATTTGAATGCTGGTGCCAATTATCAGTAGCGCATGATGATGTTCATACTTTTTGAGCTTCTACAATAGCATTAGCACTATCAATCTCCCTAATTTTTTTAATATATCACTCCCGTACTAAACACATAGATATCAAACAACATATTTTATGGGATCATCAACAAGATGGGAATATATATTTAGATTTTGTTGACACAGAACATTAATTAGCAGACATCATTCGAAACCTTTAGCTTAAGATCGATTCAACTTTATCCGTCGAGAATTAGGACTTCTAGATTCTAATAAAATATAAGAATATAAGCTGCTTCAAATTCTTATTCTATCTAACTTTTTTAAAGTTCTAAGGATTTTAGATACAAGCTGAAAGGGCCCTTCTGCAAACAAAGTGTAAATAACTTAAGCGACATGATACTTAAGAGTCTTTGGACAACCGCTAGCTAGGATCCGGCCACTACTAAAATGTAACGATTTAGCGACGACCCTATCTGTCACTAATTGAAATTACTGACGGATACGGGCTGAAAAAAAATTTCGAGAATAACCTCGTCGCTAAAACTAGTCCGTCACTAGTCCGCCGCTGAGCGACTACTTAGCGACGAATTACCGTTGGCTAAATCAAAACAGTTAGCGACGGCTAGCCGACAGCTTTCCGTCAACTTCAACAGTTTAAAATTTTAGTATAGCAAATATTAGGGACGGACAATACGTCGCTAAACGCGTATCAGAGGGTTTCTGATACGCAACATCCGTCGGTAGTCCATCGCTAACGTCGTCGGATTAGCGGCGGAGTAGCGACAGATAATCCGTCGATAGGCTTCTGGATATCTTCCATATTTCCAGAACCCGAGCAACGAAAAATCCGTCGCCATTCCGTTGCTCAGTATTTTTCCAGAACCAGGCCGACGGATAAACCTTCGGCCATCCGTCGCTATCCTGTTATTCATACAGTTAGCGACGGATTATTCGTCGCTATCCTGTCGTGAGTCCATCGCTACATACAGTACCTCGTCGGATTAGCGGCAATTTGGCGACGGATAATCCGTCGCCTTGCTTATGGATATCTTCCATATTTCCAGAACCTGAGCGACGGGCAATCCATCGCCATTCCGTCGCTATGTGTTTTCCAGAAACAGGCCGACGGATAATCCGTCGGCAATCCGTCGCTACCTGCAATATTCCGTCGCAAAGTTGTCGCTAGTCCGTCGCTATGTGCAATATATTTTTGAATTTTTTTTGCAGGAAACAGACTATTCCATTTAATATAACATATCCAGCATCCACCATACACAAATATAACATATCCGACATCCAGCATATCCAATAAATATAGATATTGCCAAGACAATATCTCCAAACATCCAATATATCCCAACATACACAAAAAATATCCAACACAATAACCAACAAAATATCCAACACAATATCCCAACATACATAACAAATATCCAAACATAAACAAAATATCCAAAATATACACATATCCAAATGTCTAAATGTCCAAAAACATAATCAAAATCACTGAGAAGGATGAGGTGGATCGTTTCGTGCTCTCTCCGCCGCTTCCGCTCTGCATATATAATGCTCCACCATGTGTGGGGCACTTGGGACAAGACATGGTTTAGAAGCCAGCGTAGCTGCTATGACGACATTATGTCAAGGAGCGCCACGATAGCAGCATCCGGTACCAGGCGGGCCTCGGAAGAGCGGTCAAAAGAAAGCCGTCCGGTAGAAGAAGGTCCAGGACGATCCAAAGTACTGGCAGCAGCAGTAGACAGAGCGACAGCAGACGGACCAGGAGTTGACAGATCGGGAAGCAGCAGAAAGGATACGGATAGTGCCCCAGCACTTTCGACAGTAAATTCGACACCGCCGTGGCGACAGTCGCAAGCTACGTCCTCACATCGTCTGTGGGGGGCGCGGGAGGAGGCGGAGGCGGTGGATAACTCGGAGTCGATGTCTGCAAAAAATCTGCCATAGAACTTAAGCCGTATAGGCGCCCTTTCCTAAAGCCGTCGGCGGATTCTATGAATACGTCGTGGTAGCGAGCGGCTATAGAAGAGGGTGTCTGGGTGGGCGTCGTTTCGCCGACATCCTCGGCAGGGGGCTCAATCCGACGGAGTGCCTCACGATATGCAGCCTGTCCATTGAATGTGTTTATACTATAAGTTTTCCTAAGTTATAATCTAAATCCTATGTTTCCCTAAGTTATAGTTTTAATCCTAAGTTTACCTAATTAAGTTAACAATAATTATATTTCTAACATAAATCTCATAAACGTAAGTACTTACATCAGTCTCCTGGGCCCTCGCATCGATGAAGCTCCCGTCGTTTCATCTCTTGTGCGTATGCACGAATACGTCGTGATCGGTGACCGCCTCCGCCTCTCTCCCCTCCTTCACTGCCTGTTGTGCCTGCATACGTAGAATTTAAATAACTTCGTATATTAATAGTATCGAATTAAATAGTGGAATGAATTTGTGGTATCTCACCAACTCTGTACGCGTCCGTGCGTGGGGCCTTGATCCCCCCGTATGCAGACTCGCGGCCTGTCTATTCGCCTTGGCTTTCTCTAATTTTTTTTTTGTATTGAGGAGTATCCATTTTCTCCAACATCTCCTCATAGTACTCTGTCCGGATCCAGTCCTTCTTCGTATGCGTCGTACGAAGGTCGTACACTGTAAGCCCCTAGATTTTAAAATATTATTTTTATAATTTTAAATAGCATTTATATCTTTAAAATGAATTATTATAATTATTAGGAATTTTCTAGAATTTGTAAATAATTTTTAAAATATTAATTTGTAATTTATTTAATTGTTTTGAATACGTTTTGCAATTAATTTAATTATTTTATAGCAGTTTATAATATTCGGTTTTTCTGTGCAAATTTTATTTTGCACAGAACAACAGCGGGGGGTGTTGTGCAAATTTAATTTTTGCACTCAACTAAGGCGGTGGAGTGTTTTCGTAATATCTATAACTAAGGGGGGATTTCTGCAAAACCGTCACCCGACCACCAACTTCGGCCGTTATCATCTCCGGCGATTAACGCCGAAACCCTAACCCTAACCCTAATCTAAAACCCTAATCCGACCGACTTCTCGACCCTATAAAAGCCCCGCCGACTCAACCATAACCCTAGATTTCACCACAGCCGCCCTAGCCACCACCCTTCACCTTTCTTCCCTGACGAACCCTGCCGGAACCCTAGATCTAGGATTCCAGCCGCCCTAGGCCATGTCCCGATGAGCCACCACCACCAATCAACCCGCATGAGCAAGGCGACTCGGACCAAATTTTCTCAGGCCACCCCGACGCCTACAACCGCCGCCAGTAGCCCCGATCGACAACGCCCATCGGACACATACGTAATTTTTCGTGTCCGCTTTGCTTTCGTGTCTCGTAACACACGTATGGACTCGCCCAATGTTGGAGAGTCCAGTGATGAATGTGGACACACGACATTCGTGTCATGCGTGTCATTTTAGCCCTAGGACACAGGATTCGGTATCGGGTTTGAAAACTGTGTCCTTAACAGTCAGGACACGAGTCTATTGGATTGGGTTCGAGTTTGAATGCACAGTAACAGATTTAAAACCCGTTAATCTAATTCACTATAAAACTAACTAAACTTTATCCCTATCAAGCTAACTCGAGCTGACCCCCTGGCCAGCCCGAGCAATGTTAAGCCCCCCTGTTCCTATAGGCCGAGTTCGAGCCCCCCATATGTCTTTTGTTTGTTCTTTTATATATTTATTATTTTATTATAAGTAATATATGTATATATTTATATGTATATATGTATATATATATGATATATGTATATATGTATATGTGTTTATGTATATATATATATTATTATTATATATACTGTTATATATAATATATATATAGATTTTTTTTTTTGTTATATATAATATATAATATATATATATATATATATATATATATATATAAGATATATATATATCTATATATAATATATTTTATATATATATATAATATATAAAAATATATAGATATATATATAGATATAGAAAAAAAATATATTTATATATATAAAGATATATATATAATTAATATATAGATATTTTATCTTATATATAATATGATAGTATAGTATATAATATTCATTATATATATATATCTATATATTTATTTATGTAATATATATATATATATATATATATATAGATATATATATATATATAATATATAGATATAGATATTATATATATTTTAATAATAATCTATATAATATATATATAATATATATAATATATATGTATATAAAATATATTTATATAATAATATATATATATAGATATATATATATATTATATATATATTAATATATATATATATAATATATATATATACAAAAAAAAAAAAAAAAAATATATATATATATATATATATACATATATATATATATATATATATATATATATATATATATATATATATATATATATATAAATGTATTTATTATATATGTATATATATTTAAATATGATTTTATGCAAATTTTGTTATGTATAAATTCATAAGTTATTTTATTATATAATTTTGTGACTTGTATATTTCACTACTTTAATATTTATTATTAAAATACTTTAATATATATATATATTTTTTAATATATAAATTGTTGTATTTTATTAATCATGGCCATTTGATGTCCAAACCTAGCATGGATTTTTGGACCCAAATGTGTCTAATATATTCAGAGTCTGTACAAGTCATATTGGACTAGATTCATGACTTTGGGTCTCGTATCTGGACTTCGGTTCAATTTCGTATACGTGGACAAAATACTAAATAATTAATTATTTATTTTTCAGGATTTGTAACTTGTTGTTTTGAATTTTTATATATATTTTAAATGCTGTAAAAATATGGAAAAATTTATATTTAAATACTATGTTAATTTAGCTATTTTACTATAATTTTTCCAGCATTTAATAAGTAATTTGGCATTTTATAAAAATAGTAAAACAGAACTCATTTTCAGGATACATATGTTTGCTGATTTTTAATAAATATCTATGAGGGTTTATAAATTCCAGAAAAATTAGTATAAATTTATATAATTAACAAGGAGCATCTTGGTACTTTATTTTATGTATAATTGAGCATTGTCAATCTCAAAAATTATTGGAACACAGTGTACAATTTGATTTATTTATTGAGTAGTTACGACTTACAAAGTTTTGTGTTGATTTGAGTTATTGTAGTATTGGACCTCACCCTATTCTAGTGTAAAGGCCCTAAAAAGTTATTTTGTGTATTGTGTCATCCCACATGGGTCTCCTATGCTAAAGTCGTCTTTTGGCTAGGTGTCCAGTCAGAAAGTCGTGTCACACTACTAGTGTCTTAGTGTTTAACTTGGTATGAAAACTAAGTTTATGTATTATTTCTACAGTGACGAGTCATTAGGCATCTATCGCATTTCTATCACTACCTTGTTTTGCTAAAGGCAAGTACCTCTACAAATTTTACATACTGTTACAACAATAAACTGTGATCCAACCATGTTAAATGCTGATCCTTGGGGTAGCAAGTTAAATCTTCACATGTTACATTATTTTTTTGTCCCCACCATGATTAGGATAGTTCTTATATCTCTCACATGTTTAACAACGGGGTTATGGGAAACTGTTAGTAGAGTACGTAATCATGTCCCCCTTCTTCGTATGTATTTATCGTGAACGGTAACATTCTATATGTAACTTGTCGTATATTTTGATCCCGCATTTGTGTATGGATATACACCGATGCCGTTAGTGCACGTATGTGCATTCCAGAAAAATTAATATGTACCACTGTACATCCTATTTACCTATTGACCGATCACGTACATGGTACGGTTTTAAATTTTAAACAAACATATTTGGCACTTTTAATGAACCAATTAAACCATGATATGCTATGATTCCAGTTTATTACACTTCTGTTCATTTCATGTTTCGTATATTTAGTTTGTTAGAATCAGTACTTGCTCCCGTCCTGACAGGATAATGTTGTAGGTATACTTACCGAGGAGGAGTTGTTATGCGATTCCTATTATAGAGTTGCTACTGAAGATCAGGCTATACTTTACGAGGATGTTCCTGCAGGAAAACTCATCTAGTTTGTTTATTTACTTGGGACTTTTGAGAGTAGTCATGTATTAGACTATGTATTTTGTAACTAGACCTGTATCCAGTTTTATATTTTAGCCATATACTTGGAACATACTTTTATACTAGATGATTTTGTGTTTGGATATAGTCGGACTCATTATTACATATAGAATTGTTAGCACACTTTGGTCCTGTCTTATTTATCCTTAAAGAATAGCTTACTACGCTTTATCTCAAGTGTAGGCTGGACAAGACTCGGCCTGGCCCAACAATTTGAATAGCGGATCGTGATATGTTTTTAGTGGTGGCCCATGCAGGTCTAGACTAAATTGTTTGGTTACGTATTGTACCAAGCATGTCTGCAATTAGGAACTTAAGATAACTAGACAACACTAGGAATGACGCTTAGAACACCTAGAGGATTACTAGGATTGCAACATAGGAAATGCATCACATCATATGCTCATTATTACAAATTGGATTTTCTTGTTGTTTATGATTGTTTACTTAAAGAGTCCTTATAAGTTCTTATTTATTAGATGGTGCTTACCCACTCATCCCAGTATGCCACACCTGAAAATGGCACACTTCCTACCCAGTCGATTGACCAATTGATCGATGCACCTCCACCTCCACCTACTATACTCCTCCACTCCACAAATCCATCAACCCAGATGCCTCCACCACCTTCCACATCATAGTCCCAGCAGGACCCAATACTCCCACCACCACCTATTACTATACCTGCCCAGGCTTCCGTCACTCTCGACGGGAACTAACTACTCACTCTGATCCAGGGGTTCCTAACGACCCATCAGGAGCAGACCACCTTACTCCGCCAGAGCATGGAATCTTCTGAGGAGCGTACCATGGTCCCACCACCGGTACAACCACGGCAGAGAGCGGGGACAGTCAAGGACTTCATGGGTCTAAACCCCAAGGAGTTCCTGGGGACCGAGGGCATCGTAGTAGCAGATGACTGGCTAGATTCGGTAAAGGAAAAGCTCCTTGGAGCTAGGTTGCCGGGTGACCTCCAGGTCGAGGCAGCGAGAATTTTGCTGATAGACTTGGCAGGAGTTTGGTTCAGGAATAAGCCGCTATTCGCGAGGGGGAAGGCCACTTGGGATCAGTTTAAGATCCAGTACAAGAAAAAATTCTTCTCGACCACCGCTAGGGTAGCCATGGGGCTACGATTCCAAAACATCCAGCAGGGGAACCGTTCTGTTGACGAGTATGCAGCGGAGTTCAGCCGTTTGAGTTGTTTCGCTCCCAGTCTAGTTGCAGACCCAGAGGAGATGACGCGTAGGTATTGCCATGGTCTAGTTCCAGATATCGACATTCTTATAGTAGCGAACGGTATGACTGACTACTACCAGAGCCTAGAGTTGGCCCGGAGCATAGAGGAGCGTCTTTAGTCCTGCAAAAGGCCGGCTCCTGTACACCACGAGGGACCTTCCAAGCGTCAGGCTTTCCAGCTGAGAGCACCAACATCGCACTAGCAGATATACCTTCCTCCCATACCACATCACCAAACCCCTCCAGTTAGAGCCCCGGGACCCCCGCAGCAGAAGGGAGGTGTGTGTTCTTTTTGTAAAAGGCCAGGCCATGACACTTTCGTCTGCAGGAAGAGATTGGGGCAGTGTTTAGCTTGTAGGTCTACCACCCATCAGCTTCGGGATTGCCCAGTAGCCAGGGTACCAGGTACAGGACCACCATCTAGAGGATCGTCACTTCCGACTCAGCAGCAGAGGTTTGGGCAACATCTGCAAGCAGTAGAAAGGACCCCCGGGGAAGGCTTATAGTCTGGCTCTTGAGGCGGAACCGGAGCAGGTTTCGGAACCAAATTATTTGGCTGACGTCATTACAGGTCATGTTTATTTGGATACTTTTTTAGCTCTATGCTTGTTTGATTCTGGTATATCGCATAGCTTCATGTCATTAGAGTTTTTGCATAAACACCACTTAGTAGCTACACCTACCGAGGAGATGAGTAGAGTATTGACGGGAGGCAGACCAGTACCCATTAGAACTATCTATAGATGCTCTATTACTATAGCTGGGAGAGAGTTTAGGGGACAATTCTTTATGATGCCACTCCCCGGGTATGATATCATATTGGGGATGGACTAGCTTTGCTATGCTCACACAGATATAGACTGTCATGAGGGTAGTATTCTGTTCAGTCCCTCAGGCACGGCACCATTCAATGTCAAGAGGACAGGGCCTGAGATCAGCTTAGAGCCGAACTGTTGTGTGACAGTTGGGGAGTTAGCACCGCCACACCCTATCATTAGGGAGTTTATGGATGTATTCCCAGAGGATCTTCTAGGAATTCTACCTGACAGAGATGTGGAGTTCACTATAGATTTAGTACCGGGTTCATCACCAGTATCCCGAGCTTGCTATAGGGTGAACCCCAAGGAGGACATAGAGATGATAGAGCAGATTGATGACCTGCTGAAAAAGAGTTTCATTCGATCTAGTGCTTCTCCATAGGGAGCGCCAGAGCTCTTTGTGCCTAAAAAGTATAGTACAGTCCGGTTGTGCATTGACTACCAGGCATTGAATACCATCACCATTAAGAATAAATATCCTCTGCCCAGGATAGATGATTTGTTTGACCAGTTGAGTGGGGCGAAGGTGTTCTCCAGGATAGATTTGAGATTCGATTACCACCAGGTGAAAGTCAAGGCTGTAGACATCCAGAAGACGGTGTTCATCATGAAGTACGGGCAGTACAAGTTTTTGGTGATACCATTTGGTCTCATAAATGCGCCAGCTGTCTTTATAACTTGATGAATAAGAAATTCCACCAGTATCTGGATAAGTTCGTCGTAGTATTTATCGACGACATCCTGATATACTCAAAGACGCCAAAGGAGCACACAGAGCACTTGCGGACAGTTTTGGGGATTCTGAGGCAGGAGAGGTTGTATGCCAAATTTTTGAAGTGCGAGTTCTTTTTGGACCGAGTGGAGTTTCTAGGTCATGTAGTCACTGGAGAGGAGATCTCAGTGGATCCCAGGAAGATTGCTGTCGTTGGGACATGGAAGGCTCCGACGTTAGTTTCAGAGATCAGGAGTTTCCTGGGTTTAGCCGGCTATTATAGGAAGTTCGTCCAGGACTTTGCTAGGATAGCTGAACCAATGACGAAACTGACGCGGAAGGTCGCAGAGTACATCTAGTCAGAGGACTACCAGACAGCATTTGAGGAGCTGAAGAGGAGGCTTACGACCGCTCCAGTACTGACATTACCTTCAGGATCTGGAGCTTTCATCATTTACAGCGATGCTTCGGGAAAGGGGGCTAGGATGTGTCCTACAGCAGCATAGGAAAGTGATTGCTTATACATCTAGGCAATTACGGACTCACGAGCCGAAACTATCCTACCCTACGACCTAGAGTTGGCTGCGGTGATCTTGTACTCAAGTTGTGGAATCATTACTTATACGGAGAGCGAGTGGAAATCTTTACAGACCACAAGAGCTTGAAGTATGTGTTCACGCAGAAAAAGTTGAACATGAGACAGAGACGATTGTTGGAGTTGATGAAGGACTTCGACATCGATTTACAGTATCACCCCGGGAAGGTAAATATGGTGGCGGATGCGCTGAGCAGGCATCCAATGGCTTAGTATCTGATGATAGAACGACATTTGGCGGGAAGATCTGGAGAAGCTCGGTATCAAGATAGTTCAGCCAAAAAAGTGACAGATGATGGCACTAGACATTCAGTCAGGTTTGATGGAGCAGATCAAGGAGGCACAGTCTACTGATGAGAGGCTCCACAGACTTCGAGCCCAGGCTTTAGCTGGATTGCTGGATGACTTCACCGTAGCAGAGGATGGATCCTTGAGGCATGGCAGCCGGTTATGCGTGCCGAAGGGAGAGCTGATAGAGGCAGTCTTGTAGGAGGTGCATCGATCGCGGTATTCTATTCACCCTGGTGCCAATAAGATGTACCGTGACTTGCAAAAAATATCTTTGGTGGCACGGAATGAAGAGGATGTATCATGTTTCATTTCGAGATGTCTAGTTTGCCAGCAGGTCAAGACAGAGCGTCAGAGGCTAGCTGGTCTATTGCAGCCGTTACCCATTCCCGAGTGGAAGTGGGAACACGTTACGATGGACTTCGTCTTAGGGTTTCCTCGTTCCCAAGGAGGAAGGATGCCATTTGGGTCATCGTTGACAAGCTGACAAAGTGTGCGCACTTTATACCCTTCAAGGTGGGGCTCTCCACCGAAAAGTTGACGAAGCTATACATGCAGCAGATAGTTCTCTTACACAGAGTACCAGTGAGCATTGTGTCGGACCGAGATAGCAGATTCACGTCCCACTACTGTAGGAGCTTGTAGGAAGAGTTGGGCAGTCGGCTCAAGTTCAGTACAACGTACCACACACAGACAGATGGACAGTCCAAGAGGACGATACAAACGCTAGAGGGCATGCTGAGGACTTGTGTGCTGGACTTTGGCGGATCATGGGAGAGCCATCTGCACTTGGTAGAGTTTTCGTACAATAACAACTACCAAGCCAACATCGGTATGTCTCCTTTCGAGCCATTATATGGGCGATGATGCCGTACACCGCTCTTTTGGGATGACAGTAGGGATAGAGCTATGCTTGGGCCAGAGATGATCACGAATGCAGCAAATGTCATGCCCGATCGGAAAATCGCTCATCCTCGCTAGATTTTACCCGAATCATCGTCCTCGCTGGGCGTGATGCCGCACGAGCCTGGAATTGCGCTCGTGCAAGGCAAGATAACGATTCACATAGTAATTATCTCAAATTCGTAACATAAGCAGCGGAAGGAAACAATGTATAACACAAGAATCTCTTTTATTCATAATGAACTGAAGATTACAAAGGCTCTGAATAGCCCAACATACGTGCCAATTGGCTACAACGCTCATGATCTCTCTAGCTCACAAAGAATTATATTGTTCCATACATTATGCCTCTTTATAGCCACCAAGTAGTCTTCGGTCGAACATCTCCATGTCACAAGTCCGAATGCTTATGCGGTAGCTCCTCTTGAACGCCAAGGACTCCATGCCTCGGCACGTCCAAGCCAAGCTCCGCCCTGAACCGATCATACCTGAGCCTGCACATAAACTAGTGCGGGATTAGTGCTTTCGTCCTCGCTTTCGTACTGATCAAGACCCGCTCGCACCCAAACTAAACACTAAATATTTTTAGTGAACATGCATCTTAATTTGTGATCTTTCTATTTAGCCTTAGGGTCTGTTTCATGGCAATACTCATGCATAGCAACATAACTTAAATGTGTCCCATACAGTATTCCTGCAGCAGATACAGTTAGCCATAATATGAACATAACGTAGTGTTTGTGGTCATCTCCATCCCTTTTCGTCTATCCAGCACTCATTAGAACTCTGCATAATCAACATACAATTTACGTAACCAACCAATCATAAACTTAGACTATGCAAAAGGGTCGCAGTCCCTGCGCCTGCACCCAACTCTCATCTCAGCCCACCGGTCCTATCTATATGAAGGTCACGGTATTTCGCACCGTAATGGACTTGGCATCTCTTATGTGTAAGCCTACAATTGCTTCGATACGGGTTGCTAGCCCAATATCCGAAGGATCCTAAACTTACGGATATCATAGCTTATCACAGCACTGGACGGTCACAATCCGTCCGTATGTTATGCACCATAAATACCACACATAATTCCCTCCTAGACCGAACGGTCCCGGCGCCCGCCGTAACCGTTCGAGGAAAGCCGTACCCGTGCACGGGCCATCCGAGTCCAATGACCATGCAATACGTGCCATAGTATACAAGTCATACATTCCAATCCATCTCATGTTCCATAAACATAGTCTTGCTCCATAAACGGTTTCCGTGCCATAAACATATTCGCGTCTCATAAACATAATCCACCATTCATATGGGGAGCTCCGTCGGTGTTATGCCCCAATACATCCATATTGATGCACGACGCCCAACGGCTTAGACATCTCGTACTTGTATTCAACGCGTACCATTCGTAAGTTATTCTCATAGCATAATTTCATAATTACTTAGTCTTTTCGTAACATAAGTGCCCGAGGGCACGCTCAGCACCGTAATCAATATTCTACGTCTAGTGTTCAATGTTCTTAGAGTCGTGCACGTGATGCACATCTCAATATTGACTTTCAATGTTCTACCATCATTGCCCTACCGCGACCCGTACACTTGATGCACGTCGCTTCAATTGTTCAATGTTCAATGTTCTATCTTAGTATTCAACACATACTTAGACCTTTCGTCGTCGAGCCACGCTCGCTAACTCGATAATCATCTTACGCATGCAATGATATCTTTTATTAGACGTGAAGGAATAGGGAGAGAGAGTCAAGAACCCGCCCACCTTAAAGCCGATACGCCTTACCGCCTCGCCGATTGAAGCGTCTCGCTTCCATAACTCGATCGCATAGCTAACTCCCGGACTTAGCCATTCCTTTGAACTACTCGGTTGATTTGGCCTATCGCGCCCATACTATGATCCGTAATCCAGTATAAAGGCATAGCCTGCACACCAGATCAACCAACATTAGCACTTGCTCAACGGAACTTATCATTTGCATCGATTCGATTCATAGATTCCAACCGACTCAAAGCTTACCTTTGGCTAACGTAACTCTCGCATCGATTCACATCGATACTTTCATCGGGTCAACACAAACTCTTCGAGTCAACGACTCATCATAATGCACCGATGCGGAGCGGGGCATTACATAATATACCACTCAAAATTCAGGTTCGTCCTCGAACCGAAACCAACACTTAATCCAAGTGCCTCGCATAGATCGCTTCACGATCTCGTGCTACTATCGTTAGAATCATACAACTTAGTTTGGATCATACACATATTTTAGGCATTCCCACCAATATATGCATTTCAGCCAAGCTCAGTTGTAGGATATCGGGACAACTAAGAAGCTCAACTTAAATTTCACAAGCATCAATCAGTCCGTACTCGACTTAGTCATATCTTAGCGCCTATTCCCAAAATACTCCTCGTATGTTTATTCCATAACATGTGATCATCTTCCAACATCTTCATATAACTTAATTCAAACCCGTAACTTCGATCTCATAAGTTTCTCGCCGGCCACCTAACACTCGCATTACGTCGAGTCATTGCGCATCCGATCACAACAATTCTCTGCAACACCTATTTGCCCAACCGTTTGTCTATCTCTCACATAACTCAAGTCTTTTATCCAATCATTCATAATACTTGGCCTTAACGACATGGACTACGTCGACATGTCTCCATTTCCTTTGCTTACAATCCATACTAAGTCTCGCACACAACTATCCCAACACGACCCATATTCTCGAACTGCCTACACATCGCGTCTTGGGCTTACCCCCGCTAGGTAACTTATCCAGATATCACGCTCGCGCTCTTCCGACACAAGAGGTCAATTTGAGTCTACGATGCTCAAAGGCAACAATCTTCCCGACCCAAGGTCTCTTACAATACGCCTATCTCCGATTTTCGATCGAGTACAAATCCTTTACTCAATTCTCGAATCAATCCCGACAAGTTCGTTTCGTAATATCGATGGTACGCTCAACACATATAACCTAACCGTTTTCTCAATGGTCTACGATACCACTCTTAGGGTCGTTCTACTATCCGTCGCTCCCGCACATTGCAAAAATCCTTGCAATTGCCTTACCGCTTTACTACGCTAAGCACATTCCTCGACATCTATTCGATCCAATATAACTTTTCTTGACCATATCGATTCTAGTACTCGCTAACTTTCTAGACACGATACTCATTCGCTTAGACTTATCCTCAATATGCACTACCTCATTCCTTATCCTTCTTACGCGACTTCTTTAGGGTCATCCTATGGGACTTCAACATTCATTTGATTTGGCGATCAAGTCTTCTAGGGTCATCTGCCCTGAAACTACGCTCGATAATTAAAGATCATCAACGAGGGACAGTTACAACGAACCATGCTATATCCTATCGCAGCGCCAAATCAATTCTCGACAATTCCTACAAGACTTTTATCCAATCCGACATCATTCACCAATCCAATAGTTTATCTATCGCTTCGCATAACTGATGCGCCGTAACTACTCAAATGACTCATGCGCTTGCGTGCCGTTACTACTCGAATCACTCATGCATTACCGTCGACTATCTCTGCTAGTCGTATGACATCTACTCACCTCAAATTCGAGTTTACCTATTCGTAATCATAGTTCGACATATTCCGTACTCATCGAAACCATCTTCGAATAACTTTCGCATCAAACCACAAGTCAAATCTAATTTTGCCATGCCAGGTAAGTTTGATCATCCCCGCTATATGAATCACCATACCAGCGCTCACGCGGAACGATCGCCTTAATTTGGCGTGACGTATGTGTGGTGCTGGAGTTGCACTCGCATAAGACAGGAACGTCGACATTATGGTTATCCTCGAACCAATCAAGCACTTTCGATTTTCTCCGAACAACATCCATTCACTCTCAAATTCTCCGAAGCGTTCCTACCGTTATCATCCAAACTGCCATCAACTTAGCTTGCATTTTATTCATCCAACAACAATGCTCAACGTAATTTTTGTTCATTCGATCAGAGTATCCCCGAGTTATTGCATATCGTCTTTGATACGCCTCAATACCATCGTCGATATGCATAACTTGAACATCTTCTTTTCTCATAAGCTTAAATTCGTTGCAATCACTGCCGTTATCCGAACTCGAATACGAATTAAGTCTTGCACACATCAAGATTCATTCCGTTATGGCTCACTACCATAGTCGTGACACAATTTTCAATTCACATATCCATTCTCATATTCCTAACTCGTACTTCCGATCGTGCCACCGACTTATCGCACTAACTCGAATTTGTTCGCACGATTTCTTCGTACTTACTCAACACGTTCCTGAATAAGTCTTCGTACTAACTCAACATAAATTTGACCAGTTCGACAATTTTCTCAACGTAACATTCCTTTGCATATGCTCCATTTATCGTTCGGCTATTCGAGTCTCGACACTACTTCATCCGTCGAGGACAAACATATCGTAACAATACAATCGTCTCGATGTAACCTATCGAAAGTCACCAACCGGCTTAACATAGCTATCGTTAAGTGGTATTCCATATACCACTCAGGATCGAGCCTATCGTTATCGATACAATACTTCACTACACTTGCTCGCATAATTGGTATTGCATATACCACTTGAAATCGAGTTATTACTCGACATCACACTTCGCATAGGTCCGACTTCTATCTCAACTTAACCGTCCCGTATGGCGATCCTTCCGATCCCAGCTCTAACGTTAGCTCAAGTTTGACATACATTCGATCTAACCGTACCATGGCGATCATTTCGATCACACCCGCAATATTCGCTTATTCAAAAGCTCAACGCGGCATACGGCCAACATAAACGTTCGCCTACTCAACTCGACTCGTTATTATCGCGTCTACGATTTTCCAATCTCGTTCGTTGCAACCCGTTGCAACAATTTACTCTCGATACTCAAGGTATTTACTCAGTCTCGTCCAACATATCACTATCCATCCGCATAGCCATATAACGTACATCAAACCATATCGACTCGTTGTACCGATGAAAAGAATGATTCGTAACTTGCTGTACTCCGTGCAACCAACGACACATAACTATTCTTATAGCCACATAACACATATCATCTCATACCTCGACTCGCTGTACTTCGTGCAACCAAGAACACATATCTCCTCGTACTTCGTACGACCAACAACACATAGCTCCTCGCACTTCGTGCGACCAATAATACATAACTTCTGGCACTTTGGGCGATCGACAATACGCATACCATTGTACTTCATGCAACCAACATCACCATATTCGTTGCACTTCGTGCAATCAACAACTCACAACTTTCTTGCACTTCGGAAAACCATAATCACATAACCCGTTGTACTTCGTGCAACCAATATTCTCCAATGGCACTCGAAGATAATGTGATAGTCACGACATACTTGTGGCAGACGTATGTACTTAATATAGACTTATTGTATGGAACATCCAATGTAGCATCGAGCAGATCCATGAGCCATGCGGTTACGGAAACAACTTAGAGTCAACTGAATTCGATAGCGAAGCAACTGAGGGTCAAAGAGATTCATGTACGGTCCAATATAGAACCGCTTTGATACCAACTTGTCATACCCCGATCCGGAAAATCGCTCGTCCTCGCTAGATTTTACCCGAATCATCGTCCTCGCTGGGCGTAATGCCGCACGAGCCTGGAATTGCGCTCGTACAAGGCAAGATAACGATTCACATAGTGATTATCTCAAATTCGTAACATAAGCAGCGGAAGGAAACAAAGTATAACACAAGAATCTCTTTTATTCATAATGAACTGAAGATTACAAAGGCTCTGAATAGTCCAACATACGTGCCAATTGGCTACAACGCTCATGATCTCTCTATATCACAAATGATTACATTGTTCCATACATTATGCCTCTTTATAGCCACCAAGTAGTCTTCGACCGAACATCTCCATGTCACAAGTTCGAACGCCTATGCGGTAGATCCTCTTGAACGCTAAGGACTCCATGCCTCGGCACGTCCAAGCCAAGCTCTGCCCTGAGCCGATCATACCTGAGCCTGCACATAAACTAGTGGGGGATTAGTGCTTTTGTCTTCGCTTCGCACTGATAAAGACCCACTCGCACCCAAACCAAACACTAAATATTTTTAGTGAACATGCATCTTAATTTGTGATCTTTCTATTTAGCCTTAGGGTTCGTTTCATGGCAATACTCATGCATAGTAACATAACTTAAATGTGTCCCATTCCGTGTTCCTACAGCAGATATAGTTAGCCATAATATAAACATAATGTAGTGTTCGTGCTCATCTCCGTCACTTTTTCGCCTATCCAGCACTCGTTAGAACTTTGCATAAGCAACATACAATTTACGCAACCAACCAATCATAAACTTAGACATATACATAAGGGTCGCAGGCCCTCCGCCTGTACCCAACTCTCATCTCAGCCTATCGGCCCTATCTATATGAAGGTCACGGTGTTTCGCACCGTAATGGACTTGGCATCTCTTATGTGTAAGCCTACAATCGCTTCGATAAGGGTTACTAGCCCAATATCTGAAGGATCCCAAACTTACGGATATCAAAGCTTATCACAGCACTGAACGGTCGCAATCCGTCCGAATATTGTGCACCATAAATACCACACATAATTCCCTCCTAGGTCGAACGTTCTCGGCGCCCCGGCGTAACCGTTCGAGGGAAGCCGTACCCGTGCACGGGCCATCCGAATCTATTGACCATGCAATATGCGCCATAATATACAAGTCATATATTCCAATCCATCTCGTGTTCCATAAATCATAGTCTCGCTCCATAAACGGTTTCCCGTGCCATAAACATATTCGCGTCTCATAAACATAATCCACCATTCATATGGGGAGCTCCGTCGACGTTATGCTCCAACACATCCATATTGATGTACGACGCCCAACGACTTAGACATCTTGTACTTCTATCAATGCGTACCATTCGTAAGTTATTCTCATAGCAGAATTTCATAATTACTTAGTCTTTTCATAACATAAGGGCTCGAGGGCACGCTCAGCACCGTAATCAATATTCTACGCCTAATGTTCAATATTCTCGGAGCCGTACACGTGATGCACATCTCAATATCGTCTTTCAATGTTCTACCATCATTGCCCTACCGCGACCCGTACACTTGATGCACGTCGCTTCAATTGTTCAATGTTCAATGGTTTAAAGTTCTATCTTAGTTTCAACGCATACTTAGACCTTTCGTCGCAGAGCCACGCTCGCTAACTCGATAATCATCTTACACATACAATGATATCTTTTATTAGACGTGAAGGAATAGGGAGAGAGAGTCAAGAACCCGCCCACCTTAAGCCGATACGCCTTGCCGCCTCGCCGATTGAAGCGTCTCGCTTCCATAACTCGATCGCATAGCTAACTCTCGGACTTAGCCATTCCTTTGAACTACTCGGTTGATTTGGCCTATCGCGCCATACCATGATCCGTAATCCAGCATAAAGGCATAGCCTGCACACCAGATCAACCAATATTAGCACTTGCTCAACGGAACTTATCCTTTGCATCGATTCGATTCATAGATTCCAACCGACTCAAAGCTTACATTTGGCCAACGTAACTCTCGCATCGATTTGCATCGATACTTCATCGGGTCAACGTAAACTCTTCGAGTCAATGACTCATCATAATGTACCGATACAGAGCGGGGCATTACAGCAAAGAAGGTCGGGATGATCAGGGATAAGCTCAGAGTCGCCCAGGACATGCAGAAATACTGGACCGATGCTAGTTGCAGGCCGATGGAGTTTACCGACGGAGATATAGTATTGGTGAAGATATCACCTACTAGAGGGACGATCCGGTTCGGACGAGGCGACAAGTTGAGCCCCAGATTGTTTGCCATGAAATATAAAGGAACAGAACAATTATCGGAGGACCGAACTTTTACTTCACGTTACAAACTCGCTTGTACAAAGAAAGCCTAGAGACGAAAACCTAGGTACAGCAGTCTAAGTACAATTATTTATTTTAGATTTTGGGGGGTGACGATAGAGGCTCGGGAAGGCGACGGCAGCCCTGCCTTACTCCTTGGACGATCGGTATGCAGCCTTGGCTCCTTGTGAAAAGATGGTTGGCGTTGACGAAGAAATGCCTTTTTTGCTCCTCTGTTGCTCTTCTGGCTTCTCTCTCTCTCTGTGTATATTTTTTTCTATGACTACTGGGGAGTCTCTCTGTATATACGTATTTTTTCTCTGAAATTGTATATCTCTACAAGGGAATGGCACCTTGCTATTTATAATAGTGGGATGTAATCATTAGGGTTGTCAATGATTAATTTTTGGAGATGGTGGCGACTTCGGGATTGGTCCATCTTGGCCATTCGTTTTGATTATGATGAATCTGGGCCATTAGGTGTAGATTATACCAAATCCCATGAGCAATTAATGCTGATTGGAATAAATCTTTCTTATACTGATCTTCTGATATCTGTAAATAAATTAGATCTATTCTCCTGCCACGTGTCCCAGATTATTGGGATTTGACCCAATCTTTAATGGCAACAAATCTGAGGAATTAATCGGTTTAGGACACGTGTCCTAGGAGCTACTAGGGGGGTCTGGACCGCATGCCTAGTGAGCCGCATATGAATGTGAGCCGCATATGGTTAAGCCCACATGTCAGGACTGCGTGGGCAGTGGCCCTCACCTGAATCCTCTAACCACAGAGGAGTAATCCTTGTGGGCCGCATAGGTATATATCCGCTTGGGCCGTATGGACATGGTCCTCTCGAACCGCATGAGAAGTCCTCGCTCGAGCCGCATGAGGCTTTCATGGCCTGAGCCGTATAGGACGGATTCACTCTGAGCCGCATGAGAAGTCCTTTGCTTGAGCCGCATGAGGCTTCTATGACCTGAGCCATATAGGATTTATTCTGAGCCGTATGAGAAGTGAGCCGCATACAAACGCCCACGTGGCAAGGCCACGTGGCATTTTTTATGGCTCTCAGGGGATTTGTGTCAGAGATTTCTTTCCTCTTCCCTAGAGATTCATCATTATGACAGAGTCATAATTACCTGCCTTTGTGTCAGGGCTGTCAACTTTTCAGAGGGGTCAGCCGTCATAGCAATTAATGCAGCATGGGTCAGAGGGGAGCACTATCAGGCCACGTGTCTTCTGAGCCGCATGGAATAACTTGGGCCGCATAGCTTCTTATGCCGCATGACTCCCTGAGCCGCATGCGTTTTCTGAGCCGCATGGATCTTTTCTGGCCGCATGAGTCGTTTCCTTTAGTATTTTCCATGCTTCTACAGGACCCCCTTTAAAGTTTTTAATTTGTAAAAATTGAAATACTTTGAATAAGAAGCATGGCCGTGTTCTTCTAGCCGTATATGAAATTCTGGCCGCATAGGTGTCTCTGCCGTAGGGATGGCTTAGCCGCATAGATATCTCCACCGTCGGGGATTTCCGCTATGTTGTCACGTGCGGCAATCTTTTTGCATTAAATGCTGTTGATTTGCTGTCAGTTTTAAAGGCCACTTTTCAGTGCGGGATCCCAGGAGTCTGGTCTTCATTTTAGGTGGCTCGCCTCGAGAACCGAAGAGTTGGTCTTCGTGTATGCACGGGAATCGAAGCGTCCTTCCCTTGCCTATAAATAGGAACGTGTTCAGTTCTTGAGAGATTTATTTTACACTTTCTCGTCTTCGACTTCCTGCTGCTCTAACTCTCTTCCTCTTTAACCATCCATGGCTCCCAAGAAGACTGTTGCGGCTAAGGCGACAAAAGGCAAAGGAGTTGCTTCTGCGGCGATTGCGACGACAAACGTGGCAGCTCCTCCGCCGGCTGTCACCCCCAGTTTTCAGAAACAGGGGTATTTTTGTCATTTTATATTTTTGAATATTTTTAAAATTTATTTTATTATTTATGATATTATTTTTGGGGTTGAAATTTATTTTATTATTTATGATATTGTTTTGGGGTTATTTGAGTCGGGTTCGAATTTCAACTCAGTCCGACTTGAAACGGGGACCCGGGGGTAGTTTGACTCTAGTGGAACCCACACACTAGTTAGGCATGGCCCACATGATATTAAATTTAGTACGCATGATAGAAATATTTTAGTTAGAGGTTAGACTAATTATTATGGATAAGGTTAGTGTGATTAGAGACTTTAGAATGACTAATTTTGCCCCAACCAATTAGCCCTTTCCTAATACTCATAGAATAGGTTAGTAGGGGCTTTTGAACTTTTCCTAATAGGACAAAACCACCTTTATGGCCAGCCACAATAAGGATAGTGTTGAGCCTCCTATTTGTCATTATCCATCTATTTTTCTCTCTCTTGTTCTTCCCCAAATTCCTAGAGAGCAATCCCTAGCAATTTCTCCACCAAATCCTTCTATTTCACCACCAAATCTTCTTCTTTCCTTCTCCATTCTAGCCAAGGAGGAAGCTACCCAAGTTTGGGAGGATTCGGAGCTCGTTCGTGTCCTTTTGGAATCTCTACGTGTCGGTGTCGCTCCGGAAAGGTTTTTCTTCGATTCGATCTACCGGGAGGTATAAATCCCTTCTCCTTTTCATTTTCTCATGCATATAGGTCTATTTTGAACCCATAGGAATGACCCCCATGGTTGTATCTCCATTTTGTGTCCATTTGGAGGTCATAAGAGTGTCATTTGTGTTGTGGATGTGTTCATGTTACATATATAGATTTATATATATATATATTATAATGAGAGTATATCTATATTTATATATGTAATAAATGGTTCATGATGATTATATAATCAAGTTTGTGAGTGTGGTTCCTCATATTATTATTGCTATTATTGTTGTGGATAATTAGGATATATATTGTGTATTCTTTTGGCTCAAACTATCTAAATCCGTCATGATTTTTATCCACGTTTTTAATTTCAGCCCCAACTTAGAAATATCATAACTTCTAGCTCAAAGCTCTGTTTAATCTTCCGTTTTTTTAAAAGAAGCGTATTGAAGTTAGCTTTCCAAAAACATGTATTAATAGGCCTAATTCTTTCTGTAACTTTCTAGAGAATTATTTGAGTGTCAGCTGTACGAAAGACAAACGCGTTCTCGGTGTTTTCGCGATTCCGGGAGTTTCCGAAAACGAAAACGCGATCCGTTTAAAGATTCGGAAAGCTAACACATAGATATATAACATACTTTAATCCTAAATTTTAATTCATGCTGAGATAGTACAGTATTGATTATTAGTAGGAGTTACTTTTCGGCATATGCATTTTGTACACCCTTGTGTGTAATATAATGTTATATTTGATTTTAACCCATGTTAATATATATACATTATGTAATTAAATAGAGAATACAAGAATGAGTAAATAGTTAAATAAATGATGTATGAGGTGTAAGTATCCTATCTAATGTAAGCATGCATAAGTATGGCTTGTAATGAATATGTAGGTTCCATAGTATGTAATGTATGGTGCATATAGTGGTGCAAGAGAATAATGAATGATGAATGAATGCAAGCATGAATGTAATATAATAATAGATGTAATGTATGCAATATACAAGTTAATGAGATGTAATGTTCTATGTTAACACAAATACTATATTACCTCATGTACCCCTTACACTATGTAGACACTATCACACTTGACACTTTGTTTACTTACACTTTGACACTCTTTGATATGTATACACTATGTATGCCCATTTAACCCTCACTTGCCCCTTTGTCTTGTTCACATACACACACATAGCCTTAAATAAGTATTTATGAATACAGTTAACTTAGCTATGTATGTATATTATATATATGTTAGCATATTATGTTGTAATATATAAGTTTATATAACCATTTGAAATGCCATGATTATAGACCTAACATTGAATATCAATATATGCATATGTATATATGTGTAGACATATATAGTTTAAAGTAATAGATTACCTAGTGTATATCCAATGTGAATTCTTGCCTATTTGAGTATTAAATAATTGCATGTTGTATAGAGTTTGGTGTATGTTGGCTTGTATAGCCTTGTATTGATGTGTGCTTGCTAGGATAGTCTTGGTTAGGCCTAGTAAGACTTGCTGGGTTAGGACATGACCTAGTTTGACTAGTGCAGTTGACCAGAGTTGACCAAGGGTTGACTTTGCCCTAGTTTGACCTAGATTCATGTAGAATGCATTGTAGTGCTTTATATTACCCTTCTGGACATGTTGTGACTTGTGCTGTTCTAATTAGGAGCCATACACCTCTCCTCGGACAGTATCTTTACCTTGGACATTCAGATATCAGGCGAGTACATTCTCTGATCTTTTCATACTTACTTGGATTATATTCTTGCTCTAGATTACTCTACATGATGCTGACACGTATCTTCACGGATTAGTACTATATGGATCCCTTCCTGAGATGTTATCCCTTTACGGGTGTATCGGGTATTTCATGTTCATGTACTTTATCATGTGCACCAGGTACTCCTTGTACTCGTACTAGTTCATATTTTTACATGTTCTTATGTGCTTTCACGTGCCTCATGTACTACTCATTACATGAGTTCACGTATCTTAGTTGTATTCATATGCTTATAACATAACTTGAATGGATCCTTGTGTACTGATTGGGGCGGGGTGAGTAAAATTGGTTATGTGAACACTATCCCAAGTAGCTGTATAAATGTGCCTCCTTATTTGTATTCATGTGCCCCCAAGCCGTTTACATAACCATTGTGCTCTAAATCACGTAGCCACTTACAGTCTCTACTATCATGTATTTACTTTCAGTTACAAAATATCTTCTGTTTACTCGTACTTCCTATTCAGCACTTCCTGTATTTTACTCTATTGCATGATTTATACTCCCAACCTACTATGAATTGTTTGAGAGATATGTGCTCACTCCTGTCCTGACTGGACCTGTTGATAAATTTTACAGATAGCCTGGGATTGCCTGCTAGCCTAGAGGAGACACAGTAGAGGTTGTTTAGATAGTTATTTTATTTTGTCTAGAGTTGTATTTACTTGTGGAATACTATATTTGAGTTTTGAGATGTATTTCTGGGATTATGTATCTTAGACACTTAGACTTCTATCTCCTGTATCTCTTTTGGATTTTATGTTTATCTATCTTTATTATTCTACCTTAGATTGTGATTGAGTTGTACCTCTGTGTTGGCCTCCTTATGGAGAGTTTTCATATTATCCTAGTTATAGTTCATGACCTAGAACAGCGTTCTACCGCCGACACTGCGGCGTAGGCTGGGCGTTGTTAAGTACTCGTACCCTCACGGTGGGTGCGGATCGTAACACGTTTTTAGTGGTGGCCCATGCAGGTCGAGTTTGTGTAGTGGTATTCGAATTGGAGTACCACTACAGCCTGCAGTAGAATTAGGATATATTTTTTGAAGGTACTCAATCACAGTTAGGATTTTTTTGAGAGATTCCTGGGACGACCCTTGAGAATCTTATTTTAACTTCGATTTGAAATCTGTTTTTTCCTGATTTGATTTACCTTTACTTTCTGTTATTGAACTTGATTTTGATAGATTATTGTTGAATTTGAATCTTGATGTTAGTGGTTGAATTTGAGTCTGTATTTTTATAATTTTTGATGGATTATTGTTGAATTTTGAATCTTGATATTAGTGGTTGAATTTGAGTCTGTATTTTTATAATTTTGATGGATTATTGTTGAATTTTGAATCTTGATGTTAGTTGTTGAATTTGAGTTTGTATTTATATGTATATGTACATTTTTTTGGAATTAAGGTATAACCTGATAACATACTTGATAAGGACAGTGAGAAAGGTAAAAGTCTACTTTATTATGGAATTTAGAATTTATTGCAGTAATATTTGCTAGCATGACAAGGACGTAGAGCCTGATATAGCTATACTTATCTTAGTTATGAAATCTAGATTTTCTTGCAGCCATACCGGGTGGCGTGGTAAGAATTCTAGAATACATGATTATAGGGTGTATGCCTTATTATGGACTCTATTGTTTATTACAGCTATGCTTATTGGCGTGGCAGAATTCTGACAACATAATTTCAAGAAGACACATATGATTATCAGATTGTACCTTAAATATTTTTGAACATATTTTCTCTACATTTGTTTCAGTCCTTCAAAAAAAAAAGAAAGAGAGAATTGTTATTTGTTTGTTTTGTTTTGTTTCTCATTTATTTAACTTAGGAGTAGCTTTAGCTGTTTTTATAAACTTTGTGTAACTTCTTACTATGAAATTCTTCTTAATACAATGAATCGATGATTTTGCTAGACTTTATCTTGGATTTGAAAATTTAGCTCTGGGTTTCAAAATGGGTTTTTCTTTTAAACAGATAAGCAAAAACAGATTTTATCGTTATTTCTTTCTTGCTAATATTCTTGTATTAAATAATAATAATAATAATAAAACTGTCTTGATTACACCAATCACTTACTTTGCAATCTTGGTAGGAATCTAAATGTTGCTCTTGATATAGAATTTGATTTTTATATTGGGACATGAGAATATATATAGTGGACACTTTCCTGACACTTATGCATGCTACACTTGATTTCCACCTATCTGAATACATATTAATATGTCGTTAATGTTTAAATTTTCAAAACTCCAATATTTCCTGATTCTCTGCTTTTCCTAGCTTAACTCGTAATTTAAATATAAAATTTCATGATAATAGTTTTATTTATATCACTGCACATGTATGTTATACGTAGGGTTTCAATTCAATTTTTTTTTTTGGTTGAGTTTTGTGTTTAAATTTGTCAAATCTGAGACTGTGTGCATATTAACCCTTAATACGGGATTTTAAATGTTAGTTCAAATTGATTATTTAAATGTAATATTTAGAGCTGTGTACATTGTTGTTGTAAGGATATAAATTTAGGTTCCATATTCTTACATGTTAGGTTGTGATAAACATTGAGTTGGTTTCGATGTGCAAATTCTCCAAAATTCTGAATACATGTTAACATTTTTATATTGATTTCCATGTTTAGTTCAATTTCAGATTTAACATGTAATATTGAACTGTATGCGTAGATAAATGTATTGATAGTATATTAGGGTTTCATTTCTATCATGTTAGGATGTATTGGGAGCATTGAGATTAGTTGTGATGTTTCAAACTCCTAAATTTTGAAATTGCATTATGTTAATATTGCACTATTTTAAATGTTAGCTTATTTTCAGATTTTGTATGCAAATGCTGAACTAAAACTGGGTTTAACCTTTCAATACTAAGCTATAACCCTGTACAAGGACACACACACCCCCTAACTTAGTATACCAAGTCATGTAACCTAACTCTTCCTCTCTATGTCATGATTATATATCTATATAGATATATATAGAGCTTAGGCATACATGTTATAATGTATATACATACATAACTAAATCTCTACCTCTTTATATATACATATATACATGGTTAGCCATGCATGTTATGAGCAAATGAGTTGTGTATTGTAGATTGTTTAACCAATATGCCATGATTAGTGTAACTTGAAAGTTATTGTTTGAAACCCAAATCCTGTTATGCACTTTCATGTATATTTCACATACACACACGCCTATTATCTAACCATATGAACATGTCCACATACACCTATACACACACTAACTACATAATTTGTACATAATGTTAGCTTTTCCCTCTCTAACGCTATATATATAAATATATTATGATTGGATTTTCATGCAATTGGCTTTCATTCTTTAACTTTTGATTTTGATTTTCTTGAATAGTACCCCTTATTAGATAAATGGTAGTTAACTTTATTTTATTTTGATAAGTACCAGTTTTCATATAGGATGGTAGACTGCCTTACAGTCTTGATGATTGTTATTTCTGTATCTTTTCTAGTTTAGCACCCTAGATTGCTTGTGTGTTTTGATATCCTATGACTGTTTTGGTTTAGCATGACTAGTATACCTAGATGAGACTTTCACTACCACCGTATGCTATGACCCTGTATGTCATCCTTTTAAATCGTATGATTGTTTAAGTTCTGAGACTTTGATTGTGGGGGGGTTTGACCTAGAAGGAGTATGGACATTTTAATTTCGAGGACGAAATTTTTCTAAGGTGGGTAGACTTGTAACACCCAGTTCTCTAAAATGAGGGTAATTTTGAAATTTTGTAATTTTAATCATTTATGGATTTGACATTTAAATCATGATATGATTTTTGGTAATTTTTAAATCATTTTAAAACTATTTAAAGTCATGACTTGTGATTATGATGTTTTGCTAGTGAAATCCTAGAGACTGTTTGACCTAGAGCCTAACCATGTGATTAGGATATTTTAATGTCATTTCTGGCCTAAGGATATTTGCATTTGACCTCTTTGAATTATTTTGATATTTATTGCGTTGGTAATTGTTGATTTTGACCTTTGATAGGTGTGATTTTGTGATGGTTTTGTGTCCGTATCGGACACGTATCAGTTTTTATTTACAAATGTTTGTTGTGCCTCAAAGAGATTTTTTTTATTGCTATTTTTTTTAAAAAGTATTTGAATGAGATTGTTTTCTGCATGTGTTTCCTGTGATTGCTTTGTTTTAATTTCGAGGACGAAATTTTTTTAAGGTGGATAGATTTGTCACCCCCAGTTTTCAGAAACAGGGGTATTTTTGTCATTTTATATTTTTGAATATTTTTAAAATTTATTTTATTATTTATGATATTATTTTTGGGGTTGAAATTTATTTTATTATTTATGATATTGTTTTGGGGTTATTTGAGTCGGGTTCGAATTTCAACTCAGTCCGACTTGAAACGAGGACCCGGGGGTAGTTTGACTCTAGTGGAACCCACACACTAGTTAGGCATGGCCCACATGATATTAATTTTAGTACGCATAATAGAAATATTTTAGTTAGAGGTTAGACTAATTATTATGGATAAGGTTAGTGTGATTAGAGACTTTAGAATGACTAATTTTGCCCCAACCAATTAGCCCTTTCCTAATACTCATAGAATAGGTTAGTAGGGGCTTTTGGACTTTTCCTAATAGGACAAAACCACCTTTATGGCTAGCCACAATAAGGATAGGGTTGAGCCTCCTATTTGTCATTATCCATCTATTTTTCTCTCTCTTGTTCTTCCCCAAATTTCTAGAGAGCAATCCCTAGCAATTTCTCCACCAAATCCTTCTATTTCACCACCAAATCTTCTTCTTTCCTTCTCCATTCTAGCCAAGGAGGAATCTGCCCAAGTTTGGGAGGATTCGGAGCTCGTTCGTGTCCTTTTGGAATCTCTACGTGTCGGTGTCGCTCCGGAAAGGTTTTTCTTCGATTCGATCTACCGGGAGGTATAAATCCTTTCTCCTTTTCATTTTCTCATGCATATAGGTCTATTTTGAACCCATAGGAATGACTCCCATGGTTGTATCTCCATTTTGTGTCCATTTGGAGGTCATAGGAGTGTCATTTGTGTTGTGGATGTGTTCATGTTACATATATAGATTTATATATATATATATATTGTAATAAGAGTATATCTATATTTATATATGTAATAAATGGTTCATAATGATTATATAATCAAGTTTGTGAGTGTGGTTCCTCATATTATTATTGCTATTATTGTTGTGGATAATTAGGATATATATTGTGTATTCTTTTGGCTCAAACTATCTAAATCCGTCATGATTTTTATCCACGTTTTTAATTTCAGCCCTAACTTAGAAATGTCATAACTTCTAGCTCAAAGCTCGGTTTAATCTTCTATTTTTTTTAAAAGAAGCGTATTGAAGTTAGCTTTCCAAAAACATGTATTAATAGGCCTAATTCTTTCTGTAACTTTCTGGAGAATTACTTGAGTGTCAGCTGTACGAAAGACAAACGCGTTCTCGGTGTTTTCGCGATTTCGGGAGTTTTCGAAAACGAAAACGCAATCCGTTTAAAGTTTCGGAAAGCTAACACATAGATCTATAACATACTTTAATCCTAAATTTTAATTCATGCTGAGATGGTACAGTATTGATTATTAGTAGAAGTTACTTTTCGGCATATGCATTTTGTACACCCTTGTGTGTAATATAATGTTCTATTTGATTTTAACCCATGTTAATATATATACATTATGTAATTAAATAGAGAATACAAGCATGAGTAAATGGTTAAATAAATGATGTATGAGGTGTAAGTATCCTATCTAATGTAAGCATGCATAAGTATGGCTTGTAATGAATATGTAGGTTCCATAGTATGTAATGTATGGTGCATATAGTGGTGCAAGAGAATAATGAATGATGAATGAATGCAAGCATGAATGTAATATAATAATAGATGTAATGTATGCAATATACAAGTTAATGAGATGTAATGTTCTATGTTAAAATAAATCCTATATTACCTCATGTACCCCTTACACTATGTAGACACTATCACACTTGACACTTTGTTTACTTACACTTTGACACTCTTTGATATGTATACACTATGTATGCTCATTTAACCCTCACTTGCCCCTTTGCCATGTTCACATACACACACATAGCCTTAAATAAGTATTTATGAATACAGTTAACTTAGCTATGTATGTATATTATATATATGTTAGCATATTATGTTGTAATATATAAGTTTATATAACCATTTTAAATGCCATGATTATAGACCTAATGTTGAATACCAATATATGCATATGTATATATGTGTAGACATATATAGTTTAAAGTAATAGATTACCTAGTGTATATCCAATGTGAATTCTTGCCTATTTGAGTATTGAATAATTGCATGTTGTATAGAGTTTGGTGTATGTTGGCTTGTATAGCCTTGTATTGATGTGTGCTTGCTAGGATAGTCTTGGTTAGGCCTAGTAAGACTTGCTGGGTTAGGACATGACCTAGTTTGACTAGTGCAGTTGACCAGAGTTGACCAAGGGTTGACTTTGCCCTAGTTTGACCTAGATTCATGTAGAATGCATTGTAGTGCTTTATATTACCCTTGTGGACATGTTGTGACTTGTGCTATTCTAATTAGGAGCCAGACACCTCTCCTCGGACAGTATCTTTACCTTGGACATTCAGATATCAGGCGAGTACATTCTCTGATCTTTTCATACTTACTTGGATTATATTCTTGCTCTAGATTACTCTACATGATGCTGACACGTATCTTCACGGATTAGTACTATATGGATCCCTTTCTGAGATGTTATCCCTTTACGGGTGCATTGGGTATTTCATGTTTATGTACTTTATCATGTGCATCAGGTACTCCTTGTACTCGTACTAGTTCATGTTTTTACATGTTCTTATGTGCTTTCACGTGCCTTATGTACTACTCATTACATGAGTTCACGTATCTTAGTTGTATTCATGTGCTTATAACGTAACTTGAATGGATCCTTGTGTACTGATTGGGGCGGGGTGAGTAAAATTGGTTATGTGAACACTATCCCAAGTAGCTGTATAAATATGCCTCCTTATTTGTATTCATGTGCCCCCAAGCCGTTTACATAACCATTGTGCTCTAAATCACGTAGCCACTTACAGTCTCTACTATCATGTATTTACTTTCAGTTACAAAATATCTCCTGTTTACTCGTACTTCCTATTCAGCACTTCCTGTATTTTACTCTATTGCATGATTTATACTCCTAACCTGCTATGAATTGTTTGAGAGATATGTGCTCGCTCCTGTCCTGACTGGACCTATTGATAAATTTTACAGATAGCCTGGGATTGCCTGCTAGCTTAGAGGAGACACAGTAGAGGTTGTTTAGATAGTTATTTCATTTTGTCTAGAGTTGTATTTACTTGTGGAATACTGTATTTGAGTTTTGAGATGTATTTCTGGGATTATGTATCTTAGACACTTAGACTTCTATCTCCTGTATCTCTTTTAGATTTCATGTTTATCTATCTTTATTATTCTACCTTTGATTGTGATTGAGTTGTACCTCTGTGTTGGCCTCCTTATGGAGAGTTTTCATATTATCCTAGTTATAGTTCATGACCTAGAATAGCGTTCTACCGCCGACACTGCGGTGTAGGCTGGGCGTTGTTAAGTACTCGTACCCTCACGGTGGATGCGGGTCGTGACACAGGCCGACATATCCTCTGTTCACCCCGACGTCTACCCTCCCGCTGCTGGTAAGGGCAATACTTGGGGACCCTAACTTCCATGGCTATGTTGCATACTTTATGCACAAGACGTGTATACGTCTCATGTTCAAGCCGCATGAGACTTGTCAGCACTTCGTCCATAGAGCCACATGAGCTTGTTATCCTCGATTGGGACCGCATATGCCTTGAACCGCCTAAGCTCACCTGACCCTGAAGCGTATAAGCTCGTCTATTTAGAGCCGTATAAGTTCATCTTGAACCTGAACCGCAAAGACTCGTCTGGTTCTGAGCCGCATAAGGCTATGCTGGACTGAATCGTATGTCCCCCCATTAATGCAGGACCATGTGAATTCTATTCAATGATTTTCTGATCATCTTCTGCCTTTTGTTTCTCTGTAGTCTCCATGCTGAAGACTGAGATTGTTGTGAAAGAGGAGGCAGTACCGAATATGGAGGATCCAAGAGAAGAATTAGTACCTATCGGAGAGGGAAGTACTTTTCCCGTCGGAGCTACTGTAAAGGAGGAGCCTCGATCTGAGGGTAGTGTTGTTGGGAGTTCTGACTCCCCTACTCTGGATGAGGATCCTTCTCAATTGCATCCTTCATATGCAAGGTGGTTGAGGGAATGGTATATGCACCCCCGTAACTAGAGTTCACGGGCTCTTGTAGATGTATGTCTTTAATATTTCCGTCTATCTTTAGTCGTAGTTTGCGTCTTGTTTCTTCTTTCCTTTCTGTCTGAACGAGGTGATAAAGAACCTCTTTGATCCTGTTTGTAGTCGTGTGAATGTAACCAGTTCCTTTAAATGAATGGAATATATTTGCTTCATTTTTGCTTTGCAATAATCATCTTGTTGGGACATTTTGCGTGGACCTACTGCCCCCAACGTACCCTGGTTTTGGATACGGACAATAAGTTAGAAAGAAACCAATCATATTTACTCAGAGGTACTAAGGACATGGCAAGTATGAAGGTTTCTTCGACGGAGCCTTCCCATTCAGAGGTAATGAGGACATGGCAGGAGTGGGCTCAATGAAGGAGGGCACATAGAACAACTCAGAGGTAATGAGGACATGGAAGTTCTACGTAGGGGGTGATTTGTTTTTGGCGAAAGTGGAACGGCTCAGAGGTAATAAGGACATGGCCGTCTTGGAAGTTTGTGGACTCGTTACCTTTGTTGTGCACTGGGAGTGCAGGTATTAGATCATGAGGGAGGATCTCTTATAGGAAGAAAGTTTAGCGGTATGGTTATACATGACTTTCTTTCAAAAGAGTGACCAGGATGTAAGTTCAGGGGTACCGATGGGTACATAACTCGACAATTCGAAGAATGGTGAGCGTGAGTTCAGCGGCACCGGTGGGTACATGACTCAAAAATCTGACAAACTATGAGGGTGAGTTCAGTGGTATCAGCAGATACATGACTCAAAAATCTGGAAGATTGGGGGTGAGCTCAGCGGTACCAGCGGGTACGTGACTCGGGAATCTGGAGAATGGTGAGTGTGAGGTCAGCGGTACCAGCTGGTACGTGACTCGAGAATCTGGAAAACTATGAGGGTGAGTTCAGTGGTATCAGCGGATACATGACTTAATAATCTGGAAATTTATGGAGTGAGTTCAGTGGTACTAGCGGGTACGTGACTCGAGAATCTGGAAAACTGCGAGGGTGAGTTCAGTGGTATCAGCGGATACATGACTCAATAATCTAGAAATTTATGGAGTGAGTTCAGTGGTACCAGTGGGTACGTGACTCGAGGATCTGGAAAACTGCGAGGGTGAGTTCAGTGGTATCAGCGGATACATGACTCAATAATCTAGAAATTTATGGAGCGAGTTCAGTGGTACCAGCGAGTACGTAACTCGAGAATCTGGAAAACTGCGAGGGTGAGTTCAGTGGTATCAGCGGATACATGACTCAATAATCTAGAAATTTATGGAGCGAGTTCCGTGGTACCAGCAGGTACGTGACTCGATGATCTGGAAAACTGCGAGGGTGAGTTCAGTGGTATCAGCGGATACATGACTCAATAATCTGGAAATTTATGGAGTGAGTTCAGTGGTACAAGCGGGTACGTGACTCAAAAATCTGGAAAACAGCGGGTACGTAACTCGAGGATCTGGAGAATGTTGTTTAAACATAGTATTTCTTCAGGAACTTGCCGTTGACGGGCAACAAGAGAAAGTCTCCGTTCTGCTTGGCGAGGCGGTAAGCACCATTGGAGAACACGGCATCGATGACAAATGGACCTTCCTACTTTGGCTGGAACTTGTCGACGGTCTTGTGAGTCATGACCATCAGCCTCTGGACTGCCAGAACAAGATCACCCACTTGGAACGTTCTGATTTTGACCTTCTTATTGAAGGCTCCTGAGATGCGTGCTTGGTATAGCTCGATCCTTTGCTGAGATAGGAGGCACTTTTCATCTAAGGTCTCTAACTCTTGCAGTCGACGTCGGTAGTTGTCATCCATTGTCAATTGATAAGTGAGGGCGACGCAGAGTGAGGGTATTTGAGTCTCTAACGGGAGAACTGTCTCACTCCTGTATACTAGAGAGAATGGTGTATTCCCGGTGGCGGTCCGAATTGTGGTGCGATAAGCCCGTAAGCACTCGCCGAGCTTCTCGTTCCAGTCGCGCTTGTTGGAGGAGACGAAGTTCTTTAGGAGTTTGATGATTGTTTTGTTGAACGCCTCTGCTAACCCGTTTGCTGTCGGGTTGTACGGCGTCGAAGCGATATTCTGAATACGGTGTTTATCGTAAAACCGATAGAATGCGTGGCTTGTAAACTGTGGACCGTTGTCATGGATGATCCTTCGGGGCAGTCCAAAGCGGTAGATGACGTGATGCTTCAGGAAGCTGATCACGGTCGAAGTCTTGACTTCGGCGAGTGGGACAGCTTCCGCCCACTTGGAGAAGTAATCAGTGATCGCAAGTATGAAGCGATGTCCTCGGGAGGAAGGTGGGGTGATCGGACCAATGATATCCATTCCCCATGCTTCGAATGGCCAGGACGCCACTGTCGGATGTAGAAATTTGGATAGTTGGTGAATGAAGTCCGCGTGGACTTGGCAGGCTTTGTATTTTCTTGCATAGTTTATTGCATCTGCCACCATCGTGGTCCAATAGTAGCCCATTCGACGAAGGCGATCTTGTAATTTTGGGCCGGGCTGGTGGGCCCCGTAGACACCGTCATTAGCTTCTCGTACTGCTTCTTTGGCTTCTATATTTGACAGACACCGAAGCAGTAATCCGTCGTAGGAGCGGCGATACAGCATCTTCGTCTCTGTATCGTAGAAGAATCTGAGAGAATGCCTTCTGATGGAAGTGGCTTCCTTTGGGTTCTCGGGCGGGATGTCGTAGATGACGAAGTCGATGAATGGTTGTCTCCAATCTGGGGCATCATCGATCGTCTGTGCGGAATAACTTGCCACGAATTGCACATTATTTTTGGGACAGACCAGTTCGTGGCCTATCACATCCACTGATTGGCGATCATAATTCAGAACTGCTAAGGAAGCGGCGAGACCAGCTAGGGCATCGGCTTCGATATTTCAGAGTCTGGGGACGTGCTCGATGAAGAACCCCTCAAATGACGAGATGATATCGATCGCTATTTGGTGATAAGGGATCATGTCTTCGTGGCGGACTTCGTACGAACCCCGGATCTGATTGACGATTAGTTGGGAATCGCCGTATGCTTCAAGGTATTCTACCCCCAGCTCTCTTGCAAGTTGGAGGCCAATGACCAGAGCATTGTACTCGGCCACATTGTTAGAGCAGGGTTCTTTGATGGAATAGGCACGGTTGATCACCAATCCAGAAGGGGAGACCAGTACTACCCCGACTCCGACGACTATATTGCCTTTAGGTCAGGTCCTTGAAGCCCCGTCAAAGAACATTTGCCATATAGCCTCGTGAAAGGTTGCATGTGAGTCGGCGACCTCGTCTGGGATCTCTTCGTATATTCTGGAGGACTCCGAGCCTGGGTGGGCTGCTAAAAAGTCCGCCAGGGCTTGACCTTTGACCGCCTTTTGTGGGACAAAGATCATATGATAAGGGGACAGCAATATTGCCCATGTAGCGAGTCGAGAGCTAAGTGCCCCTGGTTTGGTCATGAGGACTCTGAGAGGGTTGACCCGTGAGATCATGTGTATCGTTTGTCCGGTGACATAGTGTCGCATTTTCTGAATGGCGAACACCAGGGCGAGGCATTCCTTCTCTACAGCGGTGTATCGGTGCTCTGGCACAACCATCATTCGGCTGAGATAGTATATGGCTTGTTCGTGGCCTGCATCGTTGTTTTGTGCCAACAGGGCACCGAAGGAGTGTTCCATCGCTCGTACATAGAGCAGGAATAGTTTTCCAGGGACTGGGGCCACCAAGATCGGAGGATTTGACAAATATTTTTTGATGCTGTCGAAAGCACGCTGGCATTCCTCGTCCCATACGAATGAGACTCCTTTTTTCATGAGGTGCGTGAATGGTCGACATCGCCCGGAGAGGTTGGAAATGAACCTTCTGATGTAAGCTAGCCTTCCTTGAAGGCCTCTGAGTTCGCGAAGATTTCTCGGGGGACTCATCTCCATGATTGCTTTCGTCTTCTCAGGATCTACATGGATACCCTGTGCGGTGATGATGAAGCCCAAGAACTTCCCACTGGATACGCCCAGAAAGGACTTCGTAGGGTTCATTTTCAAATTGTGCGCGCGCATTAGATCGAATACCGTCCTTAGATCCTACAGATGGTCTCCCTTGCTACGGCTCTTAACGGCTATATCGTCATTGTAGCACTCTACCGTCTTGCGCAAGTGGTCTCTGAAGATGATGCTCATGGCTCTTTGATATGTGGCGCCAGCATTCTTTAAACCGAAAGGAATGACTGTGTAGCAGTACATGCCAATCGGTGTTCGGAATGATGTATGCTTTTCGTCGTCAGGAGACATTTTGATTTGGTTGTACCTCGAGAAGCCATCGATGAATGACATGCGTTCGGAGCTGCAAGTATTGTCGATCATGATGTCTGTGATAGGAAGGGGGAATTCATCTTTGGGGCACGCCTCGTTCAGGTTGCGAAAGTCGATGCAGATTCGAATCTTCCCATTTTTCTTGAGGACGGGTACTATGTTGGCGACCCAGTCTGGATGTTGCTCTTTACGAATGAAGCCGCTGGCTATCAGTTTGTTGACTTCGGCTTCGATCGCGTCCATGATGCCCGGGCGGAAGTATCGCTGTTGCTGCTTGACTGGCTTTGCATCTGGCCGTATGTTGAGTTTATGAAGAGCGATGTCAGGATTTAACCCTGGCATGTCTTCATAGCTCCAGGTGAACACATCAATGTACTCTCTGACAAGTTCTAACAGCGACTCCCGTTCTTCGTCAGTTAGGCTTTTACTGATAAAAATCGGTTTTGAAGAAGATTCGCTGCCGAGATCCATTTATATGACCTCATCTTCAGTAGGAGGTTCTCTCAGTTCGAACCGCTTTTCCTATTGTGCGTCCAATTGTTGGGCCCATGGCTCTAGCTCAAGGATTTCAGGGATGTCTTCGTCTTCTTCGTAAGCGTCGGCGAATGCCATGTTGACTGACAGGACTTGTCTGAATATGTCTCAGATGCTGGTATCTGAGTCGGAAATTGGTGACCCGGTTGAATGTGACTGCCAATCACACTCTTCATCTGAACTCTCAGGGGTCATTGTGGGAGTTACATACCCTAACCCGCATCGAGTTTTGCTATAGTAGTCTCGTGGTTTGCCCGTCGGGACTGGTGGCTTCAAAGGTAATCGTCGTCCAGTGCCGTAGTTCAAACCTGGTGTAGTCTCTAGATCATACCCCTGTTTCTGCATGAGGTATTTGGACTGGGGGCTATAAAGATACAGAGGCAGTCTTCCGGCATCTGACCCAAGATCAACTTCTTTTATGGTGAAGGGATGCGGATCGTCCTTTCGGCCGAAGATGATTGGATGGTCCCCTCCCTCGATTATTCGGTAAGCGTCTTCTGCTGGAGTAAGCTGGATTGCGGTGTACACATTTGTCACCTGTGTGTGTAGATGAGTGCCAATACCGTGTTCTATAGCATACATTGTACATAGCTTATTGAGCTCGGTGTAGTTCAAAGATAACCCTTTATTGATGAAGTAAGGTATCTTTTCTAGGGGGATTACATCATCAGCGGAGGGGACATTGGTGTGGGTAGCCATATACTTGGCTAGCTCATGTTCCTCTTCGGCTACCCCCTGCGTAAATGAAGACTGAGAGGACGACCTAGGAAGCTTGATTGTCAGTGGTTCAGTTGAAGGAGTTGAGCGTGGTATTGTTGGCAGACTAGCAACCCCCAGTTTGGTACTCGACATGGGGCGAGGAGTGGTTGGTTCGCTAGAAGTGTCAGACCTTGCATCGAGGTGACGGCCCTTCTTGGGAAGGCGTATTGTCAGCGGCTTGTCGGAGGGATTGAGCTTCCCTGTTTGGGGTTGACTGACTCTCGGCAGTCTGATTGTCAGTGGCCCCGTTGTGGGCCTCGGCACTTGGCCGAACCTTGGTAGCCGGATTATCATCTGCTCCTCTTGCGCCGAGAGGCTGATCGCGTCCTTCCGCAGAGTGGCGGTAAGGGGTGCGGACTTGCCCGGTTTGCAAGCTTGGAGGTGGATCGTCAGGGGTCCTTCTGATCCCGTGGCCATCTCGGTACTAGCTTGTTCATTTCCTTCATCAAGGTGCCTCTTCGACTTTTTGTATAAGCAGGAGTCCGAGTAGTAAGATTCGACCCCTTTGAAGGGATCGATATCAGCAAATTCTGTCTTCACGAAGCCGTGTTTGTCGACGTATTTGAAGCACTGGTGTAGCGTGGAAGGCACGATCATATAATCGTGTATCCATGGGCGCCCCAAGAGGATGTTGTAAGAGGTGTCTGCATCTATGACGTAGCAGGTGACTTCGGATTGGAGGTCGCCAATTTGACACTTCAGACGAATCTTTCCAATAGGGTAGCCCCTGCCCGAATTGAAACCGCTAATGGCGGTGCTTGTAGGTGTCAGGCGATGCATTGGGATACGGAGATGATGTAGTAGACCCTTCGGGATGATTCTTATGGAAGACCCAGGATCAATGTGCATCCGATCCACCTTCACGTTACCTATGTATCCTGTGTAATATAGCGGGCGATCATGTAGGTTGGTTTTGATGAGCATGTCCTGCGGAGTGAAGACGATGTTGGGCATTGCTCCAGTGCAGGCGCTGTCTTGGAGATCCACGGGTGAGTCCTCCCCGGTGAGGTTGGATTGAGCCAGATAAGCATCGACATTTTGGAGTGCTTCGCACAATGCAATACGAACGTCCTTGGAGAGCCTTAGGAGTTCGTATAGTGACAATTTGGCCGGTGTGTTAGCCAATTGTGCTAAGATGTCAAAGTTGTAGGGCCTCTCTAGTCCTTGGGCTGCGTCCTTTCGGAGAGATTTGTCGAAGCGAGTCTCCTTCGGCCTAGGCTTGTCGGTCGTCGAAGGCTGAGCCGGTCCCGGAGCATCAGTTGTAGTAGGTTTATGATTTTCAGCTGGGCTGTCAACCACAGGTTGGGATTGCGCTCCGGACCGCGTGACGACGGCTGTAGCTTCCTCGTTATCTGCTGAGATTGTGTGGCAGGTCCTGATTTTTCTACTCTTCTTTTTGTTGGTGGGGGATGGTGTGGGCCGTGTTACTTCTGACACCAAGTCTGGATGGACCCACATGACCTCCTCTCGTGAGGTGGTGAGAGGTACTAGACCAGCAGCCTGTTTCCAGGAAGGTGAAAGATTGGTAATCTCTATCGTTGCCAGAGGGACGGGGATTACCCCGTCTTGAGCCTCCGTCGGAGGAAAGCTGCCGAATTGTACGGACACCATATTGGCTGCTACGGTTACCTCTTCGAAGTCGATGGCCAGAGCGTTCGAATCGATGAGGTTTTGGACGTACCGTTTTAGTTGGTAGCAGTCGTGTGTAGCGTGGTGTACATAACGGTGGTAATGGCAGAACTTTGGGTTCTCTAGATCAGCCGGCCGAGGCTCCCGTCTTGGTGGTAGAAGCTGAATTCTACCTTCTTATATGAGCATGTCCAAGATAGGCTTAACGCGGCCGTCTTCGAAAGAGTAAGTGATCTGAGGCCATTGTTTGTCTGCTGGTTGTGACTCGGGCTTCTGGGCCGGATCGGCCACCATAGCTTGCTTTCCCTTGCTGTCCCGATTATTGGAGGGGTTACCCCCATTATCGTTGTTGGGACGTTTGCCCTTGTTTTCTCCTTCTGAGATATGCAATCCCAGTTGGCGAGCCTTCTTCAGTCGTTCTTCGGCGCTTGTGGCGCTGATGATGAACGCCTTCCAATCTTTGAATTGACTTTCGCCCATCCAGAGACTGATCGTTGGAAGCAGTCTCTTTTGGCAAATTTTAATCAAAGAGGAATCTGAATTTCCGGAAGGCAGCTTCATGGCGGTCTGGCGGAACCGCTCGATGTAGTTCCTTGTCAACTCCTTTTTCCCTTGGACGACGTCCATGAGAGTGGACATAGTGACGTCCTGTCCTACTTTGTAGAATCGTTCCAAGAACAGGCGCTTGAAGCCGACGAAGGAGTGGATGCAGTTGTCTGGTAGATTGCGGTACTAATCGAAGGTGACTCCTTCCAATGCCCCAATGAATAACCGTGTGAGGATCGCATCATCATGGGGCAGATGGTCGGTGGTGACCTCGAAGTAAGTGATGTACCGACTTGCTGAGGTTTTGCCATCATACGGGTTGATGTTGAACGGCTTATATCTTGGTGGGAATAGAACATCCCTCCATTCAGCAGGGTATGGTTGCCGTATTCTGAGATCTTGAGCATTTTCTTGGGCATGGAATATGGCTCGGAGCTCCTGGACCTCTCTTCTCACTTCTCGGGTCTCATCTGTCGCGGTAGGGGCTATTATTTCGGGAGGATCATTGCCCGGGTTTGGTGCCGCTGAGTTCGAATCTATATTGACCACGGGGCCCGTGCTTGTTTGACCAGGCGTTCCTCCTTGTAGAGTGGGCAGGGCCGCCTTAATCTCGTCTACAGATTTGACCAAAGCAAGTAATATGGCTTCGAGATTGTCGATGCGCTGGCGATCATTGGAACCACCTTGATTGCTGTCCGTCATAAAAACCGTCCTTACATGAGGAGGGATGGAAGAAACGGTGGAGGATGTGCCCTCCGAGTCGTACCCATGCACCGAGAAGTCATCGGGATAGATGGGAATGTTCTCTTCGGGCTCGGACTCGGAGGGAACGGCATCCCCAACTTCAGAGCTTGCTTCGTCTTGAGAGTTACGGATGACTTCGGGGACATCAACGTCTGTTGCCCCCGATGGAAGAGTTGTTTGTCCGGGCTCGGCTTCTTGAAACATCGGATTGTTGCGGATGTTCGGAGGAGTGCTACCCCCAGTTCCCTCAACCCCCAGCTATGTGGATGATAAATTTCCTATCGCGGTAAATTTTGCCTTTGAACGGGTGTGTTGGAATACACCGGTAGAGGACAATCGTTTAGATGATAGTTTCTTAGCTGTAGTGGTTGATATCTTGGGACTGGAGATAATCATCTTTTTTCTTCTCCCTTCGGCGGGGACCTTTTGAGCAGAATTACAGGAGACAACAGGAGGTGCCTCATCTTCTGAGTCCGGGTGCTGTAGCCTTTGGAAGACGGACGGCCGATTTTCCGTCACTGCTGCGTTGTTGCAGCAGCAATTGACGATGATTTAGGTGCAGCGATGTCCAAGCGAGGACTCTTTGCACGCCGACACTCCTTCTCTTTCCTTGCGTTTGTGGAGGATCGCCTCCCGCAGGTCAGAGGAACCACTCTGTCTGTTTGCCGCCAGGGGCTGGACTCGAGAGGTTGTATACAACTTCCCATTCGAGGCCCGCGTGATAGTCAACGGGACACCCCAATAGTCAGAGGTTGGGACAGATGACTGGGCCTGATGAGCCCGCGCTGCCCTAGACTTCCTCCTTTTAGCACTTGTGGGTGCATAATAGGAGGAGTCCAAGTTGGGTACCACAGAGTCTGGCTTATCATCCAGAGAATCATCAGGGTCAGGACCGCATGAGAGACGGTCGAAGACTGATCGAGAGAAGCGTGAAACGGACGCTATGAGGCTAGAGTTGGGTACCGTACAGGCTGTCTGCGTGCGGTTGTCTTCTGCCGTCGGACGAACTATTTTTGTGCGGTTAGGGGTCACGACCATACAGGCTGGCCGCATACGGTTGGCAATTGTGGCCGCATAGGTTTTCTGCAAGTGATTGACTCCCACAGCCGCATGAGTTTCATTCGTGTGGTTGGCAACTGTAGCCGCATAAGCTATGCGGCTGACAGATATGGCCGCATGAGTTTTCTTCATGCGGCTGGAGGATGTAGCCGCATGAACTTTCTCCCTGCGGCTGAAGGATGTAGCCGCATGAACTTTCTTCCTGTGGCTGATAACCTTATGCGGCTCGAATCTTATAGAGTTCCTCTTTGCCCCTGCAAGTCCAGCATCATAGTATTTTCTTCTGCCGGACTTGGGGACAGCAGAGTTGTCTACGATCTGAAGTGGGGCCGCAGGGGAATCTTGCTCACCGTCTTGAACAACAGAGGGTGTCTCTGCAAGAGCTTCAGCAGGAACGAAGGATCGGGGTCTCCACTCCATACGGGCCTTCTTTATGCGGGCTCGCTTCTGGACCGGGCCAGTGCTCTTGTCAGAGAGCATTTCTTCGAACGCCTGTTGGTCGAACCGGGCGACCATCTTTTGTTGCATGGAGCCAAGCTTGGCTGCATCCGATTGCGTCACCAACTCCTCGGCCGTGGAGAAGTTAGTCCCCAGCAGAGTCGCCATCGTGTTTGCCATGAAATATAAAATAACAGAACAATTATCGGAGAACCGAACTTTTACTTCACGTTACAAACTCGCTTGTACAAAGAAAGCCTAGGGACGAAAACCTAGGTACAACAGTCTAAGTACAATTGTTTATTTTAGATTCTAGGGGGTGACGATAGAGGCTCGGGAAGGCGACGGCAGCCCTGCCTTACTCCTTGGACGATCGGTATGCAGCCTTGGCTCCTTGTGAAAAGATGGTTGGCGTTGACGAAGAAATGCACTTTTTGCTCCTCTGTTGCTCTTCTGGCTTCTCTCTCTCTGTGTATATTTTTTCTCTGACTACTGGGGAGTCTCTCTGTATATACGTATTTTTTTCTCTGAAATTGTATATCTCTACAAAAGAATGGCACCTTACTATTTATAATAGTGGGATGTAATCATTAGGGTTGCCAATAATTAATTTTTGGAGATGGCGGCGGCTTGGGGATTGGTCCATCTTGGCCATTCATTTTGATTATGATGAATCTGGGCCATTAGGTGTAGATTACACCAAATCCCATGAGCAATTAATGCTGATTGGAATAAATCTTCCTTATACTGATCTTCTGATATCTGCGAATAAATTAGATCTATTCTTCTGCCACGTGTCCCAGATTATTGGGATTTGACCCAATCTTTAATGTCAGCAAATCTGAGGAATTAATCGGTTTAGGACACGTATCCTAGGAGCTGCTGGGGGGGGGGGTCTGGACCGCATGACTAGTGAGCCGCATATGAATGTGAGCCGCATATGGTTAAGCCCACGTGTCAGGGCTGTGTGGGCAGTGGCCCTCACCTGAGTCCTCTAACCACAGAGGAGTAATCCTTGTGGGCCGCATAGGTATATATCCGTTTGGGCCGCATGGACATGGTCCTCTCGAACTGCATGAGAAGTACTTGCTCGAGCCGCATGAGGCTTTCATGGCCTGAGCCAAATAGGACGGATTCACTCTGAGCCACATGGGAAGTCCTTTGCTCGAGCCGCATGAGGCTTCTATGGCCTGAGCCATATAGGATTTATTCTGTGCCGCATGAGAAGTGAGCCGCATACGAACGCCCACGTGGCAAGGCCACGTGGTATTTTTTATGGCTCTCAGGGGATTTGTGTCAGAGATTTCTTTCCTCTTCCCTAGAGATTCATCATTATGACAGAGTCATAATTACCTGCCTTTGTGTCAGGGCTGTCAACTTTTCAGAGGGGTCAGCCGTCATAGCAATTAATGCAGCATGGGTCGGAGGGGAGCACTATCAGGCCACGTGTCTTCTGAGCCGCATGGAATAACTTGGGCCACATAGCTTCTTATGCCGTATGACTCCCTGAGCCGCATGCATTTTCTGAGCCGCATGGATCTTTTCTGGCCGTATGAGTCATTTCCTTTAGTATTTTTCATGCTTCTACACAGATAAATTGGACCGTTCGAAATACTTGGCAGGATCGAAGAGGTAGCTTACAGGGTTGCACTTCCACCCAACCTAGCAGGAGTTCACGATGTCTTTCATGTGTCCCAGCTGAGGAGATACGTTCCAGACTCCAGTCATGTGCTAGATCATTTAGAGTTAGAGATCGAACTGAGCCTTGCAGTTACTGAGCAGCCAGTAGAGATTTTGGACAGGAGGGAGAAGAGGCTAAGGAACAAAGTCATACCCTTGGTATGAGTAGCTTGGAGCCGTCACTCTCCGTGGGAATCTACTTGGGAGAGGGAGTCGGACATGAGGAAGAGATATCCTTACTTGTTTGACCCAACAGCCACGAGGGAACCACCCGTTCCCGCTTGATACCTTAGAGGTTAGTCTTAATAGTAGCCTTAGTCATTCTTCGCATTGCTTGTTATATTAGAATGTTTGTAGAGTCTTCTATCCTTGTGAATTTCGAGGACAAAAGTTTTTAAGGAGGGAAGATTTGTAAGCCCCTAGATTTTAAAATATTATTTTTATAATTTTAAATAGCATTTATATCTTTAAAATGAATTATTATAATTATTAGGAATTTTCAAGAATTTTTAAATAATTTTTTAATGATTTTTAAAGCCAAAAATATCAATTTGCAATTTTTTTAATTGTTTTGAATACGTTTTGCAATTAATTTAATTATTTTATAGCAGTTTGTAATATTTGGTTTTTCTGTATAAATTTTATTTTGCACAGAACAACAGCGCGGGGTGTTGTGCAAATTTAATTTTTGTACTCAACTAAGGCGGTGGAGTGTTTTTCTAATATCTATAATTAAGGGGAGATTTCTGCAAAACCGTCACCCGACCACCGACTTCGGCCGTCATCATCTCCGATGATTAACGCCGAAACCCTAACCCTAACCGTAATCTAAAACCCTAATCCGACCGACTTCCCGACCCAATAAAAGCCCCCCGACTCAACCCTAACCCTAGACTTCACCACAGCCGCCCTAGCCACCACCCTTCACTCGTCTTCCCCGACGAACCCTGCCGGAACTCTAGATCTAGGATTCCAGCCGCCCTAGGCCACCTCCCGATGAGCCACCACCACCAATCGACTCGCCTGAGCAAGACGACTCGGCCCAAATTTTCTCAGGCCACCCCGACGCCTACAACCGCCACCAGCAGCCTCGATCGATAACGCCCATCGGACACGTACGTGTCTTTTCGTGTCCGCTTTGCTTTCATGTCTCGTATACACACGTATGGACTCGCTCTGTGTTGAGGAGTCCAGTGATGAACGTGGACACACGATATTCGTGTCGTGCGTGTCATTTTAGCCCCAGGACACAGGACTCGGTATCTGGTTCGAAAACTCGTGTCCTTAACTGTCAGGACAAGGGTCTATTGGATTGGGTTAGGGTTTGAATGCACAGTAATGGGTTTAAAACCCGTTAACCTAATTCACTATAAAACTAACTAAACCCTATCCCTATCAAGCTAACTCGAGCTGACCTCTTGGCTAGCCCGAGCAATGTTAAGCCCCCCCCTCGTTCATATAGGCTGAGTTCGAGCCCCTCTATTGTGTTTTGTTTTGTTTTGTTTTATTATTATTATTATTATTATTATTATTATTATTATTATTACTATATGTATATATGTATATATGTATATGTGTCTATGTATATATATTATTATTATATATACTGTTATATATAATATATATACTGTATATATATATATATTTCTTTTTTTATACTGTATATACATATATATATATATACTTTATATATATATATATACTTTATATATATATATATATATATATATATATATATATATATATATATATATATATATATACATATATATATATATATATATAAAATATATATATATATATATATATATATATATATATATATATATATATATATATATATATATATATATATATATATATATCCGGAGGTCGGGACCCCCCTCATACAGCCATGGAAGACTTCAACAACTTCGCCTTAACCGCGCACCTTTTCGATATCCCCTTCCTCGGTAACCAGTTCACTTGGAGCAACATGCAAGAAGGCTCTCGTAGGCAGTTCTCCCGCCTTGACCGTGCCATGGTCAATGATCGTTGGTCGGATTTGGGAGTGACCAGCAATCTTTCGCACCTGAACTCCACTGAATCAGACCATTCCCCCCTTCTTCTGGAGATCAACAACACTCATAACCGCATCAAAAAACCCTTCCGCTTCCTCGACTTCTGGCGCCACCACCCTCAGTTCATGCACATCGTGGAAGAGGCTTGGACTTCTGTCAATCATCCTGATCCTCTGGTCAGAATAGCTTCCAAACTCAAAGCTACTAGAAAAGCCCTTACGGCCTGGAGCAAAATTGCGTACGGGGACATTTTTCAAGCCATTAAGGATGCTGAAGACGATGTCACCCATGTGGAGATTAATTTCGCCGTCGTTTCCTCCCAGGAGAATCGCGCTTCTCTCAACCTCGCGAAGGCCATCCTTTAATCTAGAATCAAGGTTGAGACTGAATTCTGGAGACAAAAGGCTAGACTAACCTGGGACATGGAAGGGGACAAGAACTCTGGCTTTTTTCACAAATGCGTCAAAGGCTGAAGAAGCTCTCTAAAGATCCACCGCATCGGAGACGGGAATGGTCAAATTCTAGACGATCAGGAAAATATTCAGACGGCAGCCACGAACTTCTTCTCCAACATGTTTACCAAAGAGGCAGTGGTTAAAGACGACGGATTCCTGTCCGAGATCCCCTCCCTGATTTGCGACAGGGATAACGAGACCCTCTGCGCCCCCCCTCTCTCGACGAGGTTAAGACCGCTGTGTGGTCCATTAATGCTAACAGCGCTCCGGGTCCGGACGAGTTCAACGGGGTGTTTTTCCGGAAGTGCTGGGACATCATTCAGTCAGACCTATAGGATGCTACAATCGCATTTTTTCAAGGAGCCACCTACCCGAAATCCATATCTTCCGCCCACATCATCCTAATACCCAAGAAAGATAACCCGGAGACCTTTAAAGACTTCAGACCGATCAGTCTCTGCACTTTCACCAACAAAATTATTTCCAAAATCATCGCATCCAGAATGTCGGACCTTCTCCCCAGAATCATCTCCGAAGAGCAAAGCGGTTTCGTCAAAGGCCGTAACATCACCGACAATATCCTCCTAGCGCAAGAAATGATCACCTGCATGAAATTCCCGTCTAGAGGAGGGAACGTCGCCATCAAACTGGACATAGAAAAAGCTTACGACCGTCTGGACTGGCAGTTCATGATCTGGGTGTTCAGAGCCTTTGGCTTCTCGGAACCTGTTATCGACATCATCTTTAGATCCATAAACAACTCCTGGTTCTCCACCGTCATCAACGACCAAGCTCAGGGCTTCTTCAAAGCCACTCGCGGGGTTAGACATGGAGACCCCCTCTCCTCTACCATTTTCATCATCACGGCTGAAGCTCTGAGCAGAAACCTCAAAATCATGCCACAATACCCCAGATTCCAGCACTTTCACACAACGACAGGTTGCCCACTCATAACTCATCTTGCGTACGCGGACGACATCCTCATTTTCTCTGCTGGTACGATTGGAGCCATCGAGGTGGTTATTAGAACTCTTGCTAACTACACTAGATGCTCTGGTCAGAAAATTAACAACAGCAAGAGCGTGATCTACACCCATCACAAAGCCGATAGAACTCACTCAGCTGTGCTGTCCACCATGACCTCCTTCTCTACAGCTTACCCCCCTTCTTTTACTTAGGCTGTCCGCTGGTGTACGGTAGAACGAACTCTAGCATTTTCGACCACATGGTGAACAAGATTCGTCGGAAAATATCGGGCTGGCACAACGCTACCCTCTCCCCTGGAGGTAAGTTGATTCTCATAAAGCACGTCCTATCCTCCATCCCTATATACACCCTGGCGGTGTGCTCGCCCCCCATCAAAGTGCTCCATGCTATTGAATCCATCCTTGCCAAGTTCTTTTGGGGTCATCTCGAGGGTAAGAACAAGCACCACTGGGCCAGTTGGGCTACCATGGCCAAACCCACCGTTGAGGACGGTCTGGGATTCTGCAGGCTTGCCAACATGGTCGACGCCCTCTCGGCTAAATTGTGGTGGAAACTCCCCTCTGAAAACTCGATCTGGACCAGATTCATGAGAGCGAGATACTCCAAATTCTGTCACTTGATGATTGCGTCTGCCAACAGCAGATCCTCTGCGTCGTGGAGGCGCATCATCCGGGGCCGGAACCTGGTGGAACCGCACTTGCGTTTGACTTTGGGCGACGGTCACTCGCAGGCTTGCATGGAACGCTGGTTGGGGGACGATATCCTCAGGCCCAACGGTATTACCCCGACGCAGTGCGAAATCCGTAATTTAAGGGATGAGGACGCAGCTGGGTGGAATTGGGATAGAGTTAGTGATTGGCTTGGCCCGGCGGCCATGGCGAGCTTGGCCGCTTCTCACCTGTCGATCAATGACGCTAATGACGTCCTCAGATGGTCCCCCAACCCAGTGGCCTTTTTACCTTCGCTTCGGCCAGAGCCATCTCCAGAAACATCCAGGTTACGACTTCCCCTTCCGCCAAGTTTTGGCACGCATGTCTTCCAGCAAAATGGTCCATCCTCCTCTGGCGTGCCGCGCATCGAAAACTCCCCACGGACGACGCCATCACATCCTTCGGCTTTAGTCTGGCGTCCAGATGCCACTACTGTGTCGAACCCCGAACAGAATTCGCCGATCACGTCCTTCGTTCTGGCGAATCCGCCTCCCACATTTGGACGCAACTTCAATACAGGTATAAAATGGTCCCCACAAATGGGGGCATCAACGATCTGTTAACCAGCTGGAACTCATCTCACGGGCATCAGATCGTCGCTGCCGCCGCTTTTTGGGTTTTATGGAAAAACAGAAACAAACATAGATTCGAGGGCCGTCACTTTCCGCCTCCTTTATTGTTCAAAGAGGTTGTGCGACAAATCTTCAAAAGAAAGAGGCTTTGCACTCACACTTCGAACCAGTTTTGGGTCGCCCTGGACTGACCTGATCGCCGCAAGTAATTAGCTGCCTCTTCGGCCTTGTCTTGGGGGCTAGCTTTCGCAGCCTACCCTTCTGATGCTCGGTCCAGCGACCATTTTGCGGGCAACATTTCGAATTTCTTTCTTTCTTTTGGGGCCGTGCGCAGCGCACGGTGTTCTTTCCTATATTGGCTTCGGCTTTTTACGCCTGCACATCAATAAAGTTCACGTTCTTAAAAAAAAAAAGAAAAAAAAAATTATATATATATATATATATATATATATATATATATATATATATATATATATATGTATTTCAAATATGATTTCGTTCAAATGTTGTTATGTATAAATTCACAAGTTATTTTATTATATAATTTTGTGACTTGTATATTTCACTACTTTAATATTTATTATTAAAATACTTTAATATATATATTTTAATATATAAATTATTGTATTTTAATAATCATGGCCATTTGATGTCCAAACCTAGCATGGGTTTTTGGGCCCAAATGTGTCTAATACATTCAGAGTCTGTACAAGTCATATTGGACTTGATTCATGACTTTGGGTCCCGTATCTGGACTTCGGTTCAATTTCGTATATGTGGACAAAATACTAAATAATTAATTATTTATTTTTTAGGATTTATAACTTATATTTTTTGAATTTCTATATATATTTTAAGTACAGAAAAATATGGAAATGTTTATATTTAAATACTATGTTAATTTAGCTAATTTACTATAATTGTTCCAGCAATTATTAAGTACTATTGCATTTTTTAAAAATAGGAAAACATAACTCATTTTCAGGATATATATGTATGCTGATTTTTAGTAAATTTCTATGAGGGTTTATAAATTCCAAAAAAATTAGTATAAATTTCTATAATTAACTAGGATCATCTTGGTACTTTAGTTTATGTAAAATTAAGTTTTTTGTCTATCTCAAAAATTGCTGGAACACAGTGTACAGTCTGATTTATTTATTGAGTAGTTACGACTTACAAAGTTTTTTGTTGTTTTGAGTTATTGTAGTATTAGACCTCACCCTACCATAGTGTAAAGGCCATAGAAAGTTATTTTGGGTATTGTGTCACCCCACATGGGTCTCCTATGCTAAAGTCTTCTTTTGGCTAGGTGTCCAGTCAGAAAGTCGTGTCACACTACTAGTGTCTTAGTGTTTAACTTGGTATGAAAACTAAGTTTATGTATTATTTCTACAGTGATGAGTCACCAGGCATCTATAGCATTTCTATCACTACCTTGCTTTGTTAAAGGCAAGTACCTCTACAAACTTTATATATTGTTACAACAATAAACTGTGATCCAACCATGTTAAATGCTGATCCTTGGGGTAGCAAGTTAAATCTTCACATGTTACATTATTTTTTAGTCCCTACCATGCTTAGGACAGTTCTTATATCTCTCACATGTTTAACAACGGGGTTATGGGTAAACTGTTAGTAGGGTACGTGATCATGCCCCCTTTTCCGTATGTATTTACCGCGCACGGTAACATTCTATATGTAACTTTGCCGTATGTTCTGATCCCGCGTTTGTGTATGGATATACACCGATGCCGTTAGTGCACGTATGTGCATTCCAAAAAAATTGATATGTACCACTGTACATCATATTTACCTATTGACCGATCACGTACATGCTACGGTTTTAAATTTTAAACAAACATATGTTGCCATTTCTAAAGCACCAATTTAACCATGATATGCCATGATTCCAGTTTATTACACTTCTGTTCATTTCATGTTTTGTATATTTAGTTTGTTAGAACCAGTACTTGCTTCCGTCCTGACAGGATAACGTTATAGGTATACTTACCGAGGAGGAGTTGCTATGCGATTCCTATTATGGAGTTGCTACCGAGGATCAGGCTATACTTTACGAGGATGTACCTCGGGAAAACTCGTCTAGTTTGTTTATTTACTTGGGACTTTTGAGAGTAGTCATGTATTAGACTATGTATTTTGTAACTGGACCTGTATCCAATTTTACATTTTAGCCATGTACTTGGAACATACTTTTATACGAGATGATTTTGTGTTTGGATATATTCGGACTCATCATTACATATAGAATTGTTAGCACACTTTGGTCTTGTCTTATTTATCCTTAAAGAATAACTTACTACGCTTTATCTCAAGCGTAGGCTGGACATGACTCGGCCCGGCCCAACAATTTGGCTAGCGGATCGTGACATACACCGCATCCCGTATCTTCTTCCCGGCGGAGGCTTTATAGGTACTGCGGATCGCCTCCTCGCGATACGGGGCCACCAGAACGTCCTCTGACACACAAATTCAAATATCACGTAATTAAAAAATTAATAAATTAAAGAATAATTAATAATTAACCAAAAGATATATATCCTTATCTCGTCGAGCCAGACGTACTTTCTGTCCTGAGGCACCTCAAAAAAATTGAGGTAGGGGCTATGGTAGTTTTCACGGATAATGCACCCAAGATTCCGGGCAACATCCTATAGAAAAAATCTATAAAGAAGCAATGACTGGATTATTGACTTGAATAAATGAAACAAATTTAATAAATTAACTTAAATTTACTTACGATTCACCCGCGGGCCATATCTCTCGTCGGAACTCGTCTATCGGCCTCTCTAGTGGCGTCAGAGGATCCAAGGATCCGTACATGTACTCCCCGATAACAGGATGAAACTGAATCCGGGGGTACTCTAGGGCCTACTGTGCAGTAACTGCTGGGTGTGCTGCTGCATCTGCTGATACATCCGCTGGTGTATCCGATGGCGGAACGGATCCGCTAGCGGATGGAGTCACAGGCCTCAACAAAGATGATGGTGGCACCAAGGTAGATTGACGGCAGGAAGAGTTTGTGCCCGGGCTCTGCAGGTCGGGATCGGAGGTCACATACGGGTAATACGTATGGCGACCACGACCGCTACTACCACGCCCAGGCCCACGACCACCACCACCACCACCACCACCACGGCCAGCACCACAAGCACGAGTGCTCGAAACCATGCCCTATAAATAGAATACATAAACATAATTAATAATATATAAGTGTAAATGAATATAAACTAAACTAAAATATATATGGAAATTTTGACTTTCATCCCACTTGTTAATATGAATTTGTACTTACATCCCTCATTTTTATTTTATTAGACTTTCATCCCACTTTTTGTCACAAAAAATATTTTTTGTGACAACGAATATTTTTGGTGACAAAATGAATGCTTTTCGTGACAAAAAATGGGATGAAAGTCAAATAAAATAAAAGTGTGGGATGTAAGTACAAATTCATATTAACAAGTGGGATGAAAGTCAAAAATTCCTAAATATATATACCAGCAGCAGGGCGACGAGTGCCGGCCAGAATAGGACTAGGAGTGCCATCTGCAAAAAGAAAAGCATACAATAAGTAGATGATCGAACGACAAAAACATGAACTGAAAGAAGAATACGTAAGTTTAACTTAAACTGAATCGTCCTCGTCCTCGGCCTCGTCCTCGACAAAAACATGAACTAAAATATACCGGTATTTAATCATCATCATCATCCTCGTCCTCGTCCTCAGCCTCGTCTTCATTCTTATCATCATCCTCATCCTTATCGTCGACTTTATCTGTATCCTCATCCTCATCCTCATCAAGTTCTTCTTCTTCTTCTTCTTTTCTTCTTCTTCTTCTTCTTCTTCTTCTTCATTCTCAATACTTGGGACAAGATGCCTCTTTCTCCTCTGGTTGACATCTAAGTCTTGTATATCAACCTCTTTCTCCCCTCTATTTTCCTCAGCAGGAGGTATATCAACCTATAATTCAACATCCATGGTATCTGATTGTTGTCCCAAGTATTGGGGCTTTTCGATCTCGTCCTCTTGGTATGCTGGGTCTCCAACGTTGAATGTATTTCTAGATTTAATCTTGCATACTGCCCACCAGTCAAATCGATCTCTACGACGCCTTGGGTAGCTTGTGTAGTAGAATTGAACGGCTTGACTTGCTATCGCAAACGTGTCGGACCCTCTATACCTCCTGCGATGATTTATATCAACGAATCCAAATTGTTTATCGATTCTCCAACCGATATTTGGTATCGTATCAAACCACTCACATTTGAACATCACAATATGCATATCATTTGGGGCACTATATTGTAAATCTACAATATCCCAAAGCACTCCATAATAGTCAAAGTCTGGCACGTCGTCATAGATGGTACCTCTTATGCAAACACCAGAATCCTTAGTACTGAAGTTGTCATTGACAAATTCATCATTTATAGCATGCTGAGTTGCCTTAAACTTGAAGCCATTAATGACATAGCCTGGCCAAGTCTTCGCATGCTTCTTCGGTCCCAATGCCAAATAACGAATGCTCTCATTTGTGAGTGTTGTTTCAGGCAATAAAACCTATAAACAAATAATGATAATTTAAATATTTTACTTGCATATATTTTAATGTTAGCCTCATAACATATTATCTCAGTTACTTACATATTTTTGAAACCAGGTCGGAAAGATACAATCAACTTCTCTTTGAAATCCCTCATCGGTAATATCGGGTGTCCTTATTTTGGCTTCATCTCTAAATACACTGTTAGAGAGAATAAAAATAAGTGTAGTCACTTACTTCACCAAATTAGAGATTATAACGAGGTGTAGTCACTTACTTCTCCAAATCTCTCACTTCTTGTATGTCACAATTTAACAATACATATCAGTGCGCAGCATCATACTCATCGTCAGACAACCACTGATTCTTACTAGCCCCAATAGGCTTGCCCCTTAAATTGAATATACTTCCATCCTCAACGTCTTCGTCATTCCTTTGAGGTCTATTTCGATTTGTCAAGACATTAGTATCGAAATAAATAGAGCAGAAGTTTGACACCTCCTCGATAAGATATGCTTCGCATATCGAAGCCTCTATATGAGCCATGTTGCCAACTTTCTTCATTAGATGGTGTAGGTACCTAGAAAGATAAATTATCTTGAGAATTGACAATAAATTATAAAATTCTACTTAAATTATATCGATTTTTATTTACCTTTCAAAGGGGTACATCCATCGATAATGAACAGATGCACCGACACGGGCTTCGTATAGTAGATGAATCGGTAGATGCTCCATGCTGTCGAAAAAGTTTGGTAGAAATATTTTCTCTAACTTGAAAATTGTTAAGAGAATCTTCTCCTCAAGTTGTATCATATGTTGCACCGTCTGCTTAGTTGAACAGATATCCCTGAAGAATATAGACAGCTCGGCCAACGGAACCCATACAGCAGAAGGCAACAACTCTCTCAAAGCAATGTGCAGTAGTCTTTCCATAAACATGTGGCAGTCGTGACTCTTCATTCCTGTTAGCTTGCGTTCATTGATATCAATGTATTTAGACAAATTCGACACATAGCCATCGGGAAATCTTAAAGTAGATATCCACTTGCAGATTATTAATCTATCTTCCTTGCTCAATTTATATGGTGCTATAGACTTACTTAATTGTCTACCAGCTCCCCTTTCTATCAAGTTTAGATCATGACGTTTGCATATCTCGGCCATGTCTTATCTTGCTTTTGGATTGTCCTTCGTCTTTCCTTTAATATCAATGACGGTAATAAAGACATTATTGAACACATTCAGTTTGATATGCATGACATCAAGATTATGCCTTATAAGATTATCTTTCCAATAAGACAAGTCCCAGAAAATACTCCGTTTGGTCCATTTATGGCTTTGTCCGAACCCCTCGACATGATTGTTCGATGGATCTTCCATTGCGGTAGGCAATTCCTTTACAACTTCCCAAATATCGTATCCCGACAATCTGACAGGATGATCAAGAAATTCTTGTTTTCCAGATCTGAACACGTCCTTGTTCTTTCGCCAAGGATGTCTCACGGGCAGAAATTGACGGTGACAGTCAAAGAAAGAAGTTTTTCTCCATGCCTAAGGCGAAATGCCTTACTATTTTCCATGCATATCGGACAAGACATGTTGTCGTGCGTACTCCATCCCGACAACATACCGTATGCTGGATAATCATTGATTGTCCACATGAGTGAAGCTCTCATCTGAAAGTTCAATTTTCTGGAAATATCATACATTGTGATGCCGATCTTCCACAGCTGTTTCAGCTCATCCACTAATGTCTGTAAATATATATCGATGTTCTTCGTCAGATTTTTGGGACCGGGTATGTTAGCTGTCAAGAACATATAAGGAGTCTTCATACACATCAATGGTGGCAGATTGTAAGGGGTAAGAATGACTAGCCAGCATGAGTAATGAGATCCCGACGGTCCGAAAGGGGCAAAACCATCAGAACATAGCACAAGGCGTACATTTCTAGTCTCTGCAGCAAAATCTGGATGACACAAATTAAAATATTTCCACGCCTCTCCATCCGAAGGATGTGATAATTCTCCTTCGTCCTTAATGCGTTCTTCGCTGTGCACATCATGTGTTCCGCTGTATTCAGAGACATATACCTTGTACGGACGTCATTTTCTAGTTGACTTTCTTTTTCCCTACACTGGCTTGTAACGATCCGCATTACAGAAGTTGTAACTTTCTGATACGCAATTCTCTTTGTACTACAACATGTATCCGTTGCGACAACAATCTATCTTCTTGTACCCCAGTCCCAGTTGTCGGACCCTCATCTTTGACTTATAGAAGTTTTTTGGGAGCTCTTTTGATTCCTTCGGTAACACCTCCTTGATTAGTTATGTGATCATAGCAAGCTTGTGGCAAGTTAAAATCAGACTTTATGTTCAGCAACCGCATCGTCATTGACAGTACGGAATGAGTCTCATAACCAAGATATAGAGGAGTATTTGCGTCTTGAAACATATCATAGAACTCCTTCGCCTCGGGATTAGGATCCTCCGGATCGAAATTAGGCCCTGCCGTATCATACACCATATCTCGTGCAAGGTTCTGCACGTCTCCATAATCAACAAAGCATCCGTCGTCTTCGAGGACATCCATTGCAGCATTATCGTCAAAAGCATAAGTAGCAGCTTCCACAGCCTGTCTTTCCGAATATAATTCACCTTGCGATGACCACAGGCCGTAATCACGTACGAAACCGTTGCGGGTCAAATGATCTCTCACAATCACCACTTCGTCGTAACATCTATTGTGACAATTAACACATGGACACTTAATTTTGTTACCGTCCATGTACTGAGCTTTGCTCATGGCATACTTAAGAAATACTTCCACGTCTGCCTGAAAATCGTCACTCATACCAATTTTGCTCTTGTGTTGCCGTTTGTACATCCATGTACGATCAACAAAGTAACGATTCATCCTCGATTTGGATGTGATAATCTGTATCATAAGAGAAACTAAACATAAGAATAGGTCGATACTTCAATAAATTATTAATATTAATAATTTATTAATAGCTATTTGTTTTTCGATACCAAAAAATCTGATACTCCGATCCGAAACCACCGATATTACCGATACCCTCGATGCCGATACTCATAGGGATAGTCCGATACCGATACCGGGACATGCCAAATTGTATCGGTATCGGACAGTATCGGATCGGTATCGGTCAGTATCGGGTATCGGTCAGTATCGGAGCGGGACATGCCAAACTGTACCGGTATCTGCAGTATCGGATCGGTATCGACCAATACTTTAAACCATCCTCATAAGAATAGTCCGATACTCCGATCGGTATCGGTATCGGCCGATACTTTAATAAATTATTAATATTAATAATTTATTAATATCTATTTGTTTTTCGATACCAAAAAATTCGATACTCCGATCCGAAACTACCGATATTACCGATACCCCCGATGCCGATACTTATAGGGATAGTCCGATACCGATACCGGGACATGCCAAACTGTATCAGTATTGGACAGTATCGGATTGGTATCGGTTAATATCGGGTATCGGCCAGTATCGGAGCGGGACATGCCAAACTGTACTGGTATCGGCAGTATCAGATCGGTATCGGCCGATACTTTAAACCATCCTCATAAGAATAGTCCGATTCTCCGATCGGTATCGGTATCGGCCGATACTTTAATAAATTATTAATACTAATAATTTATTAATAGCTATTTGTTTTTCAATACCAAAAAATCTGATACTCTGATCCGAAACCACTGATATTACCGATACCCCAGATCCGATACTCATAGGAATGGTCCGATACCGATTCCGATTTCGATACCCCCCTCCCCCAATCCGATACTCATAGGATTGGTCCGATCCGAAACCACCTATACCCCCTTCCTCGATCCGATACTCCGATTCGAAACCACCGATACTCATAGGAATGGTCCAATCTGAAACCACCGATACCCCTCCACCCTCCCCCTACCCCCACCCGATAGTAAACCCCCGTCCCCTCACCCCACCCCCCGCCGACAGTAAACCCCTACCCCACCCCTTCCCCCCTTCCGACAGTAAACACCTACCACCTCCCACTTACCCCCCTGACAGCAAACCCTACCCCTGCCCCCCCCCGTCCCGTACCCAACACCATCCTCCCCCCACCCCCCTCCCTCTCCCCCTCTCCGTCGGCCCCCGCGACAGCGGACCCCCCACCCAAAACCCTACCCCTGCACCTAAACCCTAAACCCTACCCTGCTCCCCGTCCTCAACAACCTCCTCCCCCGCCCCGACTCCCTTTCTCCACCCCGTCGACCCCAGCGATAGCCGACCCCCCTACCAACCTGAAACCCTATATATTATGCTAAACATAGAGAGAAAGAGGGAGAGAGAGCATACCTGAAAGAGAGAGAGACCCATCAGAGAGTGCTTTGCAGAAGAGAGAGACCCGTCGGAGAGAGCTTGCCGTCGGAGAGAGAGAGAGAGAGAGGGAAAAGAAAGAGAGTCTTTTTGGGAGGGAATGAAAAATTTCCCTCCATCGGTTCAATTTAAGTTAGGTTACAGTATTTAGCGACGGACTACCGACGGATATATCCGTCGCTAGGTAGTCGCAAAATACCCACTAGATTACTGACGGAACGTCCGTCGCTAGTTAGACGCTAATTTATCGCGCCATTTTTTCAGATTTTGTCGCCACAATGTGCGACATATTAGCGATGGAGATCAATCCATTGCTAAATTTTTGTCAAATTAGCGACGGATGTGCGATTGATTTTGATACAAAAAATAAAAAAATCCATTATTTTTTGACGGTAGTCCGTCACAAAGTAGTCGCTAGTCCGTCGCTATTACCGACGGATAAGATCCGTCGCTAATGGTCCGTCGCCAAATTGTTGTATTTTAGTAGTGGACCTCTACAACTACTCCGAGATACTTCAGAATTACTAGAATTTACGATATATTAAAGCCCATTTAGCACTTAAACTTCATATATTGCATCAAGTTAAGAAATCTGACCATTGATTACAAATTAACACTGAAATTCTTGTTTTCATAAGAACAAAATTTGGACCGAACTAGGTCAATGATCGAACTCGGACAAAACTCGATTTTCTTATTTTCAATAATATTAAAATCGTTGGCCCCACTATTTCTTTGGATTTTATTATATTATCTTATATATATTCAATGTTATTCCGTACAAACCCATGAAAATTTGCCTCCTAACCACTACAAACCATAATTTCTCCTCCAAACGCTAGTAGAAAAGCTACTATCTCAAGGATCCTTCAATTCCCTTCCACCATTCCAACCCTGTGTAAGTTATAATTTCTTCAATGGCTCCTAAAGGGAGTTTGATGAAATCTTCTTTGATCCTCTCTTTTCTCCTATTATGACAAGTATTTGTTCCAAAACACCTATTGATTTTCATCACTTCAGTCACTTTCTTTCGAAATTTTAAAACTTTCAACTTAAGGAAATTGTTGCAACATGCTATCGTGTTTATCTTAATGTCATTCACATGTTTTATTTCTACTTAGCATATGAAAATGACACTATTTCCTCAAGGGTACGCAGTATCAGCATTGAATTTGCTGCTAATGGCTTGGGTCAAATTTATGCATACATGCAGAAGGTGAATTCCTTGTCAATATTACTCAAATCTAGTTCGATAATAATATAAATTTGGGCTCTTTCAGGAACTTACTCTGTGTACTACATAATTATCCACTGGAAGATTCCATGCTAGATATTTGAACAAACATTTATTTGAAATATATCACATAGTTTTCTCAACATTTCTACCTAAAAAAACTTACCTTGACGAGGTTTCTTACTTAGAAATGTCAGCTTTATATCGTCTACATTTTTCTATCCCATTCAATCTTCCATAAACTATTATCTCTCAAATGGTTCAATGCCGATGGAAAGGGTATCCATTACATTACACCATATACTTGCCAACCATTTTTTAATTTTTTTGACATTCCTCTTGACACATGCCAATACCTTGATGAGCTATTATATCTTAATCGCGATCATACTACTGAGCGCGCATTTCTTCTACCATATAACTCTTCCTCCAACTCCAACACACCAGTTGATTCTTCTCCTACTTCTACTTTGGATTCTGTCCTAATTATGTTGCGTGATCACTTAAAAAGGAAGACGAATGTTATCGTGCTTTTGATCACCGCTAGACACTTCAGACTCATGCTCTTGGAAATACTATGGTAGATATTCAGTATATACTATCTCAGCACCCAGTCGGACCATTTTTGATTATCCAAGATCCCAATCAGGTTATCGCATTGATCATATTTATGTGCAGAGACACTTGGATCCATCAAACGTTTCTATGATCCTAATAGATAAATTAAACCTGATGACGATGGAGATGACCACTAGATATTATAACAGATTTTCAAGCTTAAAGCTCTAGTTTAAATTGCTCTACTATAAAGTTCTTCGTTCATATTACTTAAATTTTTTTAGACTTATTGTATGCGTTTTGGTTTGAAATAGTTATTTGAATTCAATAAATACAATGTTATCAACCTTTGCAATAACTGTTGATTTGTTTTCTTTTTATATACATATGCGTTGTTTCACTCTCTTATTTCCTTGTCAAACATAATACTCCACCAATTTCGGGGGAGCAAGCCATTTCGATCAAATGACAACGGGAAGAGAATATGATATTATAAGAGCATACGATGTTGTATCAAATCGCTCCATAAGTTGTGGGAGAGCCATGCACATCAAAAATCTAGAATATCATTCTTAGTTTGTCAATTATCAAAAAGGAGGAGATTGTTAGCTCATTCAATCTCATTCAACTTGATTTTGATATTTAACTAAACCATTATAGAAGCTTAAAATATCAAGACCGTATAGTACGCTATTCACAAATAGCGCTATGACTTATCTATCAAATGGCGCCCAATATCTAATCGTATCGAACCCCAAATAATGCCACTTTCAGATAGCGCGAGCTGCCACTATAAAAGCATGAAAATACAAGACTATGAACCCCATATGAAGAAGAATACAATGCGCCCACATAACCAACGGGGGGCTATGCGCCCACATAACCAAAGGAGGCTATACGCCCACATAATCGAAGAGGGGCGATGCGCCCACATGATCGAAGAGGGGCTATGCGCCCACATTTCAGATCAACCATGCACCCAAGTATGGGCACATAAACTTAGTCCCACACTATGCGCCCAAGGCAGCAGATCCCTACGACTCAGTCAACATCCATGAATAGTCGTGCACCGAAGCATGCGGCCACGTCAGTCTCCACGAGCAATCGTGCGCGGAAGCATGCGGCCACATCAACTCCATGTCAACCTCACGATCTACCTATGCTCATCCAGTGTCCATGCGCCTACACCCTATGCGCCGAAAGGGGTGTCATGCACCCACAGTGAAATCAATATATTTCCCCCCGTTGGCGCATAACAGTCGTTTTAGTGCCGACGACTATAAATAGAGGGCGACCCCCTCTATAAAGACAGATGGAACGGAGATCATTTCAAGAGCCCAGTTGCTGCCCTTCTTTCCAGTGAGCCGAGAGTTAGCAATTTTCTTAGGTTTTCTCCCACTTTTGTAAACGGAGTGTCAACGGAGTAAAGGACCAACTGCCGCTTGATCTCCATCATCCCATTCCCCAGAATTTCTTTTGTATCGGGGATCCTCAGTGCATGATCTCTCAGGCGTACTCGATTTATGGTGCCTTGTGCCAATAAAAAGAGATGGTATTTTTTTTGTGTCCACAAAAATTGTGACTCTTCTGGGGACTACCTTTTCCTCTTAACGAGAAGGTGGTCACGCAATCTGATACCGATGAAGTGGGGAGCACTCAGAAGATGTTGATCGTGAAGTTCGATCAATAGGCGTTCGAAGAGATGCTCTCGAGGGACGACTCTACTCCCTCAAAATCAGTGAAGCCGAACACGTCTCGTATGACTTGGCTTCCGAAGGCTCGTGGTGCATATCCTGCCAGTGTCGTAGAAGATATGCAACCGAAGAACTCTGTCACGTGGGCGTATAGGCCTTCCACGTGTACGCATAGAGCTCCCCTGTGGGAGCATAACTCTGCCATAGAGGCTCCTCATACGAAAAAGGCGCATACCGTTTTGGGCTATACTAGCCCAGCGACTTCCCTCTTGTGCAATCAACAGTAGAGTGTTCAACACTCGAAACATAGCAAAGGAAAATACAACGATGCCAAGAATCGAAGTGTTTGACGCTCTGGACAAACTCAGTAAGGCTCACAAATGAAGAAGGAAAAATTAGAAGAAAATAATATTGTTTTCCAAAGCATGCGTCCAGAGCTATACGCCCAAGGCAGTATATGGGCACATAACTCTGGCCAAAGGACTTCTGTCTTCAATAGGCTATGCGCCCATGGCTATGTGCCCAGGCTCTGATGACCTATTCTATGCGCCTACATCTAGGAGGGCCAGGCATGCTACAAGGACTTCAGGAAATCATGCGCCCAAGGGCATGCTCCAGGGTCTTTGTGCCTACAGCAAAAAGACAGACCCTACCGAGTAAAGCACGAGGTTGTCTTCAAGGTCATCACGGAACTTAGATGTGGGGGTTTTCCCTGCACATAAACTATGTCCGGATGCGCCAACTCTCCTTACAAACCCATATGCAAAGCTCGGTGATGCATGTGACATGGGTTTTAAGGCAAAACTCCCTTCCGCCGATTTACGTGACATGATAAATCATAAGGTAAAGTAAGGAAGGATACTACAATTCATGGCGTACATCCGTGCACCAGTATTGGCATCAACTGTTGGTGCTCCAAAGCAATGAAGGTGCCTACGAGGCAGTCCGTGTCTCGACGACTGCAGCACTCTGATGATGAAAAGCCGCTATGTGTTTCATACAATATGGCTTCATGGGGTCCTCCATACGGGAGCCCCAATTAAAGAAGGTGGACTAATAACCCCACTTTTTCTCTCAGTTCTGTGAACAGAAGAAGAAAAAGCCTGCCAACAAACAGCCAGTGAGTCTATTTGGGCACTCCGTCAAGGAGGAGATTTCGCATAGATGACAAGGACTCCCAAGTTGGGGGTGATGATCATGTAGCTGGAGGAAGTATTCCCTCAGAATCTGAAGCAGACGACCTTCACACCGTGGTAGCCTTCCAAATGATGGGGGTAGCCTTCTAGATGATGATGATCTCTTCGAGTCCGATACTGACTATCTACCTTCCTTGCCTGAAGATGAAGGTCTTTTCAACTTAGAGACAGACAGTATCAGCACCAGTTGTACTGTCTCCTCTATTCATCCACGTATGTTATCTACATACATGGCCGATGGAGAGAGACCTGAAGAAGCCAGTGATTAGACTAACAAGCGGCTAGAGAGTCTTGAAACCGCATTTACAAAGATTACTTATATTCTTACCAGTATCATGACAGTCCAAACTGCTGGGGCTGTTCCTCAACCTCAACCGAACGTCTCAACACACGTTATTCCGGCTCATAGCAACAACCCTCCTTCACTACCAAAGGAGTATCATTCCTTTGTGCCTCCTCTAAATCCCATAAATGCTGGGGGTGGTCCTTCACCGACGATGCATGACAACCGTATAACAGTTATTTTTCAACATCTGCTCAATTAGTAGGATGCAATTGATTCTCTTGTTGCTCGTCTCGATACCATCTCATACAAAGACAAGCTTCAGAAGATGGAGATATCTCAACCTTATCCTCCTGAATGGGAGAATGCGACTTGCCCTCCTAACTACAAGCCACTGTGGGTAAATTCATTTTATAGGATGACTTCTCCTTGCCAACACATGACATACTTCAACACGCCGACTTTGCACTTACCAAGGGACGATCCATTCCTGTCAAAGCTATTTATTAGTACGTTGCAGGGGGTAGCTTTTGAATTGTTCTGCAGTCTGCCTGACGGTTGTATTAATTCCATTAAAGACTTAGAGAGGTTATTCCTCAACAGGTTTTATGAGAGTGGCATGCATGTTAGTATGTCCACCCTCATCGAGACCAAGCAAAGGAGGAGTGAGTCTGTTATTGCTTTCATCGAATGCTTCAAGCGACTAGTATTGAAGATACCCTTTGGTACCAGACTCAGAGCTTATGGATACTTGTCGACATAACTTCCTTTCTACAGTAAAGTTATGTCTGGGTATATATAAGTATGATACTTGACCTGCTTGCATCGGGGTTGCTGATGCTGCTAAAAATGATCTCCCTAATCTGTAATTACTGGAGTTGAAGACACCCAAATCTGAAGACAAAAGTAAGTACCCCCAAACTATCCCTGTCCGTGGGAAAAATGGAAAGAAGTCTTGAAGGTCGACACTTCCAAAAGAGCTTCCAATTCTCAGGGCGCTCCTGACAAACCCAAGGAGACTTTCTTCTTTGACGAAGATGATGTTATTACCATTTTTCACACATTGATGAAGGGTAATAAACTGACATTGCCTCCACCACGACGTCCTGCGGAGGTGAACCAACTCAATGATCCCAAGTACTATCTTTATCATCAGTACGTGCATTATTCTACCAAGGATTGCATCGTCCTGAAGAAGAAGATATAATATCTTATCGATAGTCCAGTTATCAACCTCGAAGCTGAAGACATGGTCGTATCTTCTAACATGATCTCTCTTCAATTTGGTAACTTTCCTCCCACAAAAGTCCTACACGGCGTAGTCCCAATCCCTAAAGCAGTAATGGAAGTCGTCAACCTACCGCCAGCTCACAACCCAACATCAACGTTGGTGCCACTCACGACAAAACGTGGTGAGATCATGTAGGTCCATCCAGACCTTGTGCAAGAAATAACACAGGGGTTGGTGTCTTCCAAAGCAAAGAGGGAAAGAAATACAAATCATGCCATATGGTGTCTTCTTCCATTTACGAAGTTCTATCTGGCGAGATGCGATCCGGAAAGACTTACCTACGGACTTATGACCCCGCACAAGAAGATGTAGTACCTTCTCAAGCTCCTACTGCCCCCACAAGTTCAGAAGTTGGTCCATCTAAGTCCTCAACGACCGACAAAGCTAAGCAGAAGGAGATACGATTTGACAAGTCTATGAAAGCATCAACTCCCGGAGGAATGGATCGGCCTTACAACTTTGACATACTGGCACAGCTAGCCAATACACCTGCCAGGTTGTCTTTATTCGATCTACTGCGACTCTCCAAAGAGACGTGGAAAGCTTTAAGTGAGACATTACTACATGCCGACTCTTATCTCGCTGAAGTTAAAGCCCCCATTGAAGATCCCGTCTCCTGTCCTCACTATCATAGTACTATGGAAGTGGTGCCAAAGATCACCTTTTCACAAGAGGAATGCTACTCAAAAACAATCGTCATGATAGACCTCCGTACTATACATGATATATCGGGGCGATTAAGGTGGATCGGATGCATATCGATCCAGGTTCATCCCTAGAAATTTACTCCAAATTCTATGGATCCTTCTGCACAAGCTGTCTGCAACCAATACAATTATCATGGCTTTCAATGCTGGAAGAAACCACCCGCTGGGCAAGATCCGTCTCAAGTCACTATAACAAAAAGACCTATTAATGACGCTCGACAAGGAGTTTTAATGACGGCTGATACATAAGCATTATTAAGTTGAAAAAATACCTTTTTTTCTATGACGATTTGGGCTAATTTCGGGCTTTTTATAACGTTTATAAAACAAAGCGTTATTAATTGTTTAGAGCGGTGGCAAACTTGTAATAAACTTTCTGTAATATATTACATCCCCCCTCCGATTTTACTCAGAAGAACTCTCATTCTCCTTGCTTTCCTTCTGCCCCCTCTTCCCTCCTCTCCCCAAACCATAAAATTTTCCATCTCCTCCTTTCAATCTCCCACAAACCCTAACTCTAGGTCTCACTCTAAACCCTAGCTCTAGGTCTCACTCTAAGCCCTAAGCCCCCAACCCCTCCTCCCACGAACCCTAAGCCCTGAGCTTCCAACCCCTTGCTCGTCGACGGAAGCGGCGGCGGCGGGAACGATGTGGTGGGTCGAGGTCGTCCAGGCGTTATGGCTTCGGGTTCAGAAGATCGGGGAGGTCGGTGCTCATGATGAGCGGGACGACGCTCGGTCGAGAACATGAAATGGAGTCGGAGGAGGGCTCGGAAAGGCTAATTTCGTTGCCAGATGTGAAACTAATTTCGTTGAAAGATGACAGTGTCTAACTTTGTTTCAATTCTAAATCATAAATTTGGTCCTTTGAATCAACTGGCAGTTGATTCATGCCAACATTATTTTATTTTATTTTATTTTTGTTTCTTTAATTTCTTGTGCCTATATATTCAGCATGCTCCCTTATTTCTGGTTTCCCCCATTTCCTGATTTAATCTCACTGCAGCAAATGAGAGCACGAGAAGCCGTCTTATTTTCTACACGGTGATGGAATACCTCATCCTTGCAGGTGCAAGTGCGGTCCACGTAGTTTATATTCGTAGTTTGTTCAGCAAGTCAGTGGCCTACAACAGGGTATAGCTGCAGTTTGATCTCTCTGGCTTATTTAGCATCTCTATGTAGTTTTCTTTGTCTTTTTCTTTTGAAAGTTTTTTATTTATAGCAGCTACTTTGTTGGTTTCCATGGCTTCCTCAAAACTCATTTGGGTTTTGGTTGCTCTTACTTACTTTAGGCGGTCTTATTATATATATGCTAATTATAAATCTAACATTGTGTTAGTTTGACAATGAGGGAGAAGAGGTTAATGTGTTGTTGGTTAGTGGCAACATCAGGACCAAGCAACTTTCAGAATGTGTATGTCTTATAGTTTCAGTATGGAAAGAGCTATAGTACTAATTTGCCATTCACACCCCCAGAGTACCTCTGAAACAAACTGACTTCTCATGGAACCTATTTGGCAAGAAGAGTGACAGCAGAGAGTGTGGTGTACAGTTTTTGTACCCTCTTACTTGGCCTTCTTAGCGGGAAGCACATTCCACCCAGCCATGTAAGTTGTTTCCTTTTCAAAGTTTTCATACATAGACATAGATATTGAAGTTAATTATATGAATGCTTGTTATTGTGTTAGTTCTGTACTGTTTTCTTAGTATGGAATGATAGGTAGTTGCTCCAAGTAACAAGATTCTACATCATCTTATGGGACCATAAGATTAATTCTGGACAAGTATTGTTCTAGCTGAAGCATGTGCAAAGGGACCAAACATGTCATGTTAAAGGGTCAAAATCCTTTTTGTCCATAGTTGTTGGACTCACATAATGTGTTGCAGTGTCGTACATTCTTTCTTGTCTAGCTGGTGTCCCCATTATAAATTATCACTGAAACTTTGGAACATATGCATGACAAATACATCTCCATACCCATGTGAATAGCATCTATAGAATTGTATGACTCTGTGTCATCATTTTTTTCTTCTTCTTCTTTCAAATTATGTATTTGAAGGAAGTGAAGGAACGCCTTTTGCAGGTATATTTTTGCATAATGTTCGTCTTTCTGCAGTATCTAGCTACTTCTACAATTTTTTCACTTGTGAAGTGATTAGTTCTATAGCTCCAGTAGAGTGCATTCTCTGGCCTTTATGAATTTGTTCTTTTCTTATGAAAACTACTACATGTTTATCCATATTTGTTAATCTGAAGGTGGATATTACTACGGCAAGATCAAGTTCCCTCCTGAATATCCATTCAAGCCTCCAAGTATCAGGTACTGATATTTCCATAATGTAAATAGTAAATACTTTGGCAGACTATTGATAATTTATACTGTTTCTACTGATCTGAAAATAATAACTCTAATGTTTTGGGGCTAGCATGACTACTCCTAATAGAAGGTTTGTACCACACAAAAAGATACGCTTATCTATGAGTGACTGTAAGTTTCCAATGTGTTATCAATTTGTTTGATTTCATGAAATTGAATTCGTGATACGATTTTTATTATCGTGTAGTTCACCCAGAGTCGTGGAATCCAATCTGGTCTGTATTAGGGTAAGCCTAGAGAATAACTGATATACTATTTGATCCTAATCTCTGTCCATTTATTGGGTGCTCCATTGTTTCTATTAGTACCATACAAGTCTAAGAATAACTATCAATCATGTCTTATTGTGTACTTTTTCTGGAGGTCAAAATTAAATAGTTTAGCCAGTAATCTTCATCAGTTTTTTTTAAAATTATTAAATGCAGAGTTTTTAATGTAACCTAGAATTTATCTCGAATAAATTATAGATCTTATATTTTTTGGTCCTCACTTTTTTTAACTGTGGAATACAGCATTCTAACAGGCCTCTTGTCCTTTATGGTAAGTCTGTCATTACTCCGCTATTTGTACACTATTTCTATCTTTTTAGACATGCAGTAGGAGAGAGTATAATTTTCTGAACGTTGACTTTGAATGGGCATGTGCGATACGTGTGGTTTATATAATTTCAGAATGTCAGATAGAAGGGAAAAAATTCTGGTGATTGTGATTGCATTTTTTCCCCAGATTTTTTGTTCTAAAATTTTTTTTTCTTCAAATTTTTTGTGGTTGAATCTCTGGATATGGGAAGAGGATGGAGAAAGTGGCAGGTGATGCAAGTGCTCCTTCCCTAGCAAGATTTTTATTCATCCCTCTGAACCTCTCACTTTCTCTCTTGCATCCCTCTTAAGACATGAGGTGGTCTTTTGGTAATTTTTTTTTTATCTTTTTCAGGATTTTGCTACGTGATGCCGACAGTTTTGATGTGCTCAAAGTTGAAGCCAATGTACTAATAGTTTTGAGGGTCTACTTACTAGTAGTAGTTTTAAATATATGTATTTGGATGTCCTATTTTGAAAAAATGTAATAAAGATGGTGATATATATTATGTATATATTTGTAAATGGATTAAATGGTACTCTATAACATTTAGATGTTTTTTTGTGAATATGGTTCAAAATGAATGCTTTGAAATTGAATTGAGCAACATTGAGCATTAATCTATAATTTTTTGGAAAGTAATATATAAATGTGGAGAATTGAGCGTTATAAATGTGCTGAATTGAGTCTATACAGATTATCTATTCATAACGCTTTCAAACTATGCTAAAAATAAGTGTAGCAGAAACTCATCATATTCATGACGTTTTTATTTATGACGCTTTTAAAAAACATTTATAGCACCCGTTTTTATCACGCTTGCTTTGGAAAAAAAGCGTCATGATTTGTCATTAATGACGGTTTTTAGCCGTCATTAAAGGGTATTTCTGTTGTAGTGAGTGCCAAATTGGTGATCTTCGAACAGAGGTTTCTTGCTATGTAATTGACACCAATGTGTCCTACAACATCTTATTTGGACGTCCGTGGATACACGAGAAGATGATCGTTCCTTCTACCCTTCACCAGTGCTTCAAGTACGTCAACGGTGATGGCATCGTGAAGATGGAGTTTGCCGATGTTGATCCTTTTAAGGGTATTGAATCCTACTATGGAGATTCGGTACTTTATCAATCTTAGCCTCCCAGGGATGATGGCAACGAAGCTGATGATGAAGCTGAAGTCAACTCATCCGCCAGTGACGGTCCCCTAGTTATCCGAGTCAAAGGATGTACTACTCCAAAAAGTACCCCAAAGCCTCTCACAATCTGGATCAAAAAGAAGAATCCTGATATTGTCAAAAGATTGACCATCACTCTCCGCAAAATGACTCGGGTGGAGCCTGCTGAAATTCTTCCTCCCAATCCTGATGAGTTACCCTACATGGTGAACTTGAACAAGTCTGTGGCTCTTGTTCCGGATAATGATCCCCTTAATGAGTATATCAATACTCAAAATAATGTACCTTCAGTGGATGATGTTATCCCTGAAGAAGAACTTGCATATTTTCTAAGTAAAGGTTTATCTTTGAATTACTCCGATGTCTACCAATCTGTAAACCAGTACATAGATACGATATACTCCCTAGAGCATGGTATAGGTCCACATCTCTGCATGCCGGTCACGACGCCTCGTCTGCGGAAAAAGTCTGGCCAGAAGATATCCACTACTTCATTGTTCCAGCTAGAAAGAAGGGTGAAGAATTGATCATCTTCGGTCGAATAATTGGCAAAAGAAATTTCGTTCTGGACTTTACTACTCCCAATCACAACACTGAAGCTGACTGATTCTGGAAAAATACAACTTTATCGATATAGTTGGCAGGCAAGAATATCATCCAGAATATGGAATATGATATAAAAAATGACCAGGGACTAAACTACGGTCAAGGACTACGATTGCCAATACGTCACTTTGCTCCTCCCGAGAAATCCGAGAAGTATTAGGAACAAAACGGTGTTGGTTTGGGTTACATTACTCCTCCAACAACTCCTAAAGGATCAGACGTCGAAGTGGATCATTGTTCTCGTTCTTCTGATTCCTGTCTCTAGGATTCAGACTCTAGTATTGGAGACATGTTCAAAGCAACTTTGTTCGTCAACATGGTATCAGTTGACCAAATTGCAGAAGATGTATAATCAATCAAGTTCGAACAATGTGCTCAAAAGATGGATACCAGGTGGGAGTTATGTTTCGAACAACATAAACCACCTACTGAGGACAAAGTCATCCAAGTTAACTTGGGAGATGAATCATTTCTTAAACCAATCTTTATCAGCAAAAGTCTGTCCGGTGAAGAACAATAATCTCTTATATAGCTTATAAAAAAATATAATGACGTCTTTGTATGGAGCTATGAAGAAATGCCAGGCTTGGACCCAAAAGTTGTTATGTACTACCTAAATATCTCGTCTAAAGCAAAGCCAGTAAAGCAGCAACAACGACGGTTCCGACCAGATATCATAGAAGCCATCGAGATTGAAGTTAAGAAGCTTATTTCAAGTGGGTTCATTCGCGAAGAACAACACCCTGACTGGGTCGCTAACATTGTTTCAGTCATGAAAAAGAACGGTAAAGTTCGAGTCTGTATCGATTACCATGATTTGAACTCCGCATACCCAAAAGATGAGTTCCCCCTGCCGATCACCGACGTTATGATCGACAATACTTGCGACTTTGAGCGGATGTCCTTCCTGGATGGGTTCTCAGGCTACAACCAGATCAAAATATTCCCCGATGATGAGAAACACACATCTTTTCAAACACCGTTGGGGGTATACTTCTATACGGTGATGCCCTTCGGATTGAAAACTGAAGGGGCGACATACCAGCGAGCTATGAACACAATTTTTTATGATCATTTGTACAAAACAGTGGAATGCTACGTAGACGATATCATAGTTAAAAGTTATCTCAAGGGCAACCACCTCCAAGATTTGAGAATGGTGTTCGAACTAATGCGTGCACACCAACTCAAGATAAATCCAACCAAGTCTTTTATGGGAGTCTCCAGTGGCAAGTTTTTTGGTTTTGTTATCACTTCAAAGGGTATACATCTTGACCCAGAGAAAGTAAAAGCGATCCTCGATATGCGTCCTCCAAGAAATCTTAAATAGCTACTCGGACTTAAGGAAGGCTTGCCTACTTCAGACGATTCATTTCAAATCTTTCTGGAAGGTGTCAACCGTTTACTCAGATCATGAAGAACGGAGTATCTTTCATCTGGAGTGAACAATGTCAACGCGCATTTGATGACATCAAGAAGTATCTCACAAGCCCTCCAGTATTGGTGGCTCCGATAATTGGAAAGCCTTTCTTGTTATATGTCCGTGCTATGGATCATTTCCTTGGTGCCCAACTAGCTCAGAAGAATGAAGGTGGCCATGAACATGCAATCTAAGATACACACCTGTAGAAAAGGAATGTCTCGTACTGATATTCGCTATCCAAAAGACACGTCACTATGTGTTTGGACAGACTATCCACATCATATCTAGAGTCAATCCTCTCAGAATACTAATGACTAAACTGGGTTCTCTTAATTCCTGTTTAGCTACATGGACAATGTTGTTGACTCCATACGATATGTTGTTCGTCCCTCAGAAGAAAGTAAAAGGCTAAGCATTAGCTAATTTCTTTGCAGCTCATCTGGTGCCAGAATCTTCAAAACTCTACGATGAAATCCCAGAATAAGTAGTGGAGTCACATCGCAACTAACTAAATCCCCATTTGGCGAATGTTCTTTGAAGGTGCATCAAGAACAGGACCTAAAGGAAATATTATGGCCGGAGTAGGCATCGTGCTTGTGTCACCCAACCATCTGGTTATACACCGTGTATATTCTCTCGTAGAATCTTGCTCCAACAACGTGGCCGAATATAATACCCTACTGATCGGCCTTCAATTAGCAAAACAACCGGGAGTTGACTATCTAGAAGGTTTCGATGATTCTAAGCTAATAGTTAGTCAGGGTCGAGGAGATTATGAAGTTTATCATGAAGGTCTCATCCCATATCACAAAGCGACAATCGAATTGGCTTCTACCTTTGCTGGATTCTTCATCGAGTACGTGTCTCGATTACAGAATATAGAACAGATGCTTTAGCCGGTCTTGCTGCTTCCCTGACCGTTCATGTCAACACTAAGCATTCGATCACAGTGTCTGGTCGAGAGTTATTCTGTGTGAAAGATGCCTTGCATATTCATTACAGTTACGCAACAGAAACAAACATCGATATTAAAGACTGAAGATTTTCTTTCATAGACTACGCTGTCTACGGAATCCTCCCTGAGGACCCAAAGGAAGCAATATCTGTCCAAAATCGATCCCTCATATTTTACTATGATACATCTACCAAAATGCTGTACCGATGCTCTTACGACAGGCTACTGTTACGATGTTTATCAGACACAGAAGCCAAACCTGCCCCAATTACAAGATCGCCTCAGACGAATGGGTTATTATTGGCCTGCGATGATAGCAGATGCTGTTGAATATTCAAAGAAGTGTAGGGCTTGTCAGTTTTACGTCGATTTTATTCATCACCCTTTAGAGTTTCTACACCGACGGTGGTATCTTGGCCTTTTGAAGCCTAGGGTATAGACGTCATCGGCCTAATCAGCCCGCCATCCTCCAGAGGACATCGATTTATCCTAGCTATAACCGAATACTTCTCCAAGTGGGCGGAAGGTATACCGCTCATCGAAGTAAAGACATCAAACGTGATCAGTTTCATCAAGCATCACGTTATCTACCGCTTCGGCCTACCTCGCAGGATCATCCATGATAATGGTCCACAATTCGCGAGTTATACATTCTATCGGTTCTGCGATAAGAATCGAATTCAGAATGTAGCCTCTACTGCTTACAATCCAGTGGCTAATAGGTTAGCAGAAGCCTTCAATAAAACTATCATCAAACTTCTCAAGAAGTTCGTACCTTCAAACAAGTGCGATTGGAATGAAAAGCTTGACAAATGTCTCTGGGCCTATCGTACAACGGTCCGGACTCCAACAGGCAGTATGCCATTCTCTCTGGTTTATGGGAGTGAAGCAGTTCTTTCCCTAGAAATCCAGATTCTCTCTCTTCGAGTAGCCTTAGCCAGTGAGTTGATTATCGAAGAAAGTTACTGTCTGCGACTTCAAGAGCTGGAAGCGATAGACGAAAAATGCTTATTTGCTCAATAACGTATTGAGCTATACGAAGCACGCCTTTCCAGAGCCTTTAACAAATAGGTTAAAAAAAGAATCTTTCGAGTTGGTGATCTGGTCTTAGCAGTGAGAAGACCAACGGTCATGACGCACAAGAAAAAAAGAAAATTCTAGCCTAAATGGGAAGTTCCTTTCATTATAGAATCAGTGTATTTTAACTGTGCGTATCGACTAACCAAGCCTGATGGTGACTTGCTCATGATGCCGATCAACGGCAAGTTCCTGAATAAATATTATGTGTAACCTTCATGTACAGTGTTCACATATACCCTGTTTTAATCATGTAAATATACAGTGCAATGTTTATATGATTCAAAAAATCATCTAACTATTATCCATATTTCAAGTGTCTTGGATACGCCATGGATAATAGGTCCTCTAAAAAAAGAGATTCCCCAGTGGAGTTACTTTCGTTTCGGACTCGGCCCAAACTTGGTCTTACAAAAACAGTCACGTCCATATTACATCTGAACTATTTTTCGATAATTATTTCCCAAGTGGGATAATTAAGAAATGTTTTGCCACGTCCATATAACCTCTAAGAAAAACATTCATCAGAGATAATCACGTCCATATTACCTCTGAATTATCCACTCCTACTTAATGTTATATATCCGTCTATGTCCATATTATCTCTGGTTAGATATAGAACATTCTCTACTATTACGTTAATATTACCTCTATTAGCAGTTTCTTTCAACTTATTATCTATATTCAAAAACTTTGAATATAAAATGGATAATAAGTCACATCAAATTCCCCAGCAAAATACCTACCAGAAATATCCCTTCATCAAAGAGAATTACGTCCATATGACCTCTGAATTATCTACTGACTCCTATTTAAATGTTATATACCTGTCCTCGTCCATATTACCTCTGGTCGAGGCATAAAACATTCTCTGCTATTATGTCCACATTACCTCTATTAGCAACTTCTTTTAACTTATTATCTATATTCAAGAACCTTGAATATAAAATGGGTAATGAGTCCACATCCAATTCCCCAGCAGAATACCCACCAGAAATATCCTTACTACGTCCACATTACCACTAGTTCTGATATTTCACAAACTTCATTCATGAATTTTGAAAGCCAAAAGATTCTTTATTAAAAACGTCTATCAAAAGACGAAGAAAAGAAAAAAGATATAAGAGTCTTGACGGCTAAAAAGAGCCAATTACAAACAAAAGACTTCGATTGATACTATCCCTCAGAGCCTTTATTTCAGCTTGAGATTTGACAGTGGCACGACGACGTGCTTCTTCCTGCCGAGCAGCTTCATCCTCGAAAGGAATCAGTTTTATATGCTCCTCTTCCAACTTCACCAGCTGAGCCTTCAATTGGTCTGAAGTTGTGGCAGTCACAGCAGTCTGAACAACGTAATCTTCCTTCTCAAACGCAACTGTTCGCAAGTCGGCCTCATGCTGGGCAATCTCTTTGTGAAGCTGTACAATCTGATTATACTTTTTAGCGATCTGGATGGCCAGCTTATTCTTTGAAGCAATACAAGCCCTACCTACAGCATCAAACAGTTCATACTGATCAGCCAGCTTACTGATCTTTTTAGCCAGTGCCTCCTTCCTCGCGTGGAAAGTAGCTTCCTCCTCCTTAAGAGCCGCAATCAGAGCCATGTCCTCCTCAAGAAATAATGATGTTGGGCTTCGCTGAATAACCTCTCGAAGTTTGGCCACTTGATTTTGCAGGTCACACTACAACAAAAAACCCTTTAATGACGCTCGATAAAGAGTTTTAATGACGGTTGATACATAAGCGTTATCAAGTTGAAAAATACTTTTTTTCTATGATGGTTTGGACTAATTCTGGCTTTTTATAACGTTTATAAAAGAAAACGTCATTAATACTTTAGAGCGGTGGCAAACTTGTAATTTTTTTTACTATATAAAAGCTCAGTGGGAGAGAGAAAATTCATTTCTCATCCATTTTCTAACGAGCAGCATCTCTCTAAACCTCTTCTCCCCCAATTTCCTCAAGAGTTAGTTTAGGGTTTCTAATCGATGGATCTTAGCCGATGTGCGATCTCGACCATATCGGAGGGGTCGTCGGAGGACCTTAAGCCGGTGCTGCAGGTGATGGAGGTCCGGCTGGTAAACACCGCATAGACCAAGACGGAGAGGTTCCGCATGGTTCTCTCCGACGGCGTCCACCAGCAGCAGGCGATGCTGGCCACGCAGATGAACCACATCGTCCAGAGCGGGCCCTCCAGAAGGGCTCCATCATCCAGCTCAACGAGTTCATTTGCAACTCCATCCAGGGACGCAGGTTCGTGCCCCCCCCCCCATACTCTCGATCATTCCAGGGTTTCTTGAATTTTTTCAGTTTTTGTCCAAGAAAAATAAGCCTTTTTCGCTATTGAAAGGAATGGATTCGTTTGAAAAGGGTTTGCTAGTCGGATACTCCAAAAAGTTGATTTTCTGTGTCATAAACATATTGGATACGATGCGGACATGCCAACATACATTACAGCGCACCAAAATTTGACTTTAGCTTCTTTGAGGCGCTGATATTCGTATATGTCGAGCACATCTTCTGCCTCGTAGGTAGCTTCTTTGAGTTTGTTGGTTGCTTTCCTCAAAAGGGAAGAAGAAACTGATCGAAGAAGAGGAAGAAATGTGCTTTTAATTGCCTACTATGTCTAGAATCAGACCTGGCTTGTATTGTGTCATTTCGGATCACTTGCATCCCCTACTTACTGGTCAAGCAATAGGTTTGCATACTGCCTGGCTTCTCATTCGTTAGTGTAACTTTGCATGGTACCAATACCATGATGATATAGACTAAAAGTGGGAGAAAGCTTTGTACAAGTTAGTTACTACCATTTTACTTCCTTTCCAACTTCTTTTGAGGATTTCGGTACTCTGCTACTCTCAACACACCAACTGCTCCCGCGAATTCACAACAGTAAGACTAACACAATGCCTTTTTTTCTTGTATATATTTCTCTTATATGGTTATAAGCTAATGGATGTTATCATGGATAATCATTTTTCTCCTTCAATGTATATCCATTATTAATGTGATATCATACGTTTACAGGTACCCTATTGGTCAATAAAAGAATGCTGGAATCCTATGTTATTGCCCGAGACTGATTCCTTGTGCCTAAGGGAAAAATGTTTCCATCTATTGGAAGGTATCCACAACTTTCTTCTTACTTCAAAGAGATGTTTTGAGTGAATGTACTGGGTTTTGCCTTTGCCATGGCTCGTTCATTGTGACTTCATATGTTTTTGTCTTCACTTCTTATTTAAACCGATGATGCATGATTAGATTTCACGATCTCATTTCACATATATGCTTTTGATTGGAGGTTTTTTTTTGCCCTACGACTTCATGATTCACCTAATAAATATTTTGCAACTCATGTATCTTGTTGATTATGTTTTTTTGGTGTCATAAAGATAGAGACATTATCACAAATCAAAACCAGAAGATAGCAATTCATTTGCTTTTTAGTTATTCGACTGTTGGAAATATATTGCTTCTATGTCCTTATAAAGAAGGTACATTATCACAAATTGAAACCAGAAGACCGCGGACATCGGTGATCCTCTCTGTAGGCAGCTTCCCTTTAGTTCTTTAGTAGGTGTTTTTTCTTCCTTCTTGTGAGCTCTCTGTAGGCAGCAGTTATTGGAATTGTTTGTTCTTTGATGCTCTTTCCTGATACTTCAACCATTGCTCGCAGTAGTTCCAACTTTGCTAGCGAAAATGCCTTTGTAAATATGTATGTTGATCTGTTCTCAAGTTTTGCAGTACTGGAGCTTGACTTTTCCTTCCCCAACTACTAATTATTTTAGAAAGTGGTAATATGCTTTTGTTCTGTCATGGAATATGCGAGATTATTTTGTATTATTTTTGGTGATTTGTTATTGTAAAAGATTAGAGTAGTTCATTTCTTGACTACCTTATCTTTCAATAGTCTTCTAAAGCCATATTGCTTGTCATGCTTCTATTGATGCGCCAATGTATTCATGCATCAACATGGGATAATGCTATTACAAATTGTTCCTTTGATTCCAATGAATAGACACCTGGCCCAAGAGTGAATGTGTAGTCAAATGTAGTCTTTGTCATCTGTTGATCCAACCCCAATTACTGTCAGTTTATACAATCAGCCTCGAGTCAGGATTTGTCTTATATCAGATCCCATACTCCAGTGTTCCCTTTAGATCGATATATGGGTTTCCTTTCTTGCTTCATTATAGTGGATTTGGCTCGGGCTTTGCATAAACCTTGAGAGTAGACTTGTTGCATACATAATGTATTGTCTATTTGCAGTATGGATCGAGGCATCAGCCTTCTTTGATCCATTTTCTTTTTTATAGCTTTGCATTCCTAAGTGGAGGCGTATCAACAATGTGGCAACCATTCCAGTTTGTGTATTTTTGTTAATTGGGATATGAAAATCCCTTCTACTGCTTGAATTATCTTAGTGCCAAGAATTAAAGTAGGGATATGAAAATCCCTTCTACTGCTTGAATTATCTCAGATCAACATACATATTTACAAAGGCATTTCCTTCTTGTGTACCTTACCTGGAATTGTTTGTTGGTTGCTCTCCAGTGCTAGTTCATTTATATTGTATTATTTTTTATGCTTGTCAATGCATTTGCTTGATCCTTAACATGCTTGCATGCATCTTTCTGTTGGTTACTTTGAAGTCTTACTATTGGCTAAAAAACTAATTTCATTGCTTAATGATTATGTCATTAATTCTTTTCCATTGAAAGTTCTTATTTTCAATAATATATGTATATATCGTAAACAACAAATCTATTAGTTGTGCAGGTTTCCGTAGTTCTCTTAAAACCTAACTATGGTTTGTTTTTCTAGTTTTGTTACCTTACAAGTTATTCTTTAGTAATTGCAGGTAGACGGAGAAGTTTTATTTCCATTTTTAGTGTTACCAAATATTATATCTAATACTAAAATTCCGAGTTATTTTGCAGGAGTTTCAGGTTTGATTGCCCATGGGGGCCCAATAGTGTTGTTTTAATATGTTTTGTCTGCTGTGTATGATTTCTGATATCTCTGCTTTACATGCTGCAGGCCGTGGAAGGACTCTTCACTGGAATCTGGTTAAAAACCAACAGGTTGGAGCCCCAACAAGCCAAGAAACTGCAGCTATATGGTGTTCTAGTGGATCTGTTCTTGCAAATGCAGCAAAACATAGAATGATCGTGACCAATTCTGTCTCCTGTGTTCTGATGCATTCAGTAGCTGGGGCATTTTATCCTTTTTCATTGCTGATTCGGCTTTCATTCTAAGGTGGCTGGTGGCAGAACACTTATCATGATGTTGTATTCTGTGAAGAAGTTCAATGAGATCTGATGCATTCAGCAATTGAGTACAATATATATTATGTATATATTTGTAAATGGATTAAATGGTACTCTATAACATTTGATGTTTTCTTGTGAATATGGTTCAAAATGAATGTTTTGAAATTGAATTGAGCAACATTGAGCATTGATATATAATTTTTTTGGAAAGTAATATATAAATGTGCAGAATTGAGCGTTATAAATGTGCTGAATTGAGTCTATACAGATTATTTATTCATAACGCTTTCAAACTACGCTAAAAATAAGTGTAGCAGAAACTCATTATATTCATGACGTTTTTATTTATGACACTTTTAAAAAATATTTATAACACCCGTTTTCATCATGCTTTCTTTGGAAAAAAAAGCGTCATGGTTTGTCATTAATGACGATTTTTAGCCGTCATTAAAAGGTATTTCTGTTGTAGTATCAGCTATGACCTTCCTTAAAGCATTAGCTCGCTCTTCGTAGCCAGCAATGCTTTCAAGGACTGTCATCTGGCATTCAGCAACAGCCCTCACAGGCCCGAAGGCGGCATTTCGGTTCAAAACTCCAGGAAGCTTTACTTTTAAAATGGAGTAGAAAGCTCTTATGACTTCCTGAGCCATCTCATCATCTTCAAAAGAGGTCGTTGGAGATGAAGCTTGATGGGGATCTTCCGTCCCAGGAAGAGCTACTTGGGAGGAAGCTGAAGCTGACAAATAAAGCAATATATATATCAGTAACAAAAAAATTTAATCAAAGAGTATGAAGGAGTTGTAATTTCATACCTCCTCCTGGCTCAGTATCAACTGGAACTGGAGAATTGAGAGCAGACCCAGGTCGTTCACTGTCAACATCATCCAAAGCAGTATCAGGCTGCTTGCCTTCCACGGTCCCAACAGGACCCGAAGCAGATTCAATAATGGCCGTCTCAATGGGCTGTGTAACGCCCCAGTCCCAAAATACGTAGGACTAGAAACGTAGACATGCCAGCCGTATAATAAATATACGTAAGCTTTAAAATGCAGTAGAACCATAACTAATCTCATCCACACAAAATAAATGAATAAAAGATATCATATAATGAGAATGAACTATCTTGATACAATATGTTGGGCGGAGACAAATCCACTACCAATAGGTAAAGGAAAAATACATGAGAAAAGAAATGATTTTGGCGAGCGAGGCGAAGACGATCCAAGTGTAATCAACCTCGAAGAAATAGCGATGATCACGCACTACCAAAATACAGTAAATTAGCGGAACATTAGCGACGGATAATTTCCGTCAGCGTTAGCGACGAATAATTTTCGTCAGCTTTAGCGACGGATTTGCGGCAAATAACTGACGGAGTACCGACGACAAGCCGATACAATTTTTATTTTATTTTAAGGGGGAAAAAAGGTCACTCATCCGTCGCTAGGGTATCGGAGATATAGCGACGGATAAGGAGCCATCGCTATACAGTCGATTATTTGGCGGGAATTGTTGAGAGAAATGGAGGGACAATTCTTCGAAAACGTAGCGACGGATATTCCATCGGCAAGTATCAAAATAAGCGATGGATGGGCGACGAATACAATTTGTCGCTAGTCCGTCGCTAAATAAAGGCCCAGACTTAAATTGAAATGACGGGGAAAACTTTTTATTCCCCCCAAATTTCATTCTCTCTCCTCTCTCTCTCTCCCGCGGCGGTCGACGACCTCACTCTCCTCTCTCTCTCCCGCGGCGGTGATCAGCAACCTCTTCTCTCTCTCCCAAAGGTAATCTCTCTCTCTCTCTCTCTCTCCCTTGGTGATCGTAGGTATCGTGGGCTGTCGGAGGCATCGTGGACTGCGGGGGCGGCGGAGACTGCGGGGTGGCGCGCGCGGGGCAGCGTGGGTCTGCGGCGGGCGACGGGGGACAGTGCGCTCCGGGGCAGCGGTGGACGGCTGGGTTGGCACGCGCGGGGCAGCGCGGTGCTGGGGGGCGGCGTCGGGTGGGAGGGACGGCGGGGGGTGGGAGGGGTACGCTGGCGCGCGCGGGGCTGCTGGGGGCGGCGGGGGGCAGCACGCTCCGGGACAGCGGGCGACGGCGGGGGTGGCGCGCGCAGGGCAGCGCAGGACTGGGGGTGCGGCGGGGGGTGGGAGGTGTACACTAGGGTTTGTAAGTGTAAGTAGTAGTAATTATCCTATTTAAGAAATAGGATGAGAAAGTCTATTGCTTTATATATATATATATATATATATATATATATATATATATATATATATATATATATATATAAAGAAAATGCAATATGACAAACCCTAGTTTAAGAAATAGGATGAGAAAGTATATTGCTTTATATATATATATATATATATATATATATATATATATATATATATATATATATATATATATCAAGGTTCAAAGTATCGGTATCGAAATCGGTATCAGACTTTTACTATGAGTATTGGTATCGGCGACATCGGTAGTATCGGCAGTTTCGGATCGAAGTATCAGATTTTTTGGTATTGGAAAACAAATAATTATCGGTAGTATCGGATTCTTTTACATGCTTTTACAACCTTATTATACTTTCAATCTAGGATCACAATATCGGTATCGAAATTAGTATCGGACTATTCCTATACTGTTTGATTTTCTTTGACGAATTGACCAGAACAAGGACCCCCAATGTCGGCATCAGTCAATATTTGGTATCGGTCGTTATCGGATCAGAACATGCCAAACCGTATCGTTATCGGCCGTATTGGATCGGTATCGGCCGATACTTTAAAGAAAATGCAATATGACAAACCCTAGTTTAAGAAATAGGATGAGAAAGTCTATTGCTTTATATATAAAAATATATATATATATATATATATATATATATATATATATATATATATATATATATCAAGGTTCAAAGTATCGGTATCGGAATCGGTATCGGACCTTTCCTATGAGTATTGGTATCGACGATATCGGTAGTATCGGACTATCGGACTATCGGTATCGGTATCGAACTATCGGACTATCGGTATTGATATCGAACTATCGGTATCGTACTATCGGTATCGGTATCACACTATCGGTATCGGACTATCGGTATCGGTATCGCACTATCGGTATCGGTATCGGTATCGAACTATCGGTAACGGTATCGGTATCCGTATGTACTTAGTATTGATCGTAGCAGATTAGTATCGGTATATCGGTTTGGTATAGGTCGTATCGGATGGTATTGACCTTAGTGAATTGGTATCGTCCCATCCGATATGTTTCGGCCGTATAGCTAGGATTCGTACCGGCCTTATTGATTCGGTATCGGCCATATCCGATAGGTATCGGCCGTATCGAATATGTATCGGCCGTATCAGATTAGCATGGTGGAAGGTTTAGTAACAACTGTACTTAAATTTTTCTCTTCTCGAGCTAGAATACCATTGCCAGAGAGTCACGAGGGAGTAAAAAAAATCTCCTACATAATGATGTTTACGAGAGTGATTGGCCAATTACAGTAACACACATGCTGTATTTTCCATCAGGGAATGAGAGATTGAAGGCAATAACATATAGAGTTATATTTCGGAAGAAGACGAACGCCTATAAACTCTTTGTTCACAAAGAGTTTGCACGAGTTCTTCTCCCAAAATACAACTCTATATGTTATTGTTTTCAATCTCTCATTCCCTGATGGAAAATGCAGCATGTGTTTTACTGTAATTGGCCAATCACTCTCGTAAATATCAATATTTAGGAGATTTTTTTACTCTTTCGTGACTCTCTTGTAATGGTATTCTAGCTCCAGAAGAGAAAAATCTAAGTACAGTTGTTACTAAACCTTCCACCATGCTAATCTGATACGGCCGATACATATTCGATACGGCCGATACCTATCAGATATGGCCGATACCGAATCGATAAGGCCGGTACGAATCCTAGCTATACAGCCGATACATATCGGATAGGATTATACCAATTCGCAAAGGTCAATATCAATTTGATACGGCCTATACCAAACCTATAGACCGATACTAGTCTGATGCGGTCGATACTAAGTACATCCGGCCTATATACCAATGGATCCACCAGTTACATGATTATATACTAATTCTATTTAGTTTGTCTTACGATACAGATTTTCACATCCAATTTGTGATGGATCGTTATTTTGTTGATCGTACATGGATGTACAAACGACAATACAAGAGCAGAATAGGTGTGAGTGATGATTTTCAGGCAGGCGTAGAAGTGTTTCTTAAGTATGCCATGAGCAAAGCTCAGTATATGGACGGTAACAAAATCAAGTATCCATGTCATAATTGTCGCAATAGAAGTTACGAAGAAGTGGTAAGTGTAAGAGATCATATGGCCCGTAAGGGTTTCATATGTGATTACAGCCTGTGGTCATCGCAAGGTGAACTATATGCGGAAAGACAGGTTACGAATGCTGCTACTTATGCTTTTGATGATAATGCTACAACGGATTTTGTCGTCAAAGACGACGAATGCTTTGTTGATTATGGAGACCTGCAGAACCTTGCACGATATATGGTGTACGACGCGGCAGGGCCTAATTTTGATCCGAAGGATCCTAATCCCGAGGCGAAGGAGTTCTATGATATGTTTCAGGATGCTGAAACTTCTTTATGTCCTTGTTGTGAGCCACATTCCGTACTGTCAGTGACGATGCGGTTGTTGAACATAAAGTCCGATTTTAACTTGCCACAAACTTGCTATGATCGGATTATACAACTAGTCAAGGAGGTGTTTCCGAAGGAATCAAAAGAGCTTCCAAAAAACTTCTACAAGTCGAAGATGATGGTCCGATAACTAGGACTTGGGTACAAGAAGATAGATTGTTGTCGCAACGGATGCATATTGTACTACAAGGAGAACGAGGATATAGAAAGTTACAGCTTCTGTAATGCGGATCGTTACAAGCCAGTCAGGGGAAAAAGAAAGTCAACTAGAAAACGACGTCCTTATAAGTATATGAATTACTTGTCGATCACGAAGCGATTGCAGAGGATGTATATGTCTCAGAATACAGCGGAACACATGACGTGGCACAACGAAGAACGCACAAAGACGATGGAGAATTGTCACATCCTTCGGATGGAGAGGCATGGAAATATTTCGATTTTCGTCATCCAGATTTTGATGTAGAGCCTAGAAATGTACGCATGGGGCTATGTTCTGATGGCTTCGCCCCTTTCGGGCAATCGGGATCTCAATACTCTTGCTGGCCGGTCATTCTGACCCCTTACAATCTGCCACCATGGATGTGTATGAAGACGCCTTATATGTTCTTGACAGCTATCATACCGGGTCCCAAAAATACGACAATGAATATCGATATATATTTACAGCCGTTGGTGGATGAGCTGAAACAGCTGTGGGAGATCGGCGTCGCGACCTATGATATTTCCAGGAAACAGAACTTTCAGATGAGAGCTTCACTGATGTGGACAATCAATGATTTTCCCGCATATGGTATACTGTCGGGATGGAGTACTCACGACACCATGTCTTATCCGATATGCATACAAAATAGTAAGGTGTTCCGCCTTAAGCATAGAGGAAAAACTTTTTTCTTTGATTGTCATCGTCAATTTCTGCCCGCGAGACATCCTTGGAGAAAGAACAAGGACGCGTTCAGAGCTGGAAAACAAGAATTTTCTCATCCTCCTGCCAGATTATCGGAATACGATATTTGGAAAATGTAAAGGACTTGCCCAGTGTAATGGAAGATCCATCGAACAATCGTGTCGATGGGTTCGGATAAACCCATAACTGGACCAAACGGAGTATCTTCTGGGACTTGCCTCATTGGAAAGATAATATTATAAGGCATAATCTTGATGTTATGTATATAGAAAAGTATATGTTCGATAATGACTTCAATACCGTCATGGATATTAAAGGAAAGACGAAGGACAATCCAAAAGCAAGACAAGATATTGCCGAGATATGCAAGCATCCTTATCTGAACTTGATACAAAGGGGAGCTGGTGGACAAATAACTAAGCCGATAGCACAATACACATTGAGCAAGGAAGCTAGATTAATAATCTGCAAGTGGATATCTACTTTAAGATTTCCCGACGGCTATGTGTCGAATTTGTCTAGATGCGTTGATCTCAATGAACGCAAGCTAACGGGAATGAAGAGTCATAATTGCCACGTGTTTATGGAAAGATTACTGTCCATTGCTTTTAAAGAGTTGTTGCCTTCTGTTGTATGAGTTCCGTTGGCCGAACTATCAATATTCTTTAGGAATATTTGTTCAACTATGTTGACTATGCAACACATGGTTGAACTTGAGGAGAAGATTATCTTAACAATTTACAAGTTGGAGAAAATATTTCCTCCTCGCTTCTTCGACGGCATGGAGCATCTACCGAATCATCTAGCATACAAAGCCCGTGTCGGTGCATCTGTTCATTATCGATGGATGTACCCATTTGAAAGGTACATAAAAATTGATATAATTTAAGTTGAATTTCAGTGGGTTTTAAAATTCATTCTTAATTCTTAAGATAATTTGTCTCTCTAGATACCTATACCATCTAAAGAAGAAAGTTGGCAACAAGGCTCATATAGAGGCTTCGATATGCGAAGCATATCTTATCGAAGATGTGTCAAACTTCTGCTCCATTTATTTCGATACTCATGTTAAGACAAATCGAAATAGACCTCAAAGGAATGACAAGGACGTTGAGGATGGAGGTATATTCAATGTAAGGGGCAAGCCTGTTGGGGCTAGTAAAAAATGGTAGTTGACTGACGACGAGTATGATGCCGCTCACCGATATGTCTTGTTAAACTATGACATACAAGAAGTAATAGATTTGGAGAAGTAAGTCAGTACACTTGCACTCGTTATAATCTCGAATTTGATGAAGTAAGTGACTACACTTATATATTCTTATTTTCTCTAATAGTGTTTTTAGAGATAAACTCAAAATGAGGACACCCGATATTACCGATAAGGGACTTCAAAGAGAGGTTAATTGTACATTTTCGTCATGATTTCCCAAATACGTAAGCAACTGAGATTATAATTGAAGTTGATTTTATATATACTTATAAAATACATAAGTAACTGAGATTAGAAATATATAATCAAAAATATTTAAATTATAAATATTTATTTATCGGTTTTATTGTCTGAAATAACACTTACTAATGAGAGTGTTCGTTATCTGGCATTGGGACCGAAGAGGCAAACAAAGACTTGGTCAGGCTATGTCGTTAATGGCTTCAGGTTTAAGGCAACTCAGAATGCTATAAATGTCAAATTTATCAGTGACGGCATCAGTACCAAGGATTCCGTTGTTTGCATAAGAGGAACCATCTATGACGACGAACCGAACTTTGACTATTATGGAGGGTTCGGGATATTATAGATTTACAATATACTGGCCCATATGATATGCATATTGTGATGTTCAAATGTGAGTGGTTCGATACGACACCAAATATCGGTTGGAGAATCGATAAACAATTTGGATTTGTCGATATAAATCATCGCAGGAGGTATAGAGGGTCTGATACAATTGCGATAACAAATCAGGCTGTTCAAGTCTACTATACAATCTACCCAAGGCGTCGTAGAGATTAATTTGACTGCTGGACAGTATGCAAGATTAAATCTAGAAATACATTCAACATTGGAGACCCAGCATACCAAGAGGACCAGATCAAAAAGTCCCAATACTTGGGATAACACTCGGATACAATGGATGTTGAAGATATTATTGAGGAAAATAGAGGGGAGGAAGAGGTTGATACACAAGACTTAGCTGTCAACCAGGGGAGAAAGAGACGTCTTGTCCCAAATATTGAGGCAGAAGAAGAAGAAGAAGAAGAAGAAGAAGAAGAAGAAGAAGAAGAAGAAGAAGAAGAAGACAAATTTGATGGGGATGAGGATACAGATGAAATCGACGATGAAGATAAGGATGAGGATGAGGATGAGGAGGAGGATGATGATGAAGACGAGGCCGAGGATGAGAACGAAGACGATGATTTGGTTAAATATTGTTGTATATTAAAAATACTTCCAATTACGTGAATTAAGTTTGACATCATAAAAGCAATTATGTGAATTCATGTTTTTTTCGTTCGATTATTTACTTATTGCAGATGGCACTCCTAGTCTTTTTCGTTGCGACGGCACTCGTCTCCCTACTGGTGGTATGTATATTTTAGTTTAGAATTTTATATTCATTTATACTTATATATTGTTAATTATGTTTCTGTATTCTATTTACAGGTCATGATGGCTGGCCGTGGTCGTGGTTCTGGTGGTGGTCGTGGTGCTGGTGCTGGCGGTGGTGGTGGTCGTGGTCGTGGTCGTGGTCGTAGTGGTGCTGGTGGTCGTGGTCGCATTCAATCTTCCCGGGTTGTGACCCCATCCAGCGAGCCCGACCCGGAGAGTACCCCGGGCACAGACACATCCCTGTAGAAGCATGGAAAAGAATAAAGAAAGGTTCATGCGGCCAAGGATCGGTATGTGGCTCAGAGAGCCCATGCGGCTCAGGAATCCATGCGGATCAAAAGTCTATACGGCTCGAATAATTCCATGCAGCCCAGAGAGGAGCCATGTGGCCTTCAACAGCTCTTCCCTTCGTCTTTTGCTGCATTTAATGCCCTGACGGCTGACAGCTCTGACAAATGACAGCTCTGACAAAAAGGCGCAATAGTGACTGACGTAATGGCACAGTCCTAGGAAAGAGGAGAAAATCTTCTCACAGCTGGCAGAATCCATCAAATCCTGAGGCATGGGGCTACGGCCGCCAATCTTCATGCGGCTGCATCCCTTATGCAGCCGCCCATCAGCATGCGGCTGCTCACTCCCATGCGGCTGTCCATCTTCATACGGCTGTTCATCCCCATGCGGCTGTCTATCTTCATGCGACCATTTAGCCTTATGCGGCCCACTCATCTGCGGCTCTGCCAAGATGGCCCAGTGGAGACACGTGGCACTTTTCACGATGATTGAGACACGTGGCAGTCTTATCTTCCTGGAATTATGGGTGTTAACAAATCCTAATTAGATTTGTTGTAATAAGTGCCCAGATCAAATCAAATCGAGCAAATTATACACGTGGCAGGCCATTACAAGTCGCAAATATTCATGGCAATCAACATTTATTGTCCACAGAGATTTAATGCAATCACATTAATTGCTTAAATCTATTATATGCAAGATGGACGGCCAGATTAATTAACTTTCAGACCGCCGACTATTGAGAATGGGCAATCATTGCAAACCCTAATGATGCCCCCCCAATCTTATAAATAGCATGGTGCCATTCCCTTGCAAAAGACCCCCGGCCCGGATCTAGAGAGAATCAGAGAGAGAATATACAGAGATCGAAAGGACAAAGAAGCATACAGAGAGAACAAAGAGAGCATTTCTTCATCAACAACAAGTACTTCTTCTCCAGAGCCAAGGCTGCACCCGATCGTCCAAGGAGTAAGGCAGAGTTGCTGTCGCTTTTCCAAGCCTCTATCGTCACCCCAGAATCTAAAATAAACAATTGTACTTAGATTATTGTACCTAGATTTTCGTTCCTAGGCTTTTTTTGTACAAGCGAGTTTGTATTATGAGTCTAAGTTCAGTCCTCCGACAATTGTTCTGTTCTTTTACAATCAATGGCAAACACGATAGCGACTCTGCTGGGGACAAACTTCTCCACGGCTGAGGAGTTGGTGACGCAATCGGATGCAGCCAAACTTGGCTCCACACAACAGAAGATGGTCGTCCGCTTCGACCAACAGGCGTTCGAAGAAATGCTCTCTGAAGGAAGCGCTGGCCCGGTCCAGAAGCAAACCCGCACGACGGAGTACTCTCTGCTGCCCAAGACGGCGAAGGCAACTCTTATGCGGCCCCACTTCAAGCCATAGAGGACTCTGCTGTCCCCAAGTCCGGCAGAGAAAAGTACTATGATGCTGGACTTGCAGGGGCAAAGAGTGATTCTATGAGCTCTAGGAAGAAACCGAACGAAGGCACTAGCCGCAAAACGAAGACTCGTGCGACCAAGATTGCCAGCCGCATGAATGATGACCAAGCGGCCGAAACTGCCAACCAAATGCATAACACTCTTGCAGCCAGGATTTCCAGCTGTATGGAGAACCCTCATGCGGCCAGGATTTCCAGCCGCATAGAGAAGACCTATGCGGCTGAGACTTCCAACCGCATAAAGAAAGCCCATGCGGCTACGACTGCCAGCCGCAGGAAGATTGTTGATTCCAGCTGCATGCCGCCTGGTCCACGCGGCTCAGACTTCGACCACCTCTCCTATGGTCCTGATCTCTCATGCTCCCAAGAAGACATGTCTAACTCTCTCCAGCACCACTTAGACTCTTCCTATTATGTGCCCTCACGCACCAGAGTGAAGAAGTCTGGGGCAGCGCGAGCTTGGCAAGCTCAGTCCGCTGACCCAACCTCTGACCATCCGAGCGTTCTACATACTGTTATGCGGGCCTCTAATGGGAAGTTATACAGAACCACTCGAGTCCAGCCCCCGGTGGTAAACGGACAGAATGGTTCCCAAAAGTCTCCCAAAATCCAAGGAGCAAACATGGTCGCTCCGGACCCATCTGAATTGCATGAGGCTATCCTCCACAAGCGCAAGAAAAGAGAGGGGGCCTCGGGGTACAAAGAGTCATCCCACGAACGTCACTGCACCCAAGTCATCGTCAATTGTTGTTACAATAATATGACGGTACGAGAATACCGGGAGTCTGTCTTCCAAAGACTGCAACAACCGTGTTCAGAGGCTGAGGCACCTCCCGTTGTCTCCTGCAACTCTGCTCAGAAAATCCTTGCCGATGGGAGAGGGAGGAAGACAAATGCTTCCATCCCAAAGATTTCAACCACTATGACTAAGAGACTGTCGTCTAAGCGGGTGCCTACCACCGAAGTTTTCCAAGGTACCCGTTCAAAGACGAAATCTGCTACAGTAGGAAATTCATCGTCCACATCACTAGGGGTTGCTGGAACTGGAGGTAGCACTCCCCCGAACCTCCACGACAATCTGATGTTCCAAGAAGACGAGTTGGAGGAAACAACTCTTCCATCAGATGCAGCAAATCCCGATGTCCCCGAGGACGTCCACAATTTCCAAGACGAGGCAAACTCGAAAGCTGGGGGTATTGTTCCTTCTGAGTCCGAACCAAAGGAAGACATTCCTACATACCCCGATGACTTCTTATTACAGGGGCATAATTCGGAGTGTACGTCATCCACCGTACCTTCTACTTCTACTCATGTCAGGACGATATTCATGACAAATAACGAACGGAATGGTCCCAGTGATCGCCAACGCATCGACGCTCTGGAGGCCATACTGCGCACTTTGGTCAAATCTGTGGACTAGATCAAAGCAGCCCTCCCTACTCTGCAAGGAGGGACGCCAGGCCAAACAAACTTGGGTCCCGCGGTTAATGTAGACTCATACTCAGCGACACCAAACCCGGGCAATAATCTTCCTAAAATTTTGGCTCCTACCGCTGTAGACGAGGCCAGGAAGGCAAGAAGAGAGGTCCAGGAGCTCTGGGCCATGTTCCATGCCCGAGAAAACTGCCAAGACCTCAGGATAAGACAACCGTATCCCGCTGCGTGGAGAGATGTTCACTTTCCACCAAAGTTTAAACCATTCCACATCAATTCATATGATGGAAAGACCTCCGCAAGTTGATACATCACATACTTCGAGGTCACCACCGACCATTTGCCCCATGACGATGCCATCCTTACACGATTATTCATTGGGGCATTGGAAAGGGTCGCCTTCGACTGGTATCGCAACCTGCCAGACAACTGCATCCACTCCTTCGCCAGCTTCAAGAGCATGTTCTTGGAGAGATTCTATAAAGTAGGACAGCACGTCACAATGTCCACCCTCATGGACGTCGTTCAAGGGAAGAAAGAGCTGCCAAGGAACTATATTGAGCGGTTCTGCCAAACCGCTATGAAGCTGCCGTCCGGTAATCCGGATTCCTCCTTAATTAAAATTTGCCAAAAGAGACTGCTTCCAACAATCAACCTCTGGATGGGTGAAAGTTAATTTAAGGACTGGAAGACGTTTAATATCAGTACCACTAGCGCCGAAGAACGGTTGAAGAAGGCTCGCCAACTGGGATTGCACATCTCAGGGGGAGAGGACAAGGGCAGACGTCCTAATGCCAACAACAACAATGGGGGTAGCTCTGTCAACAATCGGGACAACAAGGGCAAGCAGGCTATGGTGGCCGACACAGCACAGAAACCTGAGTCAAAATTGACAGACAAACAATGGCCGCCAATGACCTACTCTTTCGAAGACGGCCACGTCAAGCCCATCTTGGACATGCTCATACAAGGAGACAGGATTCATCTTCCTCCGCCAAGACGGGAACCTCGGTCGGCAGAAATGGAGAGCCCAAAGTATTTCCATTACCACTGCTATGTCAACCATGCTACACACGACTGCTACCAACTGAAACGGTATATCCAACATCTCATCGATTCGAACGCTCTGGCCATCGATTTCGAAGAGGTAACTGTGGCGGCCAATATGGTGTCAGTACAATTTGGCAGCTTCCTTCCAACAGAAACGCAAGACGGTGTGGTCCCCATCCCTCTCGTAACAATAGAAATTGCTAATCTTCCACCTCTCCGGGATCAGGCTGCTGGTCTAGTGCCCCTTACCATATCACGGAGGGAGGTCATGTGGGTCTATCCGGACCTGGTACTCGAGGTGACTCAATCCACACCACCTTCCATTCGCAAGAAGAAGAGTGGAAAGGTCAGATCCTGCCGCACAATCTTGGCAGATGTCGAAGAAGTTACGGCTGTCGTTACCCGGTCTTGGGCACAATCCCAACCTGTGGCTGATAACTCGGCCAAAGATCATCAGCCAGCTACTGCTGACGCTCCAGGACCTTCTCAGCCTCCGACGACCGACAAGCCTAGGCCGAAGGAGACTCGCTTTGACAAATCCCTCCGAAAAGAGGCACCGCAGGGGCTGGAGAGGCCCTATAACTTCGACATCTTGGCGTAATTGGCCAACACACCTGCCAAATTGTCATTATACGAGCTCCTGAGACTCTCAAAGGATGTTCGTGCGGCTTTGAGCGATGCACTCCAGAATGCCGATGCCTATCTGGCTCAGGTCAACCTCACAGGAGATAGCCCGCCTGCAGATCTCCAAGACAGCGCTTGCACAGGAGCGATGCCCAATATTGCCTTCACTCTGCAGGATATGCTCATTAAAACCAACCTGCACGATCGTCCGTTATACTACACTGGATACATCGGTGACGTAAAGGTGGATCGGATGCACATTGATCCTGGTTCTTCCATAAGCATTATCCCGAAGGGTCTGTTACATCATCTCCACATTCCTATGCATCGTCTGACGCCAATAAGCACCGCCATCAGCAGTTTCAATTCGGGCAGGAGCTACCCGATTGGAAAGATTCGCTTGAAGTGCCAAATTGGCGATCTTCACTCATAAGTAACTTGTTACGTCATAGACGCAAATACTTCCTACAATATCCTCTTGGGGTGCCCTTGGATTCACGATTACATGATCGTGTCTTCCACGCTGTACCAATGCTTCAAGTATGTCGACAAACACGGCTTCATAAGGACAGAATTTGCCGACATCGATCCCTTCAAAGGGGTCGAATCCTATTACTAAGAATCCTGTCTATACGAAAAGTCGAAGAGGCGTCTTGATGAAGGAGATATGCAAGCTCGTACCGAGACAACCACAGGATCAGAAGAACCTCTGACGATCCACCTCCAAGCTCGCAAACCTGACAAGTTCGTACCCCTTACAGCCACTCTGCGTAAGGACGCAATCAGCCTCTCGGCACAAGAAGAGCAAATGATAATCCGGCTGCCAAGGTCCGGTCAAGCGCCAAGACCCACAACGGAGCCACTGACAATCAGGCTGCCCAGAGTCGGCCAACCACAAATGGAGAAGCTCAACCCCTCCGACAAGCCAATGACGATACGCCTTCCCAAGAAGAATCGTCACCCCGATGCAAGGTCTGGGGCTTCTAGTGAGCCAACAACTCCTCGTCCAACATCGAGTACCAAACTGGGGGTCGTTAGTTTGCCAACGACTCCATGTTCTGCTCCACCAATAGAACCCCTGATGATCAAGCTGCCCAGGTCATCCTCTCAGTCTTCATTTATACAGGGGGTGGCTGAAGAAGAATCGGAACTGGCCAAGTATGTGGCTGCCCATACTTATGTTTCCTCCGCAGATGATATAATCCCGCTAGAAAAGATACCTTACTTCATCAATAAAGGGCTATCTTTGAACTACCTCGAGCTTAATAAGCTTTGTACAATGTATGCTATGGAACACGGTATAGGCACTCACCTATACACACCGGTGACAAATGTTTACACCGCAAACCAGCGTACTCCAGTAGAAGACGCTTACCGCATAATCGAGGGAGGGGACCATCCAATCATCTTCGGCCGGAAGGACGACCCACAACCCTTCACCATAGAGAAGGTCGATCTCGAATCAGATGCCGGAAGACTACCTCTTTATCTGTATAGCCCCCAATCCAAATATCTCATACAAAAACAAGGGTATGATCTGGAGAATACTCCAGGCTTGAACTACAGCACTGGTCGATGATTACCTTTAAAGCCACCAGTCCCGGCTGGCAAACCACGGGACTACTACAGCAAGACCCGATGTGGATTAGGGTACGTTACGCCCGCAATGACCCCTAAAAGTTCAGATAAGGAATGTGACTGGCATTCACATTCAACCGGGTCACCAACTTCTGATTCGGATGCCAGCATCGGAGACGTATTCAGACAAGTCCTGTCAGTCAATATGGCATTTGCCGACGCTTATGAAGAAGATGAAGACATTCCTGAAATCCTCGAGTTAGAGCCGTGGGCCCAACAGCTGGATGCACAATGGGAAAAGCGGTTCGAACAGAGAGAACCTCTTACTGAAGATGAGGTTTTACAGGTCGACCTCGGCAGCGAATCTTCTCCAAAACAAATCTTCGTCAGTAAAAGCTTGACAGACGAAGAGCGAGAATCGCTACTGGAACTCGTCAAAGAATACATTGATGTGTTCGTCTAGAGCTATGAAGACATGCCAGGACTAAACCCCGAGATTGCTCTTCACAAACTCAACATTCGGCCAGATGCAAAGCCAGTCAAACAACAACAACGACGCTTCCGCCCAGGTATCATGGATGCGATCGAAGCCGAAGTCAACAAACTGATAGCCAGCGGTTTCAATCGTGAGAAACAATATTTAGACTGGGTCGCCAATATAGTTCTGGTCCTCATGAAGAATGGAAAGATTCGAATCTGCATCGACTTCCGCAATCTGAACGAGGCATGTCCCAAAGATGAATTCCCCCTCCCTATCACAGACATCATGATCGACAACACATGCGGCTTCGAATACATTTCATTCATGGATGGTTTCTCGGGGTACAACCAAATCAAGATATCTCCTGACGACGAAAAGCATACATCATTCCGAACACCGATTGGCACATACTGCTACACAGTCATGCCTTTTGGTTTAAAGAATGCTGGCACCACATATCAAAGAGCTATGAGTATCATCTTCAGGGATTACCTGCGCAAGACCGTGGAGTGCTATGTTGATGACATTGCCATCAAGAGTCGCTGTAAGGGTGACCATCTCCAGGATCTGAAGACGATATTCGACCTGATATGAGCACACAACCTGAAGATGAATCCCACAAAATCCTTCTTGGGCGTATCCAGCAGAAAGTTCTTGGGTTTTATCATCACCGTCCAGGGTATCCACGTAGACCCTGAGAAGACAAAGGCAATCATGGAGATGGGTCTTCCGAGAAATCTTTGAGAACTTCGAGGCCTCCAAGGGAGGTTAGCTTACATCAGGAGGTTTATTTCTAACCTCTCCGGGCGATGTCGGCCATTCACCCATCTCATGAAGAAAGGCGTCGCGTTCGTATGGGACGAAGAATGTCAGTGTGCCTTCGACAGCATCAAAGAATATTTGTCGAACCCTCCAATCTTGGTGGCCCCGGTTGCTGGAAAACCATTCCTGCTCTATGTACGGGCACTAGAGCATTCCCTCGGCGGTCTACTGGCACAAAACAATGATGCAGGCCATGAACAAGCTACATATTATCTCAGTCGAATGATGATCGGGCCAGAGCATCGATATACTGCCGTAGAGAAGGAATGCCTCGCCCTGGTGTTCGCCATTCAAAAGATGCGGCACTATGTCACAGGAAAAACCATACATGTGATCCCACGAGTCAACCCCCCCAGGGTCCTCATGACGAAACTAGTGGCACTCAGCTCTCGCCTCGCTACATGGGCGATATTACTGTCCTACTACCATATGATCTTCGTCCCACAATAGGCTGTTAAAGGTCAAGCCCTGGCCGACTTTTTGGCACCCCACTCATGCTCGGAGTCGTCCAGAATATATGAAGGAATCCTAGATGAGGTCGCCGATTCGCATGCAACCTCTCATGATGATATATGGCGAATGTTCTTCGACGGTGCCTCAAGGACCGGACCTAAGGGCAACATCGTTGTCAGAGTCAGGGTGGTGCTGGTTTCTCCTTCCAGATTGGTGATCAATCGCACTTACTCCCTCACAGAACTCTGCTCTAACAATGTGGCCGAGTACAACGCTTTGGTCATTGGCCTCCAACTTGCAAGAGAGCTGGGGGTAGAATATTTTGAAGCATACGGTGATTCGCATTTAATCATCAATCAGATCCGGGGATCCTATGAAGTCCACCATGAAGACATGATCCCCTATCACCAAATAGCGATCAACATTATCTCATTGTTCGAGGGGTTCTTCATCGAACACGTTCCCAGACTCCGAAATATCGAATCCGATGCCTTAGCAAGCCTTGCCGCTTCCCTAGCGGTGCCAAATCATACTCATCAATCGGTGGATGTGATAGGCCATGAACTGGTCTATCCCAAGAACAATATTCAATTCGTAGCGAGTTATTCTGCTCAGACGATCGACGAAGTCCCGGACTGGAGACAACCATTCATTGACTTTGTAGTTTACGATATCCTGTCCGAGAACCCAAAAGAGGCCACCTCTATCAGAAGGCGTTCTCTCAGATTCTTCTACGATACAGAGACGAAAATGCTGTATCGCCGATCCTACGATGGATTATTGCTTCGATGTCTATCAAACGCAGAAGCCAAAGAAGCCGTACGCGAAGCTCATAACGGTGTCTGCGGGGCCCATCAGCCTGGCCCAAAATTGCAAGACCGTCTTCGCCGAATGGGCTACTACTGGCCCACGATGGTAGCAGATACGATAGACTATGCAAGAAAGTACAAAGCTTGCCAAGTCCACGCAGACTTCATCTACCAACCATCCGAATTTCTACATCCGACGGTAGCATCATGGCCATTTGAAGCATGGAGAATGGATATCATCGGTCCGATTACTCCACCTTCCTCCCGAGGACATCGCTTCATACTTGCAATCACAGATTACTTCTCCAAATGGACGAAAGCTGTTCCGCTTACAGAAGTCAAAACTTCAAACGTGATCAGCTTCCTCAAGCATCACATCATCTATCACTTTGGACTGCCCCAAAGGATCATCCACAATAATGGTCCGTAATTTGCAAGCCATACCTTCTATCGGTTCTGCGATAAAAACCGAATTCAGAATGTCACTTCGACACCATACAATCCGGCAGCGAATGGGTTGGCAGAAGCATTCAACAAAACAATCATCAAACTTCTCAAGAAGTTCGTATCGTCCAACAAATGCGACTGAAACAAGAAGCTTGGTGAATGCTTATAGGTGTACCGTACCACAGTCCGAACAGCCACATGGAACACACCATTCTTCCTGGTGTACGGGAGTGAGGCAGTTCTCCCATTGGAGACTCAAATACCCTCGCTCCCGTCGCTCTCACTTACCAATTGACGACGGATGATAACTACCGTCGCTGACTACAAGAGTTGGAGACCTTAGATGAAAAGCGCCTCTTGGCTCAGCAACGAACAGAGCTTTACCAAGCACGCATCTTCGGAGCCTTTAACAAGAAGGTTAAAATTAGAACATTCCAAGTGGTCGATCTCGTCCTGGCAGTTCGAAGGCCGATGGTCATGACTCACAAAACCGCCAGCAAATTCCAGCCAAAATGGGAAGATCCATTTATCATTGAGGCTGTATTCTCCAACGGTGCTTACCGCCTCGCAAAACAAAACAGAGACTTGCTCATGCTGCCCGTCAATGGCAAGTTCCTGAAGAAATATTATGTCTAAATGATATTTTCCAGATTATTGAGTCATGTACCCGCTGGTATCGCTGAACTCATATTCACAAAAATCCCAGATTATTGAGTTGTGTACCCGCTAGTGTCGCTGAACTCACATCCATAATACTCTAGGTTATCGAGTTATGTACCCGCTGGTGCCGCTGAACTCACATTTCCAAATTCTAGATTATTGAGTTATGTACCCTCCGATACCGCTGAACTCACATTCACAATCTCCCAGATTATCGAGTTATGTACCCGCAGGTGCCTCTGAACTCACATTCCAGTCACTCTTTTAGGTAGTAAGTCATGTATGATCATACCTCTGAACTTATTTCTCTGAAAGAGCTCCTCCCTCATGATTCACTACCCGTACTCTCAGTGCACAAAAAGGGTAACGGATCCACAAAATTTCCAAAATGACCACGTCGATGTTACCTCTGAGTCGTTTCACTTTCGCCAAAAACAAATCACCCCTCTACATAGAACTTCCATATCCTCATTACCTCTGAGTCGTTCTATGTACCCCTTCATGGAGCCCACTCCTGCCATGTCCTCATTACCTCTGAGTGGGAAGGCTCCATCGAAGAAACCCTCATATTTGCCATGTCCTCATTATCTCTGAGTAAATATGTTGGTCCTCCCTCCACTTATTATCTGTACAAAAAAAACCCCAGGATATGCCAAGGATAATAGGTCCACAAATATCCCCCGTTGAGTCCACTCCTACCATGTCCTCATTACCTCTGAGTAGGAAGACTCCATGGTAAAACTCTCATACTTGCCATGTCCTCATTATCTCTGAGTAAGTATGTTGGTTCCCTTTTATCCTATTATCCATATCCTAAGCCAGGGTACGCCAAGGATAGTAGGTCCACAAATATCCTCTGTTGAGTCCACTCCTGCCATGTCCTCATTACCTCTGCGTAGGAAGACTCCATGGTAAAACCCTCACACTTGCAATGTCCTCATTACCTCTGAGTAAGTATGTTAGTTCTCTCTAGTTTTATTATCCTTATCCTGAACCAGGATACGCCAAGGATAATAGGCCCATAAATGTCCTCTGTTGACCACAAATATCCTCCGTTGAGTCCACTCCTGCCATGTCCTCATTACCTCTGAGTAGCAAGACTCTGCGGTAAAACTCCCATACTTGCCATGTCCTCATTACCTCTGAGTAAGTATGTTGGTTCCCTTTCATCATATTATCCGTATCCTAAGCCAGGGTACGCCAAGGATAATAGGCCCAAAAATGTCCTCTGTTGACTACAAACGCTGTGCTAATTTTCCTAGTACATGCACATCATTCTTCATCATGCCCCGGGAGCCCAACTGCTCCATGGCATTCTTCCTTCCGATACCAGGAGCGTCCATGACCACCTTACCGTAGAACTGTTCTAGGTATCCCCAATCAAGCTTGTTCTCCATACCTAAAACCAAGGTATGCCAAGGGTAACAAGTCCACAAACAAGTCCTCCATACGGGGCAAACACCACCATAACACCACAAGCACAACAAGCAGTACAGGTAAAGGGTAGAATAAAGCATACTCTTTTATTTGGAAGCCAAAAAGCATTACATGTTCTGAGACCATGTCCCCCTCAAAAAGAACATAACAAAAGAAGAAAAGGCTGACTATGGTTCGGTATTACATAATTCCATAAGGCGGTTCTTCACCAAAGCGGTCCCCCGTTCAAGCCGCTGCTTAGCTCGGCGCTCCACTTTCTGGGACAACCGTTCCGTATCATCAAAATACATGTGTGCCCGCCAGCCATCTTCCATCTTCTTCAGGGCGAGCTCCAGATTGGCAGAAGCTCGACTAAGTCTTTCAGCCTCCGACATAACAAGTCCCTTTTCGGCACGGGCGGCTTCGAGCTCAGACTCCAGAAAGGCCAGCTTTCTCTGGAGTTCGAGGATTTGCTCCCTGGTGTCCAATACCCCGTGAGAGGCGATCGCTTTTCGAGCTGTATAATCTTCATTTCTACGACTCAATTGATCGTATAACTAGGACATATTACGGCGGTCCTTCAATATGGTCGGCTTGATCGATTCCCGAGCAAGCCTCACCTTCGCTACCGCGGTTATGAGAAAAGTGCGCTCTTGATCTATTGTCGCAGACAAATAAGCTTGCCGCAGTACGTGAAATTGGGTCACAAGTCGATCAGCCTCTAGCAGTTTGGGCTCCAGAAGCGCAGCTAACCCCGCCCCGCCAGGGAGTGTTCTAAGGATGTCGATTTGGCCACCGGCGCACTGACGGGCCATAGCAAAGGGAGTCCCCCTCTCCATAGCTACCTCAACCCCTCTCTTCAGGTGGCGGTAAAAGCTGTCAACCACATCCTGTGACACTTTATTCAAAACTTCTGTAGAGGACGGCGTCAAGGAAAGTGTGGCTGGCAGTGTCGAAGGAGTAGCATCGGAACTTGCCATCCCTGCCAACAAAGAAACAAATTCTGTGTGAAAAGACGCATGAATAGAGGCTAGCTCCTCTTCCGTCGCCCAAAGGGCTTGGATACTCGGCAAGGCCGAAAGGTTAACCCCCGAAACCAAATTCGCAGAGGAGGACGTAGGAAGCATTGTTCCCTGCCCCGGCTGTGCTGCCACTTAAGCTCCCGAACTCGACCCAGCTGGAGGCCCCTCAATATAGGTTGGAAGAGAAGGAGGCACACGTGCTTCCATCAGAGCCCCTCCGGTAGAGTCCGCCCCGACAATATCCGTCACCGACAATAAAGGGACGGAACCTGTACGTCCAAAGCAACCATCAATCGACGTAACCCGAAGGATGTGATGATAGAGCAGATAGGCCACCTCACAAGTTAAGATTCGGCTTATCTTACCAAGGAAGGAGCAAGGAGGCTGCATCTCGCTCACAGCTGACATAGTCTCCTTATCTGCGACCTCCAAGTTAAATTCAACCGCTTTCTCTGCCCCAGCCACCCCTAAAAGGGAGCCAGCCAGTTCAGCGTCACCCCATTGAAATTCAGCTGTCTCAGGAAAAAAGTGCAGTAGAGCCCCCGCCCCCATGGGTTGAGGTCTCAGCAGGGTGGAATTCCTCGGCCGCCTCCGGAAGGACCCCAGCAGAAATGATAGCGGTGCACATATCATTGACCAAAGTGGTCAGGGCCGGATCGACCTCAGCGGTCGGGTCTCGAGAAATTGACTCCTCTGACGCCTACAAAGAGCAAAAGGAAATGATTAGGCCACAGTTTAGAAAAAAGAAGGAGAAGGTAGTTAAAATTCAAATCACCTCAGAAACAGCATCAACATCCTCAATAAATAGCCTGCGGCATCTGACCTCAGCTCGCTTCGTGGAGTAGGTTATGCTATCATCAGTGAACATATGCCTGCTTCGCTTGCACGAAGGACCAGGCAAAGCAGGCGGCTGCCCAGCAATCATGTCATCCGGCACAATAGGTGGCTGATCCCCCACCTCCTCGTCCGAGGAATGGAACGAATCATCGGCATCCTGCTCATCATCCTCTTCGCCCGCCGTCGTGGACTCCAAGTCCGGCACAGGAACCATATTCGCCTTTTACTTTCTCTTTTTGGACCCCTCGGGCTTCTCTGCCAAGCCAGTACCGACAATAAAGCTAGTACTCATGTCAAAATTAACGGGAGGCTTGTTCGCCGTAACATGATAGAGGGCCGTCATGTACAAAATCTCCCCTGACGTATTAGCATCGGGGACCGAGAAGCTAGCTCGGGTATGAACAGCATTGTAATAATGCCAAGCCCTGATGCTATCAAGGACACTGCCCTCAAAGCCTAGTCAAGCACTGGAACAATCAGGAACAGCTGGCTATACCCGAACTGGCGGGAGAACCTGCTAGGAAGGTAGGGCTCCAGGTATACGTTATTGCGATAATGATATACTAGGTACGCTGGACGAATATTACGCAGCCAGAGGAGCATTTTCCCAGATAAAATGAGGGATGGTTCAATGCCATCAACATGTACACCCCTCACTTCTCTAGCGATAAATTAAGGAACAGACACAAAAAAATCGTGTCCGTCTACTCTCGCCAACGCCCTCCGACAGGCTGGCATGGTGTCGTATTCCCAAGACTAGAGATGGTACCGGAAAAGGAAAGCGTCATCAGAGGTAACTCCATCTTCTGCTCCGGACCTTATCAACGACCGATAATGCATCAATAGACACCCATTAGATAATGGTAGGTAGCTCTATTCGTTCAAAGTCCAGTGTTGTCTCGCGAGCAATAACTTTGGATGAAAAGGCACGGAGGCCATGGTGTATGCTACACACCATGGCCGGGAGAAGGGGCCAGCCTGACTCTGAAGACCAGCTTCACGGCCGGGAGGATGAAGTGGCAGCTGATCCTCCAGGGAGTATTCTAAGTGGGCTGAACAATCCACCGTCGATCGACTACTTCATCGAGGCATGAGTCTGGATCTGCAAACGGATCCGTTTCGCTATCGGACCCACCCGCGGATCCACTAGTGGATACCCCAGTTACAGAACAGTGGGCCCCGAGTAGCCGTATACTCGGTTTATCAGGTTACTGGGGAGTACATGCGCAGACCCGCGGATCCTCCGACGGCACCAGAGAGGCCGAGAGGCGAGTTCCAACGAGAGCTGTGGCCGCGGGGACCTCATAAGTAAACTTAAGATAATTTATTAAATTTTTTATTTATTCAAGTTAATAATCAGTCGTTTCGTCTTTGTAGTTTTTTTTGTTTAATGTTGCCAGGGCTCTTGGAGAAATTATCAGGGCTAACTTCTATGGTCCCTACCTCAACTTTTCGTCGGTGCCCCTAAACTTGAAGTACATCTGGCTCGACTAGTTGAGGGTACATATCTATATTTTTGGTTAATTATTAGTTACTCTTTAAAAATCATTTTTTAAATTATATGATAATTGAATTTCTATGTTAGACGACGTACTGGTGGCCCCCCGTCGCGAGGATGCGATCCGCGGGACCTACAGAAGCGTTGCCTCGAAAAGATACGGGATATGATTCATGACCTAAAAATGGGGCAGACGAGGCCGAATTGGATCCGACAGGACTATTATGAGGAGCTCTTAGATATGATGAATACTCCTTCGTACAAGAAGAAATCGAGAAGGCGAAGGCGAACTGACATGCCGGGGCTTCATACGGGGGGATCAAGTCCCCATGCAGCGACGCTTACAGATCTGGAGATACCGTAAATTCATTTCACTATCAAATTTGGTATTATTAATATACGGAGTTAATTAAGTTCTACGAAAATTTTGTACAGGCCCAACGGGCGGTAAAGGAGGGAAGGGCGCCAGAATCGGTCACCATGCACGACGTGTTCCAGCATACGCACAAAAGACGGAAGGACGAGATCTTCATCGACGAGAGGGCCAAGGAGACTGATGTAAGTACTTATGTTTTTAGATTTATGTTAGAATTAAAAGTATTCGGACTATATAACTTAGGTAAACTTAGGATTAACACTTACCTTAGTGAAACATAGGATTTAGATTACAACTTAGATAAATCTTATATAAACACATTCATTTGATAGGCTGCGTATCGTGAGGCCATTAGTCGGGCTCAGTTAACTGACACCAAGGATGTCGGTCAACGACGCCCGCCCGGATGCCCTCTTTGGCCGCTCGTAACGACTTGTTCGTAGATACCGTCGACGGCTTTAAGAAAGGGCTCATGTACGGAGTTGGCTCCCTAGGGCCGTTGCACATGGCGACTCAAAGATTTCTACCGACACCGCCTCCTCCCGCGCCCCAGCAGACGATGATGTTAGGTCGCAGCTTACGCAGCTGCATGAGACGGTATCGTCCTTACGGGAGCAAATTGCCACGTACTTTCCTTCTCCGTCTGCTGCTACCGGTCCGTCTGCTGCTGGGGTCGGTCTGTCTTCTACAGGTGCCGGTCCGTCGACTGCTGGTGCCGGTCCTTCTTCCGTGGGTTATCTTTTTTTCAACCCTGTTGCCCCTCTGGTACCGCCTCCGGCTGTGACGACCCCTGATCTCATGTCGCCAGAGCAGCTATGCCGACTTTCGAGCAGTGTCTACGACGACTTGCCACCGTACCTAGTGGAGCAGTATATTCGTCGGTCGCAGCAGGGATTACCACCACGGGCAATCGAACTCCTCCTCTCTTAAAGTATTGTAATTAAGACAATTTAGAATATTTATAGGAATTTTGGAATATTTGTGCTATGATGGGATTATAACGACGGAATTAGTTTATGATTTCAGATAATTGATGTCTATTTTATATTAATTTGGTTTGGTCTATGTGATTCTGGATAATTGGTGTGCATTAAATTCATATGTGCATATTTGGTCTATGTGATTCTTGGATAATTGGTGTGCATTATATATTTGGTCTATGTGATTGTTGGATAATTGGTGTGCATTATATATTGGTTTGGTTTATTCATATTTTTGTGAACAGGAAAAGTGCTGCAATTTTTTCAAAAAAATCTCAGTTAGCGACGGACTAGTGACCTTAGCGACGGATATTTCAGTTTTCGACTACTTTTCGACAAATTTATGTCGCTAACTGGAGATTTGAAACTGTTTCCAGTTAGCGACGGGTGGTCGACGGAATATCCGTCGGCAAGGTGCTGGTGGTATATAGTTCGACGGAATAGCGATGGAACATCCGTCGCCAAGGTTCTGGAAATGCATGACATTTCCAGAACTTGGTGACGATAATCAGCCACTAATCAGTCGCTATGTCGACGGCATAGCGACGGAACATCCGTCGCCAAGGTTCTGAAATGTATGACATTTCTAGAACTATGGCAACGGATAAACAGCCACTAATCAGTCGCTATGTCGACGGCGTAGCGACGGAGTCGCGACATTTATCCGTCGCCATGGTTCTGGAAATGTCAAACATTTCCAGAACATGGTCGACGGATAATCCGTAGTATTCCATCGCTAATCTGTCCTTTGTTAGCGACGGGTATCGACGACTAGCGACGAATGATACCCTCTGATACACTGTTACGACGGTTTATCGACGGACTATCCGTCGCTAGCGTCTACACAGTTAAGTATTTAATACTTGAAATGGACGAAAGCCATCGGAAAGTTGTCGCTAATCCATCGTATTGCGACGATGAAAAGCCGTCGCTATTTCGTCGCTCTTCGACTACTTAGCGATGGATCTTTATTAGCGACGAGCTGGTTGCCGACGAATTATTTTGACCAATCCGTCAGTGATCGGTCGCTAATACTGATTGCCAACGGATGGGCGATGGATCTGGCCGTTGCTAACTCGACATATTTTGGTAGTGACGGCTAGAGCTAGAACACCTGCGAAAGACAAGAGCACACACCTGGAGAGATAACTAGGTCCTCAGAGGGAGTAACAAGACACATAATATCATGCCATATAAACTGAATTAATATTGCTCAAATAAATAAGTCAATTAAATTATAACATGGTCCAATACACACCTATTGAACTAGCTTACCATCCCCCAACCAAACAAGGATAGGAGATGGTAAACTAATTCACGGTGACGTATCTTTCCATGCTATGAATCCAATATGGTATCCGGACCCCAACGAGGTTCAATACCTTTTCATCGAAGTAGTAAGTCACACCTACAACCAAACAAGGACAAGATGTGACGAACTAATGCGTGACAAGTTATTGTTCCAAGCCACGGACAGATACAAGTACCCAAACCAAGAGTACTCGTACCTAACGATAAATGTGCCTAACCGTTCTAAGTGAAATGTAGTTAAGAACAATCCTTCCTACGCATGGGCCCTGGCTAAATAGGATCGGAGTAGTCCCCACTTGGGCACTAAAGGCCCAATCAATAAAACATAACGTTCCATAGAACATCAGTGGCCGTCACTAATCATGGTCATCAACCCCGTATCTCCAGCGGAGCTTCCAGGTCACAAGGAAAAGTGCATCGAAGCCCATAAGCTAAGGAATTATCCTCCCCGCCCAATGCCTACTATGTTGTATCCACAACACAAAACCTCTATTAACCGCTAAGTCAAACTAAGCAAGCAACCACTATTAGCGGTTATTCCCATCGCACGGCTTATACGCACCGGTGGCCAGCCAGTCATGCATGTCCATGTTCTACATGCGACACACAACTTCGTGTTACAACGTGTCAAGGCCAATAAATGCAACACACAAGGTGGTCCCTTAAATCAAGGTTTAATGTGTAATAAAAATAATACATAGCAGGAAATATAAATGAACAGTAAGTTCTGACAGGTTATGCCATGTATCACAGTTTATTTTTCATAAAAAAATAATAAAATGCATGAAATATGAGCTAAAATAAATAACATCAAATGGCAAGGTGTCTTGCCTGGTAGGATGCCTGGTGTACTGTAATTATCAATGTGGCATGAACTGCGACTTCGGTACAACAACCATGCAAGGTGACCTCTGATGGCAGCACGACGTTCCATCGGGTCCACGACGGTCAATTTAGTTAGGGTGGCCATAAGTAGTACGGAATTGGGAAGGAAATAGGGAAGAGGGTCTAGTCATGGTCTGAGGATAAGCGAAGGAATTTGAATATCTGATGTATATCCGATTTCAGAAAACCATTTAAAAGCAAAATTCTAACTTTTGAAATTATATTTTATAGGTCAAAGGCTATAGATAAGATACTAAAATAATAAATATATTTTCCAAAAATTGTTTTAGGTAGAAAGCTATAATTTTGTCAAAATAAGTAGTTGAAAAGGAGCTAAACTTATTGTATAAATATATATATATATATATATATATATATATAATATATTATATATATATAATCCTACTGAATGAAAGATACGCATAATGTATAATCATAGTAAAACAATAACAATAACGATAATATTTACATATATTTTGTGAATACTAATACATATACTACAACGTAGAAAATAATGATAATAGCTTTTAGAAATTTAATATATTTAAAATACATAGACATTCAAGTGTCATGTATCCAAAGTATAACATAATAATAATATTAAAATCCAAGCGTGATAGATTTTAATAATACTAATCATAATAAAATAATATAAACTATTAGCACCCATACCTAAAGTATTGTACATATGGTAATAATAATATATTATAATAAGAATACTAATTATAATAAGAAGAATAATAATACAGGAGCTAGCTGTGATAATAATAATAATAATATAATAATAATAATAATAAACAAGCAAATAACCAAAATGAAACAACAAGACAACAAGAAAGTAATCTACAAAAGAAATAATGATAATAATAATAACAAAAAATAATATTCCCTCTACACAATCAAAGCTAAGTAATAAACCAAAAAAAATCCATTACAGTGATTAATCCCGAGCTTACGGCTCCTCGAGAGGATTGAGAAAGAAAACAAAAAAGAAGGGAAAGCAAGGAGAGGAAAGAAATGTGAGAGAGGGAAAAGGGAAGAACGAGAGGGAGGGAGTCGGAGAGGCCGCGTGCGACGGCTGCGTGCGGCGCACAGCGCCGAAGAGGGCGCGAGGGGCTGAGGAAGAAGAAGGGGCGCGGAGCTGCGACGCGCTGGACGACGGAAAAGAAAAGGGCGACGATGGCTAGGGCGCGACGGCTAGGCGGGGCTCGACAAGGAGAGATCGGACAGGGGTTCGAGGAAGGGGCAGGAAACTCAGTCGCAGCGGGGGTTTGCGGCTCGCGCGGCGGGTTCGACGGCGAGGTTGGGGTTGGTGTTCCGGTGGGCGCGGGCGGCGAGGGTCGAAGCTACGGGTCGGAGGACCGGGGCCGGGTTCAGCTGGCGGAGAACGCGACGGAGGCGCAGGGAGGCTGCTGCAAAGGCGGCAGAGGCGGTTCGCGACACGGCGTCCTCGCGGAGGTGGTTCGCGGCAGCTGCGCGGTCAAACGCCGACGGAGAGAGGTGTCGGGAACCGGTCGGACGCGATGGCGGAAGGAGGTAAGTGGTGGTGGTCATTTAATTTATTTTAGGCTTTGGGTTTGGATCTGCCGCCCACGGCGGGGGTGGCCGGTTACGGTGGCAGTGGTTGTGATGATTGCCGGTGATGGGTTTGGGCGACGTCGGCCACGGTGAATTTTGGCAGCGACGAGGTCGGGGGTGGCGGTCCTATTGGCGATGGCTTGGTTGGGGGTCGGACAAGAGGAGATGGACGAAGGCTGTGTCGGACGGGCCGGGGTTGGTGTATGGCTGCGGCTAGGTTGTTAGGTGTTCGGCGCTGGTGGTGAGGGTGATGATGATGGTCGTGGCGATGGTGATAGGGGTGTGATGATGATGACGGCGATGGTGGTGGCAGCGGGGAGATAGGGATTTGGCCGGGTAGCGAGGGGCGGTGGTTGGGACAGATAGGGTTAGGAATTTGTTTAGGTTTAGGTTTAGAAATCGTGTCCGAGTGTCGGACACGGAGATTAGGTTGAAAGAATTTGGTGTACGTGTCCGGTATGTCGGACACAAAGAAGACGATGTATATGTAAAGAAAATAGGTAGTGGATGGGACACGGACACGATGTACTGCACGTTTGTGGTGGAAGAAATTTTTGTGGATGTGAGAATTTATGGAGGAGTACCTGCCTATTTATAGGATGTGGGAATTCTAGGTTGGATAATGATTAGAATTATTTAAACCCAAAAATAGATAATTCGTAATTTAATGTAAATCAATTTAAACTGATCCAATCAAAAATAATCCAAATCCAAATTACAATTTAAATCTAGATAATCTAACTCAAATAAAAATTCTATCTTTAATTTAAACTATTTAAATTAAATCCAAAATCTAATCAAAGATTTAATTTTCCACAATAATTTCAAAATATTTTCCAAAAATACTAATAATAATAATTTTGAAAATTACATTATTATTTAAAATAAACTAATAAATATTATGAATTATATATGTATGTCCAAATAATATTTACATAAATATACTTTTCTAATATACCATTTTATAGGAAAAATTATTTATTATTATAACTGTATAAAAGGAAAGGCTTTATAAATAAAATAACAACTTGAAATTTTGGAACGATAACAAAGTAATTATTTTATATATGATTTTGAAAATGGTAAATATTTTTCTAAAAATATGTATGCTCGCACATATTCGCACTCGTCGAGCCATTACGAAAAACGACATTTCATGCGCGACGTACAATACGACTATGCGACGTCAATACAAAATTTTTAATTCAGTACCAAATTTAATAAAATAAGAAAATAGTAGAAATTTAAGGGTTTTACAGGCTGATCAAAGAGTTCTTCAGTAACAGATGTCGGTTTACTGGAAGAACCAAGGGTAGCTTCCTGTCTAGCCCCGTTATTTGGAGCAACCTCCGTGCTTTGTTCCTCTCCTTGTCTACAAGGAATAGACGATGGAAGTCAGCCTCACAAGTTGTACACAAAATTGAAGTCGAAAAATCTCATCCGAAGAAAAGTACAAGAATGACATACCCTGAGGAGGGTAAGCTGATTGGACTTGATTTTCATCCAAATCTTTCATTATAGCTCCTATCGCAGACATATTCCCCAAAGAAATGTCATAGGAGGGACTGGCTTTCTGATCACCATCATAGTCTGGGCCTTCGCCCTGATCATCCCTTTGCTCAAACTTTACAACTGAAGAAGACCCACCTTCATTCATCGGTTGAGGACGAGCAGGGGAAACCGTTGTTATGTCCACCACTTCAGACGAAGAAGCACCTGCCACGGTCGTTACTTCAACGTCCTCGCAAAGGATAAACACAATGGTGAGAAAGCTTCTACGGTTTGACCAAAACGGCTATGGAGTCTAGGAAGGGATCTACCTCCCGAGTGTTAACGACCCATACGCCGTTCTACCTCTTTCGGTCTGCTGGAAAGATCTTCTCGGAGGAGGCGAGCTGGCGCTCACATCCGTGACCTTCTTTCTCCCTTCGAGAAAACAACCTTCTTCCTTTTGGACCGTTGAACCAGCTCAGTAAAGCTTTCCTCTTGTAGGAATATCAGGAAGAGGATCTTCAGTATTCTCTCTCGAGTTACTGTAACAAACAACGGCTCCTCAAGAGCGACTCTCTACCTTAACGCTGCAGCCGACTCAGCTGAGGATGCGGCACCTTCCCTTCTGTGACCCCCCATTACGCATTCGTCCTATATCGACATGAGTGGGGCAAGCCTAGTCCCCAAAATTAAACTCTGCTCAGCGTCATACAGAGAATGAAGGGTATTGACCTGAATATAGAACTTGGCAGCAGCAAAGAACATATGGTTTCAGGATTATCTTCTGGCAAGGTAAAAACTGTCCCCTGTACATCCGACGTGTAGTACCCCATGCACGTGCCCCATCGATCAGGCTTCCTAGCGACTGTAGATGAGGGTTTGTCCAAAAGAAGCTGGCTGTAGCTGAACTTCCATGCAAAGCGACTCGACAGATAAGGTTCCAGAAAGTGTGGTTCATATTCCTGAGCACCAAATAGAAAGGCCTGACGGACTGGAGCCAATGAAATGCCCCAATAGAAGGCTAGTAGTGAATGCTCCCTCATCTACTGGAGTGTCTCCTGCGCCACTATCAGACGGAGGCGACACTCTGAAGAACTCAAAATTCTAAAGGAAACTCAAAGCCTTCATACAAACAGGCACCCCTGTGACGGTCCAGTCTGCATCATTGAATCTCTGAAGAAAGACATCTCCCGCCAATGAGTCTGCCATCAACCCAGAATTCATTAATCTGGGACAGTACAACACCATCCATCCCATCAGTTAATGAAAGGAAAATTAGTTCCGATAAAATCTTTTACCATCGGGTGTCACCGTGTTAACAACAAAGTGTCGCAAGCTTCGTTGGATGGCGCAGACCATCGTAGGAAGCAGGGCAAGATGGTATCCAAATGCCAGCTTTACAGCCGGAAGTATTATACCCTGGCTTATCCTTTCAATAGACCCAGGACCACTAGGGACTACACAATCACGGAGCCATGTCATTAGAAAGGCAGCTAGCACAGCCTTTTTCGACAGCTTAAACTCAGCCTGCCTGAAGAAATAATAAATCGGGAAGTTTCCCTCGGGATCATCACTATCTTCAGTGTCCATTGCCCCTGATCTATCATCGTTGCTCTATCTCAGATTTCGTCGAGGGCTTGCGAGTGGAGAAAAAGATTGGGCCGTCTCCTTCTTCTCTAATGAAGATGTAGTTGGTCCAGTCTCTCGTATGGGGAAGGGACTCCTCTGTCTTACCCTTCTTTGTAACTTGGTGACAAATAAAGAGGTGACAGAGTAACTCTTTGTATACCTCCATCATCTCGGAGTTCTTCCTCTCCAAATCTAATAGCTCCTCATCACATGGGATGTATTCTTCGTATGGCTCGGTCCCCCAGGGATGGTTTGATATCGCCTGCATCTCGTGAAGAGCCAGACCCATCACCCCACCCGAGTAAAGAAGGTACATGTGTGATAGTCGTACAACTCCACCAACGAGATAAACATCGGCCAATTAACCTTTATGCCATATTGGGTGGCTCTAACGGCATAAAAAAGGTTGGTAGCTTTTAGGGTGGCCTCGTAAATCGAGAGCACCCATTCAGTAAGGTCGCTCCAGAATGGGACAGAGTATCTCCAATCTTCCATCTGCAGCTTTTCTCCCGGATATGACTCCTTCTTTGACAGCATCAGGTTGAAGAGAGTCTCAACAGCATAAGGGTGAAGATCAGTCGGGACATCGTTTATTATGGCCCCAGGATACAGTCCCCTCGTGGAGTAGGACGTGGAGCCCTTGACATACTTGAAAGTGTCCTTCTTTCGGTCACCAGAGTTAAATTGGATCCTGCCAAAAATGATCCCATACAGTTCAGGGGTCAGGTCCCATTTTATTTGCCTCCGTACAGCTAGATCAGTAAATGCGATAGAGGGTATTGGCGCTTCATTGATGGTAACCATATCCTTTGGTTATTTAACCTGACCACCAGAGGGTCTTCTAGACATATCGTCTCTTCGTCTTCAAATCCCAGGCTGTCACCAAACAAGAAGTACGGTCTCTTGAAGCTCCACGCCCCTCCGAGCGTGAACTTCTCATCATTCATCATTTACTTCAAGAACATTTTGTCATGTTCAAGCATAGAGATCACCCGTACCGAAGGCTGATCATGGTTGATCTTCACTTGAGCATTTTTGACCATTGCGGTGACGAGACTTGAATCAAAAGCATGGCGGGCAAAGCCGAGACGAATCCCACCAGAGCCGGGACAACCATGTCAACAGCAAAGATAGAAAAAGTTAGACTTAGAATCTACAGAAAAAAGGCTAAGTATTAGAGAAATTCTATTCGCTCTGATGTTTTGGGCCCAAGGGGCCTGTGGGCGCACAAGCACCTTCAAAGCACATGTTCTGTGGGCGCATGACACAACAAAGTGTGTGGGCGCATGACACAACCAAATGCGTAGGCGCATGACACAATAAAGTGTGTGGCGCATGCATCTATGAGCGCATAAGACGGCTCACAAAAGAAGTGTGTTTGCTTTGGGCGCATATCGATGGTTATGCGCCCAAGCAGAGAAAAGTCCGAGCGTCACAAATTAACGCTCGAGACTTCTTTTTTTGAGACATCGCCTCACCCAGGATGGGGTCTTGAACCAGATAGATGCTGCCAAAGGAGGAGAACTAGTGGCTGCAGCCTTCTTGTCCTTCGCAGACTTCTTCGAAGTCGAAGCAGCCTTGGGAGACATGATTGCTCGAAAGAGAGTAAAAGAAAAACTCTTTGAAATTTTTGAAAAAAGAAGAGAGAATAAACTTTCTCTCTCCTCAAGGCCTATTTATAGGCACGAACGGGGACTTATGCGCCGACATGGCCTACGCGCCCACACGATCTTTGCACCTATATGGTTTATGCGCCTACACAGAGACTCGATCTTTTGCAGATTATGCGCCTGCTATTTGCTGATGCAGACTACGCATAGACATCACATAAGAGCGAACCTTTTGAAATTTCATTCCAAATGAGTCTATCGCTTCAGATTTCCAAGGAAGATCTCAACAGCCATATTTTGACAGCCTGGCAAACATCTATGCGCCCAAAGGAGTCCTACCCATCATGCGCTCATGAAGCTAGTGAAAGTTTTCTTATGCTTCTTTCAAAGTATTCGACACTCGTTCGAGTCTTAAAAACTTTGAAGGGGGTCTTGTACAAGCATAAAATTACAAGACTATGAACCCCACAAAGAAGAATACTATACGCCCACATAACCAAAGGGGGCTATGCACCCATAACCAAAGGGAGGCTATGCGCCCACATGATCGAAGAGGGGCTATAGGCCTATATGATCGAAGAGGGGCTATGCGCCCACATTACATCAACTATACACCTAAGTGTGGGTGCATAAACTTACTCCATACTATGCACCTAAGATAGAAGATCCCTACGACTCAGTCAACATCTCCGATCAGTCGTGCACCGAAGCATACGGCTACGTCAATCTCCACGAGCAATCGTGCACCGAAGCATGCGGCCACGTCAACTCCGTCAACCCCACGATCATCCAGTATCCATGCTACTATACCCTACGCGTCCAAAGGGGTGTTAAACTCCCACAGTAAAATCAGTATATTTTCTACCTGTGGGCGCATAACAATCGTTTAGTGCCAAACGACTATAAATAAAGGGCATCCCCCTCTACAAAGACAGACAGAACGGAGAGCATTTCAAGAGCCAAATTGTTGCCCTTCTTGCCAATGAGCCGAGAGTTAGCAATTTTCTAGGTTTTCTACCACTTTAGTAATCGGGGTGTCAACGGAGTAAAGAGCAACTGTCGCTCGATCTCTATCGTCCCATTCTACAGAATTCTTTTTGTACTCGGGAATCCTCAGTGCAGGATCTCTCAGGCGTACTCGATTTGTGGTGCCTTGTGCCAAAAAGAAAAGACAGAATTTCTTCTTCTTTTTTGTGTATGTCCAAAGCCACATGGCAATCTTCCTTAAAAAGCTAAGACAGTCGATGAAAATCTCTTTGAATCTTGAGCGTGCGTCGCTTGAGGAGATCTTGTCAGATATGCCATAATAACGACTATTTATTTTTTAGTGCCATTCATCAATGGCACGAAGTGATTAAAATTTTTCACGGACTTGATGCTTTCCACAGTTGGTGCCAATCAACAGATCGTGCCATTCATGTACTGGTGCCAATCAATCAATTATCATCCAGAAGCAGGTAGATGACGTGGCATATATACCACTAATCTCGAAGAATGCACACGCAACACTGCCTACGATAAAGCGTACTTTTCTTACGCAATACATTTAAGCTAACCATTTACGTGACTGGGTTAATGCATGCCAAACAGTACATAATCAGCCTATTTTATATTGCATGCTAATCATTGAAACTACCTGACAGTTATTCCAAAACTCTATAAATAGAGTTCAAAATCACCTTTCAAAGCATCACTAATGATCATAATCTCCTGAACAAGCTTCAGCAGCACACTTAAGAGCTTTTCTTCTCCGACATCGCATAGTACAAGGGATAAAGTGATCATCTTCTGATCAGATTACTATAGTTGTACTTTCCAGAATTCAATTGTACTCTTGTACTCTTTTTTTTCTTTTTGTATTTAAATTTTTGTTTTATAAACAAAATGGCAAATCTGCTGGGGATGACTAGGCGAGAAGGTGACAACTCAATACGATGTTGCGTCGGTCGGCACAATAGGAGACCTTGGTCGTTGAGTTCGACCAAGTTGCTTATGAGGAACTAATTGGCAATAGGGTACCAAGCGCACCACTGCTACCACTGTTGCTGTCAAGAACAAGGCATGTGCAATCTAGACTCCAAAGTCTACTGTCGTACCAATTATTGTTGCTGCTACCAAAGACAAGGGAAAGTGCCCTATGGCCACTCGTCACTCTTCCCCATTCCTAGACTTGGTAGAAAAATCACTCGATTGTGCATCTGCGACAATCAGTGCCAAAGAATCTCTAAACTAGAACTCTAGTTCCCAGAAAGTAGGTCCTCCTGAGAGTTCACTTCCTTCTGCCCATAGGCGTCGTGACAAATGTGCTGTGCCATGCACACAGAGCACCAAGGCGTCTTGCCTACTCCATGACAATCTGACTGGCCCCAGGTTGCCCTGCGTTAATCAGGCCAGCACCATAACTTTCTACCCTGCACATATCAAGGACAGAACATAGAAGATTGAAAGTGTCACAGACCAACAACCAAGTGGGGCCAGATGCTGACATGTGCGCATATCTCAACAGGCACCGAACAGAAATGAGTTAGATGGCACGCCAAAAAGCTCCAGTATAGTCTGTGCCAATCATTAATTCAAGTGCAGTGAGGGCTTCTAAGAGCCAGGATCCACTCACCTATGCTAATGAACTTAGTACACCCCTGTACACACAAGGAACTCAAAAATTTAGGAATATCATCATATCCTAATGTAATCAGGCAAGTTTGTCTCCTTGTTTATCTTTTTCTTCTTTTTTCCTGCTACTGTACCAGATATGCATGAACTTATTATAAAAATAGAAGATGGTGAGTGCATTCCGTACAACGATGATTCCATAATTTAAATATCAATGTAACCAGTATCATGAGATTGTAATCAAGTGCTGCTGTAAGACAGCCAAATGGTCTATGTTTGACTGCTTGAATTACCCTAACTTTCTTAAAATGATCTTGATTGTTGAAGGTGACATGATCACATATGACAAACATCACTGTCATTCACATAAAGTTGATGCCAAGTGCTGCTACAAGCTTGCAAAGCGAGTGATGTTTAACCATTTACTCTCAATCTCCCGATCATTCTTAATCTCCTAACGTGATCTTGGTAGATAAAGATGAGATGTTATTTGCTTCTATTAATACGACTTTTCGTAGAACTGGGGTGGAAGGTGCCCGAGGCGTAATTCATTACGACCTTCAGTGGACAAATCCGCTGTCAAATCCCAAACTCTACTGAAGGGGCTACCAAAATAAGTTGAAGAAGACGCATTTCTTCAGTCATAGGAATATTCCTGAATCCAAGCAAGACTTTTTCGGTCAAAGAAATCTTCCTTATTCCAACCCTGGGGGTAGCAGTATAGATTACGATGCTGATAGCGAAGACTCTGATCAAACCATCCTATCTACTAGCCCATCTTCTGTAGTGAGAGAAGTATCTGCTTATGTGACGAACGAAGAGCAAGATACTTCCAGTTCTGCAAGGCAAGACTAAAGAATCGCTACTCTGGTGGCCAAACTAAAAGCCATGGCTGACATGTTACAGGAATGCATGCAGTAATCATGGCACAACAGGCTATTCCACCAATTGAATCCAATTTCAACCTAAGAGTACGTAGTAGGTTCCGTGCCTATCAATACTGGTCCTAGAGCACAACCTCTTCCAAACACTACCATTTTAGAGGTCATACCCCTTCGAGCACAGGCTACTCTAAGTCATTCTGGTGCTGGGGGTGGTGCTTATCATGTCCCACCTCTAAATCCTTTGAATCAATCTGTTGCTCCTCAACCATTAGGAGATCCTCTCAAAGCGGTCAAGCTTCTGCAAAATCAGTTTAAAGCTTTCAAAAAGAAGGAAGGCATACAGAAGTTAGGGATCAAACAACCCTATCCCTAGAATGGAAAGCAGTTTCATTCCCACCTAAATATAAGTCGTCGACCATAGTATTATTCGATGGTAGCACATCTCCGAGTCAATATATCAATAACTTTGAGATAATGACTGAACATCTTCAGCAAATCGATGCTCTACTTACTAGAATCTTTGTCGGATGCTTAGCGGGTATTGCCTATGATTAAAATTGAAGCTTGTCAGATGGTTGCATAACATCCTTCGCATCATTGAAGCATACATTTTTAGAACAATTCTGTGAAAGGACTCGTGACATGACTATGTCTGCCCTCACTAAAATCAAACAGAAGCCCAATGAAACAGCCGAATATTTCATAGAGCAGTTCGACGGAAGGCACTCAAAATGCCTCTAGGTACTCCGAACGCATTGATGATAGTTACATGAAAATAAACTTGTTACCTATCGTCAGCATGTGGACAGACCTACACAATTTTAAGATTGGGGTTCCTTCATGGTAAGTGCGAGAGCAACTGAAGACAGTGCTGAGAAGTTTAAGCAACTAGGCATTCCAATGCCAAATCATGACAAAGATAAGCATCCCACAACCAGCAACGTAGTCACCAAAACAATCACAAAGGAAAAGAGGCCTTAACCATCAATGTAGTCAGTCAACTATAACAATAGTACCTCCATTGAGGGCAACACCACGAACGAAGAAGAGTATTCTTTCGATGATGACGACTTCATGAGCATCTTTGATTGCATGATCAAAAGCAATAAACTTTAACTGCCGAAAAACAAATGGCCAGATTAAGTAGGTAAGACTGACAATCTTAAATATTGTATATATCACAGGTTTTTGGGGCATCCAACCAGGGCATACTATGTCCTTAAATGAAAGATCTAGGAGTTAATCAATGCCAAAGCAATCACCCTCCAAAAGGATGAGAAGTCGGTGACAACTAATATCGTCTCTTTATAATTTGGAGACATCGCTCCTCAGTTTCCAATTGTGTTATCGATTGCGAAACAACTATGGAGATTGTCAATCGCCTGCCAGCAGAAAATGATGGTTTGGTTCTACTGTCAACAACCAAAGGCGAGTTTATGTGGGTTCATCCAGACCTCATCGGTGAATTCGAACAGAAAACAACGTCCTTTCTACTAAATCAAAGAAGTCATCCAAGTACAATCATGCAACATGACTTCAAGTGACCACTTCTCGCTTGATGACCGTATTTTTATTTAATGGCTACTTTCATTCCGACAGGATCTACACCTTCTTCTCTGGATACTGCCTTGCTGACATCAGAAGTCAACTACCAGCCTGAATTCCATCGATACAGTTATCAATCTCATAATTGATGTAAAGATGGGATATGATTTTCAGAAGCCCAGACTTGAATATTGGAAAGGTCTTGAATACCCTTATCTTTACACCTTCAAGACAACTGGTCTCGTATTGGACTGGTGTGAAACCCCTAAATTTCTACTATATTTTATATATAAATTTGGTACTTTTTTTATTTTGTATTGTACGTCGCGTGCGAAATTTTTTTTCGTACTTTCTCGACGGGTGCGAATATGTGCGAGCGTACATATTTTTTTGAACAACATTTTTCTATTTTATAGTTTCAAAATAATATATATAATTATTTTTATGTATCGTACCAAAATTTCCAAGTTTATGATTTTATTTATGAAAAGCCTTTCATTTATACAGTTATAATAATAAATAATATTCTTATAAAATGGTATACTAGAAAAGTATATTTATGTAAATATTATTTGTGCATACATATATATTACGTAATTATTTATTAGTTTATTTTTAAATAATAATGTATTTTCAAAATTATTATTATTAGTATTTTTGGAAAACCTATTTTGAAATTATTGTGGCAATTAAATCTTGATTTTTTTTATGGATTTATTTAAATAGTTAAATTAATATCTATATTTTGATTTATCTTATTTAATTTTAAACTAAAAGATAGAATGTAATTATATTTAAATTGATTTAGATTTGGATTTGAAATTTTTGAATAGATTTAAATTAATTGATGAATTATGTAAGGAGATTTAAACCACCCTAGTCCTTATCCTAATGGGATTCCTACCTCCTATAAAAGGAGAGGTACTTGTCCTTTTTTTCCATGAATTCTCCACAACCATCCATAAAAATTCTCCACCACCACATCATTGCGTGCATCGTGTCCGTGTCCGTCCTCTTGCCATTTATTATATTCCTATTTATTACAAATACAGTGATCTTCTTTTCTGCGTTCGACAACCCCGAACGCCAACCCATCCCGTGTCTCGCAGGACACTTCACCCGACCTCTGATTCCACATGGCCGCTGCCGGCTCCGACCCCTACGACCACACTGTCATCCCAGCCATCATCATCCCTGACCTCGAGTAGTAGCCCACTGCCTCCACCACCATTCACCGCAGCCCCCACTATTGTCGCCTCCCTGACCACCGCGACACCGCCACTATCACCACCGCTTGGACAACCCACCACATGCTCGACCAGTCCCGACCGAACCCCTGCAGAACGTACGCCCTCCGCGTCACCACCGTAGCCACTATCGACCTCCCCCTACTAGCAGCCCTGGCCCTAGCCTCATTTCTTCCCTCGGTCGATACCGCAGCAACATCTCCAACCACCATCGACCTCGGCCAGCCTACCAAAGCCCCGACCGCCAGCTTCATCCCATCGCCTTCACCGCCCCTTGACCCCGACTAAACCCCGACCTAGCCACGGCTACCGGCCAAATCACCACTGCCAACCACCCAAATACCCCAAAACAAACAGCTACCCAAACCATCACCACATCAGGAAACAGTAAGGGAAGGAAAACCCTACCTGAGCCGGCCGCCTCGCGCCACCGTGCCGAACAGTTCTTCCTCACCACCATAAGGGACCCTATTCTCGTGACCACCGCCGTACGACTCCACCTCCACTCAGTCAGCCACGCGCGTGCCACCATGAGCCGGCCGTGCACTTCGCGGCCACGACCAACTTCCGACCTACCTGTCGGCGTGCGCCATCCAACCCCGGTAGATCTTCCCTCCCGCTGTCCGTATCCCCACCGCAAGCCAAGTGCTCCGCCGCCTGTGCAAGCCCTAGCCAGCCACCGCCGTAGCCCTTTCCCTCCGCCGCAGCAGCTTGGCGCTGACCTCCGCCTTCCTCCGTCGGCTACCGAACACCCACGTCCGACCCACGCCTCCAGTCGTCGGAAACCCTCTCCGCGTGCCTCTCTCCAGCTCCACCCACCGATGACCAGGTCCGCTCCCTCCGCCGCCTCCTCCGGCACAGCGCCCACCACACGCGACCCGAGCTCCTTCCTCTCTTTCGACCGTAACTCTCTCTCTCTCTCTCTCTCGGTTCCTCTTTCTCTCTCTCTCCGTATTCTTTCCCGACCCCTCTTTCTGTCTTTCTAATCTCTTCTTTAAGTAAAGTATTATTATTATTATTATTATATTATTATTATTATTATTTTGTTATTGTTTTATATAATATAATAATTATTATTATTACTATTATTATATTATTATTATTATTATTATTATTATTATTAAGTAAATAAGGGAGAGATAACAATTGTGTTTTACTTTACTTTATTTTTACTTTTTATTATTATTTGATTTCAATTAGACTGCTGTCAGCAGTATTTTATTTTGGCATTAGTTATATGTATTAGTATTTTATTATATACCTTGTATATACATGTATTGATCATAAGCTTTGTAATTATTATTATTATTACTTATCTTGGAAATTGTATATATTAGTTTCTAAATTATTTTGTAATAAAAATAGATTTCTACCTAAAAATAGTATTTTGGAAACTTAGAGTTTAGCCTAAAAATATTGTTATTATTTTCAAGCATGTACTTTATCTAAAATTTATTTACTAATAAAATCTAAATTATAGATATTTTCTAAAAATAGAATATATTATTCCTGCGATTATCTTTCAGTCCAAGACTAAGCCTATTATTCCTATCCTCCTGCCTATTCTGTCATTCCTCCTATCGATCCTAACTAATTTGACCCTTTGGACCAATGGAACCGTCTGTGTCATCATCCGATGTCACCTTGTGTAGTTGTTACCCGAAGTCGCAGTTCGTGCCACATTGATCATTGCAGCACACTAGGCGTCCTACCAGGCAAGACACCTTGTCATTTGTTGTTTATTTATTTTAGCTCATATTTCATGCATTATTTATTATTTTCTTTATGCAAAATAAACTGTATACATGGCATAACCTGTTAGAACTTACTGTTCAGTTATATTTCCTGCTATGTATTATTTTTCTCTTACACATTAAACCTAAATTTAAGGGACCACCTTGTGTGTTGCATTCATTGGCTTTGACACGTTATAACACAAAGTTGTGTGTCGCATGTAGAACACGGACATGCGTGACTGGCTGGCCACCGGTGCGTATAAGCCGTGCGATAGGAATAATCGCTAATAAAGGTTGCATGCTAGTTTGACTTAGCGGTTATAGAGGTTTTCTGTTGTGGATACAACATAGTAGGCATTGGGCGGGAAGGACAATTCTTAGCGTATGGGCTTCGATGCACTTTCCTTTGTGACCCAAAAACTTCGCTGGAGATACGGGATTGATGACCCATGGTTACTAACGGCCACTGGCGTTCTGCGAAACGTTATGCTCTTATTGATTGGGCCTCTAGTGCCCCAAGGGGGGACTATGCCGATCCTATTTTAGCCAGGGCCCATGCGTAGGAAGGATTATTCTTAACTACATTTCAATTAGAACGGTTAGGCACCTTTATCCGTTAGATACGAGTTCTTTTGGTTTGGGTGCTTGTATCTAACCGTGGCTTGGAACAATAACTTGTCGCAGATTTGTTCGTCACTTCTTGTCCTTTCTTTGGTTGTAGGTATGGCTTACTACTCCGATGAGAAGGTATTGAACCTTGTTGGGGTCCGATACTATACTGGATTCATAGCATGGAAAGATACGTCACCGTGAAGTTTACCATCTCCTGTCCTTGTTTGGTTGGGGGGATGGTAAGCTAGTTCAAAAGGTGTGTATTAGACCATGTTATAATTCAATTGACTTATTTATTTGAGCAATATTATTCTATTTATATGGCATGATATTATGTGTCGTGTTACGTCCCTCTGAGGACCTGGTTATCTCGCCAGATGTGTGTCTTGTCTTTCGCAGGTGTTTTAGCCGTGGCCATGATCATCACTATTTCTCCGAGGATGATTGTACTTTGATCATTTTTGCTTCGCTCACCAAAATCATTCTTTTGTATATCATGTATTTCTTTTCATAGTTGGTCGTGGATTTGCCTTCGCCCAACTACATGTACCAGACAATTCATCGTAATTATATGATATTTTATTCTTATATTTTATGGATGAGATTAGTTGTAGGTTACTGCATTATATAGCTGATGTATTCATATGAGACCCATGTACTTCGTATGTATACAAGCTGCATGTCTACGTTCCTAGTCCTACGTATTTTGGGACTGGGGTGTTACAACTAGAATTTGGGATAGATCACACAATTCTTTATCAAGAAAGAAGCCCTCCAACAGCAAAGTACGAGTGATGACCGTAACATGGTTTCTATCTCGCTTGCTTCTGAAGAAGAAGTCTTGACCGGTACTAGATCTGGTAGACTCTACCTTAGATAACATACTCCTGAGAGTCCAAATCGACAATCTCCGTACAAAAGGCACTTGGTACATGATTAATAGCTATATTTCCAACAACATATTACTAGAAAGGTCGTGGTTGCTTGAACATAACATTGTACCATCCACGCTCCACCAATGCTTTAAATATGTAGAAAACGTAGAGATCAAGAAGGAAGTTGTTGACCTTAATCCTTTTAGAGGTGTTGAAGCCTATTATACGGACTCCAGAATGTACAAAGAAGAGTACATGAAGGTCATATTGCTATGGACATGGAGGAAGACCAAAAAGATGATGCAGATGACGTATTGGTTTTCCAATCAAAGGACGCACCTCTCGTCTTTCCTTTTCTCATATGCTAACCATCACTCTCTATTCTTCTACTAAAAATGGAGCAAAGGGAGCTCACATCTTCTGAGCTCTTGTTATCGACCTACATCGTAACAAGCCTACCGCTTACCTTTCTCCCCATCTTATTATCCACCTGGTAGTATCTCCAGACAAGGTCACAAATGCTGTTGTAACTGTTGAGACTGAAAATATCAATAAAATAGTGTATTCTTTGCAGCATATTGATTTTAACTTTTATGCACAAAATTACTTAGAAATTTTGGATAATTTTGAACCTTTCACCTTAGGAGCAATTCAACCTCTTCAAGATGAGATCGTGTACGAACGAGTGCAAAGTTCATTCTTCATAGTTCCTCCTTGAACAACAATGAGCATCAAATTCTCTTCAGCAGAGAACGTATCCAAAGAACTATACTTGACAACATTTTGAAAAAATGATCGTAAAAATACAACTACGTCGTTATAGTCAATAATCTAAGAATATCATCCAAAAATGGGTTACAACTTCGGGTCTGGACTAAATAGAGGCAAAGGTAGACGTACCCAATTCGACTACCTACTCTGAAAGGAAAGTCGTCACAATACTACAACAAGACCCGACATAGGGTAGGCTATATTACGCCGAACAAAACCCCTGATAGATCTGAATCAAATGAAGAGATACGATCTCACTCTTCTGATTCTGCTTTATGGGACTTAGACACCGGCATAGGGGAAGTTCATCAACTGACTCTATCTGTCAATATGGTAACAACTGAATTCCCAAAAGACGATGACAATGATGACTTAATCGAGTCTTATAGGATGAGCCTTGGGTACAAAGGATGGATACTTAATGGAAACTTTGCTTCGAACAATGTGAATTACCCACTGAGGACGAATCCAAATCGACATCGGAGGTGAATATTCTCCAAGGCCAATATTTATCAGCAAAAAGCCTTCCTGAAGCAGACAAACAAGACTTGAACCAACGAATTAGAGAATACATTACGTGTTCGCATGGAATTATGAAGATATGCTGGGGCTAGAATGGCTAATTAAAATCCAAGCTCTGCATTGATTAAACAGTTTTATAAACATGTTAGCTAGCTATTTACGTTATCTTTCTAACCATCCTGATCAATTTGCATGTTAACATGTTTCGAGGCAAGCATATGAAATTGTAAACATTAAGTTGCTATCATATTCATCCCGTGTCACGTGTATTAGTTAAGCAGTGAAAGGGTGTAAGGCCACTGGCAATGTCAAGCCATCACGACTATAGCCGAGTTAGACGGCGGACCTTTTGCGGCGGGTAGCGAGCCCTGTGCGAAAGTTCCCGAATAACCCACGCCGATGAAAGGCTGGCGCTTGCTATACTCGTTCCTCCCGGGCCGAATCAGTCCTTTGGCCTAGGCAACCGTTCGAGGAAACTACACCTTGTCGACAAGTTGTCCAATGGCCGTTTTGCATAGGCTAATTGGAATTGCTTAAGAAAGCACATTTTCCATTTTCAATACCGACAGTTTGATAGCAAGTGTTTTCGTAAGAATCGTGCCACATTTCTTTGATTCTACACTATTATTACAAGCATTCATTTAACTTCATATTGATTTTGAAGTAGAGGGATGAGGTGAAGGAGGTCATCCACTCGCCTTAGACTTGCTTAAGCGAGCGGTCGGTTGGCTACACTGACGTCGCCTATGCATCACCTGCAATCGCATAATCAACTGATTAGAATACTGTGTAATTTAAGAATTTCGATATGAATGTGAAGCTTGAAAACGCAAGTCACGAAAACCCATTGAAAACATTCACAAAAAATGCATTCACGAAAACCAAAGCCAAAGACCAAATCAAGTATGGCATGAAAAATCAGAGCAACGGGAGGTCTCTCCCGACTCAGCCGCAGATCCAATCCTCGAGGCGCAATCCGCTGAATATGGGACTTGGTTCCGAAGAAGCCATTACATAACATGGAATGGATCTTAATTCAACCGTTCCGTTCGACTCGGCCGATTCCGACCTATCGGTCCCGACCGAATCGATAGCGACAGTGTTCCTTTCTCGCGTACCCCGTGGACGAAAATGAGGCACGATGTAAGGACAGGGCACTACACTTCTGTCTGCTGCTGCTGCTTGCTGCCACCGCACCTAATACATCAGAACAGGCCCATCTCAAACTCCTACAGCAGATAAGCAGAAGCAGTAGGAGGTTCACTTCGACAAACCTCTAAGGAAAGACTTAGTAGTAGGGCCGATCAAGCGCTATAACTTTGACATATTAGCACAACTTTCCAATACTCCAGCTGGGCTGTCATTTTTGAGCTCCTCCGTCTCTCCAAAGAGACTCAGGATGCCCTCAGCGAGGCTTTGTAGAACGCTGACTCATTCCTCACCCAGGTGCAACCGTCCAAGGAGGATCCTGCCGTTGCCCATATTGCCATAATGTGGTAAGGTGATTCCCAACATCACCTTCACTCAACCGGATATGTTGTTAAAGAACAACCGGCTCAATAGACCCTTATACTATACAGGTATATTGTTGCCATCAAGGTCGATCGGATCCACATTGACCATGGCTCCTCCCTCAGCATAATTCTTTGGAATTTACTCCAAATCTTGGGGATTTTGATGCATTAGCTGACCGCGTCAAACACTACAATCAGGGATTTCAATGTCGAAAAGAGTAAGCCCTTGGACAAGATTTGTCTGAAATGTCAGATAGGCAATCTCTAGACGGATGTGACTTATTATGTCGTTAATGCCGACATAAACTACAATATGCTGCTGGATCGATTACGGATTCATGAGTACATGATTGTACCTCACGCCCCGCTCCCGAATACGGCGAGCCGAACATAACATCATCCCCAGGCTATGCGACATATGAATACTCCCGGTATCCATAATCGCGATTGTCGCCCGTACAGCTTTAGGGTAGGATTACAACAGGTCACAGGGTACATAACTCAAATAATTTTATAATTTATTACAGGGCATTTCTAAACTATAATTAGAAAATTTTATTATTCTACCTGATTACAACCTTTAACTCAATATACATATAATACATAACCAACTACAAAGTACTACCAGCTGATGTCCAGGATCGACCTCTCTTCAGTGTACATTTCATTCCCCCTGAGCTTCATCAAAACCTAGTGAACAAAATAGGTCGTCAATATGACTAGCAAGCCCTCGGTCAAAGGAGATAGTTATGAATGTGGAATGATAAGATAAATGAATACAAAATAAAGTAACTTAGCAATTAAACTCATACCTTGTGATATCAGTCAAGAAGTAAATAGCTCTCAAGATAATGTCACAAAGGACATAAACCAGATCTTTCTAGACCTAAATGCAATTTAGAGAAAAGTTTCTGGATCACACACACACCTAGCACCTCAACAATAACCCCATATGCCCGGGATCAGGCTCGTACAAAACAATGGTGCTTAGATTATCCAACCATCTGTACTATCACATATATGTGATAACAAGCAAGATAGCATCATGAGTTAGTTTCAGAATCATCTGGGTCGAGTCATCGAATCATGACCTATACAAGAAGTTCGTATGACTTGAACCTTTCCAAGAATATCGAACCCATTCATTAGATAGTTGAGCTGAACTCAGGGCCTGGATGTCTAATGAATTAACAAGTATTCTGAGCTGAAACTCAGGTATTGTGCAAATGGATAGCTGAGTTGAAACTCAGGGCCTGAGTGTCCAATTGCGATCAAGAAAATGAGCTAAGCCTCCCGTATATTCGTACGGCCGTACGATCACCGATTCAGGGACTGATCGGTAGAAAAAATAAAAATCATGTTGCAAAGTCAGCCGGGTGTGATCCATGGTTTCCCCCATCCCTGATGCAACAT